>SJYT01053255.1:377675-409785 GCA_006410635.1 Cephalophus harveyi
CAGCGTGGCCTGCCGCCTGCCCCCCGACGCCCCCTCCCCGTCCCCCGGGCGGACCACGCGGCGGGCGCCCCCTCGGGCGGCGAGGCGCGGACGGCAGGGGGCGCGCTCCTCCGCGGTCCCGCGGCTCTGGACCGCTCATCTCGGTGTGGGGGGGATCCTCTTCGTCCTCGGGAGACCCGGTTCACCCTCGCCCCCAGCGGTCTCCCTCGTCACTGGCTGCTCCTCACTCCCCCTCCGTCGCGGACTCCCCGGGTCCCTCACCCTGGCCTCCGTGGCGATTTCCTCCAGCGCCCACACTGTACCAAGTACTCACCCTGCTCCCTCCATCTTTCCCATCCTTTTCGTCCTTCTCCTCCCTCCCGCAGTCTCCTTTCCCGCTCTCCTTTCTATCCCAGTTCCTATCTGATGGCTCCTGATTTCTCACTCCCTATCCCATCCGCCTTAGTCTATCTGCCCCCTCATTTCTCGCCTACATCGGTCTCTCTTGTCTGTCTGTCTGTCCGGGTTTCCCTCCCTCGCTCGCTCTCCCTCTCTTCCGCTATTAATTTTCCTGATTGACTCCCCGATTCCCGCGCCGCTGATGAGCCCTATTCATTCCCGGGCCTGACACTCTCGACCTGCCCTGGCTGATTGCTGGGGGCTGGCCCCGGGAGCGCTGATGAGCCCCAAGGGTCAGCGGCGCTAATTATCCGCTAATTGCAGATGACTCTGCTCACCTCCCCCCTTCTCAGATACAGGAATGGCGCCCCTTTCACCCTCCCCCGCTTCCTCCTGATTTCCAGAAGCAGAGTCGTCAATCTAGAGGCAAAAGTCACCGGGCTTTGCTGCTGGATAGTAGCCTCAGGTCAGTGGGCAAGAAAGCCTTAAGTCAGGAAAGTTACCAGAAGAAAGTGATCGGAGCCTCAGGACGGAGAGCAACCCTGGCTAACTAAACGAAGGTCGTCTGCTCACTGTTATTCAGGTGGGGCCAGGGAGAGCCAAGCAAGCTGAAATTCACAGTAGCAGGAGCAGGCGAGTTTAGGAAGATGCGGTCTAAATAGAGGAGTTATCTGGTTCCAGTGAGGAGGAAAACTCACACTGGCGTTTGGACAGAAGGCAAGGCAGGTGGGAACTCTGGATCTCAGGGAACTTTGTTCACATTGGGAGTGTCGTGTTGGCTCATGTTAGGCTGATGTATTCAAATCAGCACCCTGAAAGACACTGTCACCAAAGAGGGACAGAAGAGGGTGGGACTTTCTTGCGTTATGCTTGACTGGCAGTGCATCAGAGAGGTCGAGGGAGAAGGGTGTGGTTTCCACAGTCCTGATCTGTCTCAGGCTCTGTCTTGAAACTTCGTAGAGATCGAGTCTGGAGGGACATGTTGATTTGGAGAAAGAAGAGGTGCCTTAACTCAAGTCTGCGAACACCAATCACTACTAAAGTACAAGGATAATCCTTGTCCGTCCTCCTAAGGGTATTCCGAACCCTTTGTAAAATTAACCAAGTACTGCATGGTACCCATGTGGAAGACCAGACTTCAAAAGTGTATTAAAAAGTGAGACGTCAGTAATTGGGGTGATGACTTTACAGTGTTGAGTAGTTAATAAAGGCTTATTGACTTGAAAAATTACCAAGGCAACTTTTGGGCTACAATCACCAAAATTAAAGCTGTATGAGTATTAACACCACCAATCAAATACAGCATGAACGAAGAGCCATTTTTTTTAAAGTAACTACATTCACCTTTTGCATACATAAGAAAACCACCGAACACAAAATTCCAAAAGTTCAAAAGTATATATATTGATATCTCCTCCCTGACTAGCCCCCACCCCCAGCTAGTTCCCCCAGTAAAGGGCCACTTTAATAAGTCTGTCACTTTTTGATGGGATGAAATGGATCATGTGTTGTCAAGGATTCAAGGTTAAAGACCCTCTGATCTTGAAGAGGTAGATCATCTAGTTCAAGCCAAGAACGCACTGCCCAGAACTACACTCTGCAAAGTGGAACTCTCTGCTCAAGCTGTCACAGAGCGTAGAGGCTTAAAGCTTGTTGCTAACAAGTCCCAGTGGGCCACCAACTCTGAAATAAGGCACGTGAGACCTCCGGGCTTTGTATGGCTCTGGTGTGGTGTGTGTTTGTGAGATACTGTATTTGGTAATCCATTTTTATCCTCAATCTGTTCCCTTGCCATGCTGGGGTCATGAAGTGTGACTTCTGCACAGTCCTTGACATTCAGTAGCTGAATTAGAATAAAACCCTCACATACATAGTGGCAACTGAAACAGCCCATTTCTTTTTCCTGCCCTTTCATGGACGGTGGAACTGAGGCTGCATGGTAAAGGGAAAAGAGCACTGGTTGGATAAATTAAAAAAAAAAAAAGACACCGAAAGTTAAGTTTCTGGTCTGACTCCTCTCTGGGCCATGTGATCTGGGCCCCCTTTTGACTTAACTTCTCCATCCATGAGTGAGAGCAATTAATATCTACTCTGAGTTTCTCAGGTGGCACAGTGGTAAAGAACCCGCCTGCATTGCAAGAGACGCAGGAGAGGCATGTTCAATCCCTGGGTGGGGAAGATCCCCTAGAGGAGGAAATGGCAACCCACCCCAGTATTCTTGCCAGGATAATCCCACGGACAGAGGAACCTGGTGAGCTACAGTCCAAAGGGCCGAAAGAGTCAGACACAGTTGAACGACTGAGCGTACACCCTGTCTTGTCAGAAAGCTCCTGCAACAATCACGTGAATATAAGGAAATACCCTTCAAAATGAGTTCTTCCTTCACTAACTGGACAAAGGAAAGCAGAGTGGTCGATTACGGACGTTCTTCCTATCAGTGGCTCTCCAAGCAGTTTCTAACTCTCCCATCAGTACCAAGGACAGAAGCTGTCACTCTCAAACCTCAAGGGAGCAGCCTCCTTTCTTTACCGAAAAGAAAACTCTCTGGTTCTCCTATTGAATCCCTGGACAGGCCCGTATAGGTAAGCACCTCCCCTCATCGTCTAAAATGGAATGCTAAAAATGCTTCTTTGGCTGCCCATGTGCTGACTTGTCCCATCTAACTACTCACCAGTTGGGGAAATTCTCTACGGAAGAATTTTATTTTGAATCTACCCCTCTCTGCGTGTGCCTGTGTCGACCTCCTCATCTGGCCACCCGTTCACGGACTGGGAACCAGCACCCAGAAAAAAAGAAAAAAAAACACTAAGTACTCTTTTAAGTCCAATCCAAATACACCTTCGCCTCCCTCATTGGCGGGCGAATGTCCACTGACGGTGGGGAGCTTCGGGCTCTGTCCGCGGGTACCCTCTGGTGGCAGCAGCGCGCAACTGCGTCACCGCGAAAGAGGCGCGGAGTGCTGCAGCGCCCCCTGGCGTGAGTCCGGGAGACGCGCGGAGAGCAAAGGAACCGCACCAGGTGAGCAGTCGAGGGCCGGCGCGCTGGGTTCACTGTGAGTGCGCTGGTTGGGGCGGGAGCGGCGGGAGCGGCGGGGGACGGTTGTACACGAGAGTCTTAAAGCCTAGTATACACACATGTAGTTTCATGTATGTTGGCTGTATCCAGGTACTTGAACTCTGCGTATCGTTGGGTTAAATGTGTGCCGACTGTGTGCCACGCACGTGATACACGCGGGTAGGTTGGTGGTGAGGAGGTCCGCGCTCCAGTGCAGGGCGGAGTCCTCACGGAGGCGTGAAATTGGTTTGGAGCAAACACATTACGGAAAGCAATTACCGGGGAGAGGTTCTGGGCCCGCGGGACCCGCAGCCAGGCGGCTGAGGAGGAAGCTCCCTGGTTTGCAAGAAGTGTCTGGATGTCTAACCCCAGAAAGGACCTTCCTAACACCGTCCTGCTAAGGGGAGAACGCGCGAAACTGGCCAGCAGCCTCCCGTATTGACCACTCCACATCGCCTTTCTTCCCTTATGCCCTACGTTCTTAAAAGGCTTCCTGCATGAACCAGTGCTCTCCAGATACGGCCAGAAATCCTCCGCCTTTCTTCCCCCTTTTGGGGAGGCACTCGCGTTTCTGCGAGGTCTTCCCAGGACCCCCCGCTGCTCCGGCTCTCCTTCCTCCTTCAGGCCCTCAAATCCTGCTCCCACAAGTCTTCTGCGTTCACTACATTGCCCTTCGTATCTGAACTCGAAATTCACACACTTGTTTCTCAGACTAGATGGAAAATTCTCAGACTAGGGTGGGAGCAGGTCTCATTCACAGCCCTGTATCTAGTGCCTAAAACCTGGGACTCGGGAAACACAAAATGAATGACGTGGATGCAAATGAACTAGAATTTCCATCAAAATGCATAGACAGGACTTTCTCAGAAAAGTCGTCCCCTTGAGAGTCAAGATTCTCTTGGGACAGAGCTTTAAATATTTTTCACATGCAAACATTCCCCCCTATTTATATCCCTAGGCCTGTCCTCATCCTTGGATTCCAAATTCATAGATTTAAATGACTATGTCACACAGCTTCTTTGCTATCTGTAATAGGCAGTTCAAACTTAACATCTCCCAAACAGACTTTCTGACTCCCCCACCATCTGCCCCTTTCTTATCTTCCCCACCTTAGCAAATTAGTCCCACCCTCCATCCAGTGTTGCTCTGCCAAAAAAAAAAAAAAAGGGCGGAGGAGTCATCCTGGACTATGTTTTCCTTAAGCCTTCCATTTCTACTCCATCAACAAGTTCCATGAAGTCTCCAGAAAGGATCCCAAGTCTCACCCACTGCTTTTCCATTTCTGCCAGGGCTCCTGAAATAGCCTCTGAACTGGTCTCTCACCCTTCCTCTGCCCTCGCCCAAGCCTCTCAGCAGCCAGAGCCATCTTTCAAAATCCACATCAGTCCATGTCACTTCCCTGTCTCCCTCACTCCACTCACGTGGCTGGCTCCTCTTTGTCACTCAGGCCTCAGGTTAAACGTCACCTACTCAAAGAGGAGGTGTCCATGTCAGCTGCGCTCAGCGGCTGATCCGCTCTTGGACAATCACCAGTGAAACCCTCTGCGGAGGTCTTATCACCCTGAAACTTTCCCGTCTGTTTGCTCAGTGTCTCTGTCACCATTGGAGTGAACTTTCCAGTGGGGACGGGGGAGCCAGGCCTTTGTGTGGCCGGTGTCCTGCCCACGGGAAGCCCTCAAACCCCTGCTGAACCAATGAATGGAATAAGGGGCATTCTGCCCTGGTCCCGCGCTGGGATAAGACGGGATCCCCAGGACGGGGGCGGGGGAGGCCCCAAGCCGTAAGCGGAACCCAAGCCTGCCCCAAACCGCTTCCTGATTTCTTCGCCTGCGCCCACTTCCCCTGGGAGGGGTCCCTGCGAGGTCTGGCCGGGTCTGGACCGTGTACAGCCTAGGGGCCAGGCCTCAGCCCCCGCCCCGACCGCTTGTGGGCCTGGGCCCCAGGCGCGGCCCTTCCCGTCCGGCTGTCCCCGCGCCCCACAGCTGGAAGCCCACGCGGGCCGGTCAGCCCAAGGTCCGTGAGGCCGGGTGGGAATCAGGGCCCGCTCACCTCCGCGGTCTGGAGGTCGTCTAGGACTTCGCGCCGTCGGTCCCTCTCAGGCCACGCCCCTCGGGCCACGCCCCCTCCGACTCGCACCCTCCGACTCGCACCCTCCGACTCGCACCCTCTTGGCCCCTCCCCTTGCTGCCTTGCTCCTAGCGACTGGTGGGGAAAGTTGCGAACTCCGGCGCGTGCGCACTCCGGGCCGCTAGGAAATCTGTCCGGCGACCCTTGACGTCATGGGTCACCGTGCACTGGATTGGCTGCCCCGTGGCTCCGAGCAACGCCACCTCCCTCCTGTGTTCTCAGACGGGCTCCTGGCTGTTGGGGCTGCCCGTAATTTCTTTAATTCCCGGGCCTGCAAAGACCCTCAGGGACCCTCTCCTTCTCTCTTGTTTGACAGATGCAGAAGCTTGCGTCCAGAGCAGGAAAGAGACGTCTGTTCCGCAAGTTAATGGCAAAGCTGGGACTAGAACCCAGGGGTGTTACGTCTCAGCTCAGCTCCGGGACCCAGGTGTACATCCGACCTACGGGACAGGCAGCAGGCAGAGTTGTTTGGCTTTTCTAAACCCGCGTCTTTCACTCTCACCTGGTCCAGGGTTACGCCAAGCTGGCTGCCCTGTGCATCCACCTCCGGTTGTCTTCCTGCCCTCACTTCGCTGCCCAAGCCTGGGGCTGCCTGTACCGCCTTGCCCCACGGTCCTCCCGGCCTCATTCCACAGCCTCATTCTCCTTACCCAAGCCTCTTTGCTCCCCCGTCCTCCCACTGGCTCTCTTTCGGGCCTTTTCTGCACTATCTCACCTGATGACTATTTCCCTTCATCGTGGCCAGAGGCTCAGGTCTGCCTGGGATCCCTCAGTAGCTGGTGGAGGCCAAAGGAGGCAGGTGATAGAGCTGGCACCGTGGGGCAGATCCAGGGGACCCCATAAATCTGCCCGTCTCGAGTCCCCGTGAGCCAGCCAGCTTAGAGGAGGGGCTATTGGAGACAGCATCCAATAACACAGGTCTGCATATTTTCAATGTGAGCACAGGGTTTGGACAGTCTGGAGGGGGCCTCAGGAGAACCCCCCTCGCCCAGGAGAGTATATACCATTTGCCATGAGTCCTAGCTCTCTCTCCATCAGATGTCACTTGGCCACCTGGTCTGTCTGCCTTTCCTGGGGGGAATGCCAGCTCTCCACCCTGTGGAGTTGGGCCTTCTGCTGCGAGGGCCACCTCAGCCTGAATCCGTTCATTCAACTCAGTCCCGAGTCCCAGGCGCTGTGAGCAGTGGGCTGGCATCCCTAGGGTTTGGGGTATCTGCTTTCAGATTCTCTCAGAAGGCAGTGGGCATCTGGAAGGAGAGGGGTGGATTCAGAGAGGTGCGGTGGTCTGCGGAGCTCTGTCTAGGGCCCCGCCACCACATGTATCTTGCCTCAGACCCATTTCCGCCCTGCCCTCCCCCAGCCCCCAGCAACTGGGGGGTCCACAGAGCCTCAGGCTCACCTAGTAGAGCACATCCTCGAAATCCAGCTGCAGGTAGCGGAGCAGGCGGGGCGGCAGGGGCAGGCGGGGCAGGGCATGGGGCAGGCAGGCTGCCAGGTGGGCACGGAGCGCACAGCGGCTCAGATGCTGCAGGGATCTGGGCTGCCTCACCAGGGCGAAGAGGGAGGAGTAGAAACGACGGTGCTTCTGGGGGCAGAACGAGGGGCTCAGAGGGAGCCCTGGGCAGGGGGCACCTGCTTCTAAAGTGAGAGGGGGGCAGGGGAAGTCTCCAGGAGCCTCTTAGAAGTCAGGAGCGTTTCAGGTATTCACTCTGAGTTTTCTTTTCCTTAGTAACGTCTGTGGGGGCAGAATGGGGGGGACCCACAGGGCTTCCCTTTAGGAGCTGGAAGTCTCTTGGGGCAGGCTGGGTGACTGTGTTCAGGGTCCGAGAATCTGACCTGCAGAGTTTCAGGAGGCACCACGCCCACGGCGTCCTCAGGAAGCTTCACGACACTGTAGGTGTTCATCAGGACTTCAATGGTCCGCGGGGACGTGCACCAGCGCTCCAGCACCTGCAGGGAGCAGAGCTGCGTCAGTGCTCCAGGGGTTACCACACGTGGCTGGTCCCTGGCAGAACAGGCCCGGTGATGAGCCAAGAAACTTGGGTTAAACTATGTCCCCCAAGAGATATGCTGACATCCTGATCCCAGTACCTAGAAATGTGACCTACATAGAAATAGGGTCTTTGCAGATGTAATCAAGGTAAAAATGAGGTCCTAATCCAATATGACTGCTGTCTTCATAAGAGAAAACGGACACACAAGGAGAATGTCATGTGATGATGGAGGCAGAGATTGGAGTGATGTGCCCACAAGCCAAGGCACTCCAAGGATTGTGGACAACCACCCGACGTTCAGAGGCAGGCCTGGCACAGATTCTCCCTCTGAGCTTCTGCAAGGAGCCAACCCTACCTACACTTGGGTTTTTCGAATGTCCAGCTTCCAGAACTGAAAGGGAATATATCTCTATTGTTTTAAGCCTCCCAGTTTGCAGTACTTTGTTATGGCTATGACAGGAAACCAATACAACAGCTAGCATTTCTACTCTGCGTAATTTATGCCAGATATTTTCTTAGCACTTTACGTGTGTTGACAATTCTCAGCCCTGCAGGTATGGACTATTGCTGTCCCCATTTTACAGACAAGGGAAGCTGAGGCTCAGAGAAGTAACTTGCCCAAGTTGTGGTTGCAGCCATCCAAGCCCGGCGGTGTACTCTTTGCCCTCAACTACTACCTTATCCTGTTCTCCTGTCTGCCTCTACAAGGCTCTGTGCTCATCTTCCTGGGTGGGAAAGGGGTCCCTGACCTGAGGCTGGAGCTCCTGAGCAGACAAAAAGATCAATCACGTACAAAGCAGAACCCGCTGGTGCCAGGGGAGGGATGGAGACCGGGCAGGAGTGCTGGGTGGTCCAGGAGGGATTCACAGAGAGGCAAGCTTGGGCTGTAAAGGCGAGGAGAGCATTTAAGAAGAAGGAAAAAGGCCAGCAGACACCTGATGTGGGAGTGTGCCTAGGATCAAGCTGCAGCCAGATTCATTCTTTCATTCTTCCTTTAACAAATATTTATTGAGGGTTACTCTGGGCCAGCACTGGGGGACCCAGCCGTGAGGAGGAGACACAGGTCCTCGTCAGCTGGGAGCTTCTCTTTCTGAAGGAAAATGCGGGATTTCCCAGTGTTTAAGAATCCACCTTGCAATGCAGGGGACGCGGGTTTGCTCCCTGGTCAGGGAAGTAAGATCCCACATACTGCAGGGCAACTAAGCCCGTGTGCTCCAAGAACACGTGTGCCTCAATGAGAGAGCCCATGCCCTGCAATGACTGAGCCGGCACGCCACAACTAGAGAATGCAAGCACCGTGACAAAAGATCCCGCCTGATGCAATGAAGCTCTCACATGCCACAAGACCCAACACAGTCAAATAAAAAAATATCGAAGCAGAAAAGAAGGAGCACACAACACATTAATAGCCACTTACGTATACGCCGCTACAAAGAAAATAGGCTCAGGGGCTAAGTGCGGTCAGGAGGGCACAGTCCTAGATGGGTGGTCAAGAAAGGCCTGTCTGAGGAGGTGGCTTGTGCTGTGAGGGGCGAGCCATGCTGGGAGGCAGCTTGTGCTGACCATCCCCATGGTCAGAAAGTCAGCCGTGCACAGCTCGGACATACCCAGGAACCATCATCTGCTCCATGCCTGCACGGGATGCATGTAAGCCGAATCGTGCTTCAGCCACTCTGTCTCTTGCTGGTTTTCAGGCAGTGGCCCGAGACCTGTCATAACACCTGAGAACAGCTGAGAGCGGTCTCTCAGGCAGCGTTCCTGAATGTGAGCTGCGCACACTTGCATGTAACACTAGGGTCTCTAACACACCTGCCTGCAAGGAAAGGAGACCTTTCTGCCTGGCAGGCTGGGAGTGCTGCGTGCGCTGGATGTTGCTGGGCAGTGGGAGCAGGTGGAAGGCCTTGTCCAGGGAGAAAGCGCCTCATGCACCGGAGGCCCTCTGCTTCTGTCCCTGCATCTGGGCAGTGCTTACCGGAATCGCCCCAGTTCGTCTGCCTGGAGCAGGCTTCTTGGTCTCTCTCCTCCTTAGAGCTTCGGGCTGGTTATGTATAACTTTCCTGTTCTTACCTGCTGCTACTGCCTGCCATTTATGCCAGTCTCTCTGCCCTTCCCAGGCCACTCTGGGAGTTCTGCCTCTGCCCTCCGCCTGGAATACCTGTATCTTCCTCCTCCATCTCTCCAAGCCCTGCCCATCCCAGGTCCCACCTCCTCCAGGAAGCCTCCGGTGGCTATTCTAACCTGCAGCACTCCATCCCTTGTCTAAAGATCCCCTACATTGGGATCATGCCAAATAACTTCCCAAGTGCTTTCATCTACATTATTTAACTTTAGAACAACACTGGCTAACTGATAAGGAGCAGTATCTCGAGGTTAGGCCTTGTCCAAAGGGCTTGATATATGTAACTCATTTGTTCTCACACTAACCCGTGAAGCAGGCATACTGTTACATCCCTTTTGTAAAGAGGAAAACAGAGAACTGGAGAGATTGAAGCAACTTGCTGATGGTCGCAACTTCCTTGGCTCCAGAGCCTGTGTTCTCAGTTGCCATCTCCCTCACGGGGTTGTTGGGAGGACTGAAGAAATCCATGCATCTAAGGTAACACACCTTAGAACAGGTCTGGAAAGTGGTCAGGGCTGTGTTTGTTTCTACTGTTCCCACTAAGTTTAGGTCAAGACTGTATCACACGCAAGGAACATGGGTTCATAGAATCCCAGGACTTGCCTAGAGTCACATGAACAAACACCACAGCCAGACCCTGGCTCCAGTCTGAGCACCCAGAGTAGCGTGGTGGCTTCTGCAGGACTGGCTGGGGCTGACAGTGGTCACTGGTGGGCCAGGGAGAAGCTCTGTGCTGGGGGACAGGCACCCCAGAGCAGCTGCAGGCTGTGGGAGATGCATGCCCACTGTTTGGTCACCTGGGATGCTGTGGAGCCCAGATGAAGGGACGCAGGGGGCACTTTGCTGTGTCGGCCTGTCCCCAGGGCAGTGAGAACAGAATGGGGCTGCAGGGGCGGGCAGTGGTGTCCCAGAATATCCGTTCGCTGCTCTGCCTTCTCTTCCCACCCCCTCCCCAAAGGGGAATCATTAGCTGTCAGAGCCACTGTCAGATTACCGGGAATTGCTCCTCTCCTAATTATCTGGTGTTAATAGGAGATTAATTAGTGTTAATTGTTGATTTTCTTGTATTTTCCCAAAGGGGAGACCAATCTGCCGAACTCTCGGGCTGTTTAATTATTTGGCCTTGCTTAGGAATCTACACAGATGCTTCTAAGTTTATGAGTGAAGGGGAGAGGTGGGGATAGCAGTGGAGCGTCCAGGACTGGGCGGGGCTGGATGGTTCAAGCCCAAAAACGGGGCAAGGGACCTGCACGCAGCCTGCTGCCCTACACCCATCCTGACCCAGCCCCAATGAGAACCAGGGTCCCCACCCCGGGGCCCACATCCTCCGAGATATTATATAGCCCTTTCGAGACACAGCACAGCGTGGACAGGGTCCCCCTGCCAGGGCATCGGTAGCACACATCTTCAGCCTGAACCTGCCTCGGGGATATTAATGTTAAATATAAGGCAGAGATTTGAAACTGACAGTGAGTGTGTTTTCTTTGGTGCCAGCATAACAGCTGCGGGTGTCCCTGGTGCATGTTCTGCTAAGCTCTCTCGTCCATCTGCAGATGGTCAGAAGGCCTTGAAGCTCAAGACCAGGCTTATCACTCTGCCCCGGGCCAGTGTTTCCTGTGACTGGAGTTTCTCTCTGAACGGGTCCCACTATCAGGGGGAGCTTCCTAAACGCTTCATTCATCCGCTCTCTCCTCTGAGGAAGAAACTAGCCCTTTTGGCCCCCATCAGACCTGACTCCTACTGTCTTTTCAGATTCTTTACAGTCCGGCCCCTCAGCCCTCGGTTCACATTCATCACCCACGCACGTATACACACACGCACATGCAAACACGTGTACATGCACAGCACGCAGTGGATATGCATGTGCGCAGGCGCACAAGCAAACCTTCCCCACCTCCTGCTGGTGTGCGGTTTGCGCCCTGCTGGGCTGCCTACGCCCCGAGCAGCCTGGCGCACCGACCGGGTCTCCCCACACTCCCACCCAGCTCTCGCGACCCTCCTTCCAGCCCCAGCCGGTACCTTGGGGAGAGCCCCTGGCCACACGCGGACGGCACCGTGGTTGAGCAGCGCGCGCACCGTGCGCTCCGGGCTCTGGGCCAGGGCCGCGGCGGGGCCCTGCAGCGCGCAGTGCAGGGCCGTGTGTCCCCCGTAGTCCATGGCGTTGGCGCCGACGCCGCGGGCCAGGAGCAGCTCCACGACGTCCGCGTGGCCACGGCGACAGGCCAAGTGCAGGGGCCGTTGCCTGTCCTGGTCGGCGGCGTCGGCGTCGGCCCCGGCGGAGAGGAGCAGGCGGCACAGCTGGAGACAGCGGGCCGTGGTGGCCTCGGCGTCGGCGGGGGACATGCAGCGGGCGTCACAGGCGGCCAGCAGCGGGGTCCAGCCTTCGGCATCGCGGGCATCGGGGCAGGCCCCGCGTCTCAGGAGGAGGTCCGCTAGCTCCACGTGGCCCAGCCGGGCGGCCACATGCAGAGGGGTCTCCTCCTCCTCCTCCGACCGACCATCCACTTTCGCCCCAAACCTCAGGAGCAGATCGGCGCACCTAGTAAGGGCAAGACAGCCGTGGGGGAGGAAGACTGGCGTGGAGACCTTCACCCCTGCATGATTGCTGGTGTGAGCAAAGCAAACCCTGGGGCACCCTTGGGTGGCCCTGGAGCTGTCTGCCCATCCCCTTCCAGCCTGCCTGGCGCTAAGATTCTGGCAACATTCTGCAGCATCTCCAGTGCCCTCTCTCAAGCCCCGTGCTCTCGGCAGAAGTGCCCTAAACCCTGGATGGGAGCAAAGGCGCCAGCAGCCCTTGCTCAGTTAGAACAGCACCTTCTGCGGGCACCATGTGCCCTGACTTGGTTCATTCCCAGGGCGGGTTCAGATGAGGACACTGAGGCCATGAGGGTGGAGGGTCTTGGCGGGTTCACACAGCCAGTGAGGGAAGAGTTGGCATTCCAGTCCAGGGGCACCAGGATGGTTGGAGGGCTCTGCATGCTGGAACTGGAATGGGGAGGGGCCTGAAAGTGGGCACACATGGAAATTGGGGTGGTGGGAGAAAGATCAACAAAACCAAAATTGGCCAGCCAGATTTGCAGCAAAACGGTCCTCTTAGAAGACTGTGTATTACTATTACTACAAGGACCTGTGCCCCAGAATTCAAGGCTAAGGGAACGCAGTCTCTTTGAGCTCCAGCAGAGCTGTAGAAAGGGGATAGTTGCTAATACCTAGACTCAGGAGGTTGGTGTGAGTGGCTTATGAGACAATGCCTGAAAAGCTATCAGCTAAGAGTTCAAAACAGCGATGGGCAGCGGAAGTGGGTGATATAGATGGTGATGGATCGTGGGGCTTATTATATGATCCTGTCCACCTTTCTACAGGTTTGAAATTCTCCATAATAATCTAAAAAAATTTACTTATTGATTTATTTATTGGCTAAGCTGGATCTTAGTTGCTGCATGCAGGATCTTTAAGTTGCACTACGCAAACTCTTAGTTATGGCACATGGGATTCCCTGACCAGGGATCAAACCCGGGCCCTCCACATTGGGAGCACAGAGTCTTAGCCACCGGATCACCAGGAAAGTCCCTCCATAATAATTTTTAAAATATGTGTACTTAATCAAGGGGCTTCCCTGGTGGTTCAGATGGTAAAGAATCTGCCTGCAATGTAGGGGACCAGGGTTTGATCCATGGGTCAGGAAGATCTGCTGGAGAAGGGAATGGCTACCCACTCCAGTATTCTTGCCTGGAGAATTCCATGGACAGAGTGACTAACACTTTCCCTTTGTTTTTTTGTTTAAAAGGAATGATTATCACCAAGTGTGATCTCAGGGAGCCGGGCTGGAACACAGGGACTCCACTAAAAATGTGGGACTTCACAGAATGGCATTGTCCGATTCTGTGGCCACCAAGCACTTACTGGATGGCTAATCCTGACTGAGATGTGCTGTAAGTGCAAAGTACACACCAATTTTGAAGACTTGATACAAAAAAAGAATGTAAAATATCTCATATGTTCTTTTTATATTGGTTCCATGTTGAAATGATAACATTGTGGATACATTGTCATTGTGTTAATTAAAATATATTATTAAAATTAATTTCATTTGATTCACAGATATTTATATGCTCATGTTCATGGCAGCATTACTCACAATAGCCAGAACATGGAAGCAACCTACATGTTGCTTCCTACATGATGCGACCTTCCTATATCATGCAGCCTACATGATGACTACAGGCAGTCATCAATAGATGACTGGATAAATAAAATGTGACATATTCCATGAAATATTATTCAAGACATTGTGTTAATTAAAATATATTATTAAAATTAATTTCATTTGATTCACAGATATTTATATGCTCATGTTCATGGCAACATTACTCACAATAGCCAGAACATGGAAGCAACCTACATGTTGCTTCCTACATGATGCGACCTTCCTATATCATGCAACCTACATGATGACTACAGGCAGTCATCAATAGATGACTGGATAAATAAAATGTGACATATTCCATGAAATATTATTCAAGCCTTTAAAAGGCAAGGAAATCCTGTTACCTGCTACAACCTAGATGCATCTGAGGACATTATGCTAAATGAAATGAGCCAGTCACAACAGGACAGATACTGTATTATTCTACTCATTAGAGGTGCGGAGACCATTCCAATTCATAGAGTCCAAAAGTAGAGGGTAGTTGCCAGGGGCTCGGGGGAGGGGTAGGGAGTTATTGTTCAAAGGATACAGAATTTGAGTCTTGCAAGATTTAAAAGATTCAGGGGTTAGATGGTCCTGCTGGTTGTGCAACCGTGTGAATGTACTTGGTGCTACTGAACTGGACACTGAGTAACAGTTAAGATGGTAAATTTTATGTTACATGTAATTTACCACTATTTAAAAATGAATTTCACCTGTTTCTTTTTCATATCAATTAAAAGACACTTGCTCCTTGAAAGCAAAGCTATGATAAACCTAGACAGCATATTAAAAAGCAGAGACATCACTTTACCAACAAAGGTCCATATAGTCAGAGCTATGGTTTTTCCAGCAGTCATGTATGGATGTGAGAGTTGGACCATAAAGAAGGCTGAGCTCCGAAGAATTGATTTCTTTCGAACTGTGGTGCTGTTGAGAGTCCCTTGGATTGCAGGAAGATCAAACCAGTCAACTCTAAAGGAAATCAACCCTGAATATTTACTGGAAGGACCCATGCTGCAGCTGAAGCTCCAATACCTTGGCCACCTGATGTGAAGAGCTGACTCACTGGAAAAGACCCTGATGCTAGGAAAGATTGAAGGCAGGAGGAGAAGGGGATGATAGAGGACGAGATGGTTGGATGGCATCACCGACTCAATGGACATGAGTCTGAGCAAGATCTGGGAGGTAGTGAAAGACAGGGAAGCCTGGCATGCTGCCGTCCACACAGTCGCAAAGGCACTACTTAGCAACTGAACAACAGCAACAGAAGATTTTAAATTCTATACGTGAACCATGGCATATTTCTATTGGACCATGCTGTCATACATACATCTTCAAACATAATATGAGTGACTCTAGAATCCTCTGCAGCCCGATGAAGTTAACAGGAGGGAGAAGGCCCAAAAAGGGGAGCCCAAGGATCAAAAATTGGGGGCCATTCAGGGACAAGATGTGAAAATTGGCAGGTGTATAGTCAGTAGAGAGAAGACCTCCATTGTATGTACAGTTAGTACACAGATTTGCCAAGTTTCCCTTTGCTGGGATTCCAGACTCATCAAAAAATTGTGAGAACTTACTCTCTAAGGCCCCCGATACATAGGGCATAATTATTTGGGTCACTGTAAATGAATATCCCCTACAGTTATAATACAGGGTCACATATGTGTATAGCCATCCGTTTCTTGTGAGTTTGGTTAGTTGGGTTCAGTCCCTGAGCCTGCTGATCTGAGGGTGCCTGCCAACATGGAAATGCTGGACCTGCCAAGTTGCGAACCAGACCCTGCCCTCAACGACAACCACGGGCTCCAGCTAGGGGTCTTCTCTCCTCCACAGCCTGTCTGGATGACTGGATGACTCAGTTCCCCGAGGGCAGGATCGGGCCTTAGTTACAGGGCCGTGTGTTGTACTTCTTAGCACAGTGCCTGGGGATGTAGGGTAAGCTCAGAAAAATGAAAACCTTAACCACCTCCGCATAACAGATCCACAACCTCCCCAATGCAGGCCATGTATCCAGGCCCTGCTACAGCACTCCGCCCGCACTGGGGAAGCAGAAACCGTTCCAAGCACAGGCCATCCTAAAGTCCACTCTGACCAGCTCACCGGACCTGCCAGGCCCAGACAGGCTCCCCCACTCTCCCTGCGGCTGGTTCTGCCTCTCCCTTAAAGAGGGGAGCAGGGTGGTTGGGGGGAGGGGTCACTCACTCGAGGCTGCCAGCCCCCCCGCAGAGGTGCAAGGGGCGCCTCCCGTCCTGGTCAGGGATGTTGGGGTCGGCTCCCGCCACCAGCAGCACATGGACGCAGGCGGCATGGCCCGCGGCACAGGCCTCGTGCAGGGCAGTCCGGCCCCCAGGGGCACTGTCGGGCCTTGCCCGCCGCCTCAGCAGCAGCCGCAGGATTTCCACGTGGCCCCGGCTGGCTGCCACGTGCAGGGGGGTGGTCAGCTCCTCCTCATAGGTCAGCGACCAGAGTCCTAGGGAGAGATAGAGACACAGGACCTCAGAGCCTGGGCGGAGGCAAAGAGCTGCCAGGCAATGGGGGGTGGGGGTGAGAGGTGGGCCGGAGAGGTGGGAAGCCGGAGCCCAGGGCTCCTTCCCAGGCTTCCCTCCCACCCACCCCTCGCTCAGAGCTCCAACTCCCTCCCCCACGACCCTGGCCCATACTCAGAGCGCGGATGTTGAAGCGGAAATCTCTCCATCGCTCTGGGTCGCTGGTATCAAAGATGGAATCCGGAGCCAGGCCGTTGCTGGAGTCGGCCAGGATTCGGGAGACAGAGCCCACGTCCCCAGCCAGCACTGCCCGCCAGAAGGCCAGGGCAGGTCCCGAGGCCGTGCGGGTGACAATGGGTCCTGGGCCAGACTCCGGGGACCCTCCGCGGGGCTTCTCCACCAGCCTGGCACAGAGGGCATGTCTGTCACCAGGGGGCTCACCCTGCCCCCTGCACTCTTCTGGAGACCAGCTCATGAGGGCAGGGTGTGAGCGTGCAGAGGGTGTTGGGGGAGGGTAGGCGGGGGCCCAAGAGGAGGAAGAGGGGGACGGGCCAGTGTCTCTGGGTCCTCGGCGTCTCTGAGCCTAAGCTGGCCACTCACTGGGCTTCAGCAGGAGCTATTCTGGGCTCCGCATGACTTGTCTCCTGGGCCAAGGTTTAGGCAAGCCTCAGGCTGGAAGGGAAACAGCTCCAGGGCCCGCTCCTTATCCTCAAGCGCTGGCTGCCACCGCGCCCGGACACCCTGCCCTCAGCCCTGTCTGGGGCCCCTCACCCCTCTGGTGGCTGCTCCAGCGAGGCTCCGCCGCCCGGCTCTCCAGCAGCAGGTCGGCCGTGCTGTGCGGGGGGAACAGCTCCTGCAGCCGCGCCAGGTCTCCCGTGTACAGGGCGTTCTGCAGCGCCATGTCCGGGCACAGCAGCGGCGGGGGCCCAGGGCGCTCCCGGGCCGCGTGGGACCAGGCCCCCCAGACCCGGCCGGCCGGGGCCGAGGGGAGGCACCCCAGACGGTGTCCCCGCTGGGGAGGGGAGCTCCTGTTCCCGGGCATGGCCACTTTCAGGGCGAGAGAAGGACCCTGGGTGATGCTGCTGGCGGTCAGGGCGGGTGGGTGCTGGGCTGAAGCCAGGCTCAGGCCCTGGGGGGTTGGGGGGGTGGGAGAGGCAGGGAGCACACAGAGGCCATGCCATAAATAGCCCATCCATAGGCCATAAATAGCCTGGACATCCCAGCCTTGCCAAGCAAGGAGGCCTCAGGCTGGGGAATTAGGGAGGAGCCTGGAGGAAGGGGTCAGGGCGGAGCTCAGAGCTTCCCCCGCAGAGCTGGAAAGGCAGGGCTGAAGGGACCACCCAGATGTGGAGTCCAACCTGCAATTTCCTGGGTGAAGGGAAAGGGAGCCCTGGAGGGGGTTGCTGTGGCCAAGGTGTGACGTCGTGTTGCAGGGGTCGGGGTAGGGGTTGATCCCAAGCTGCCATCTCTCAGCCTTTCTCATCTGTCCTGTGCTTCACGGCGCCGACCTCCAGAAGCCCAGGCTCTGACCCCAGAGGTAGGGCGAGAGGGGACCCTGCCTTCCGAGTGTCACCAACTACCCCCGTACCTTCCCGCTCCCAAACGCAAGCTAGGGGTCTCCAGCAAACAGCAGAGAACACCTCCCCTCTGTGAGGAATCCCCGCCACGGGTGCTCTGCGCTGGGGACAGAAGGCTCCGCCTGCAGGCAGCCCAGCTTGGCGCTGACCCCCATCTCTCTGGGTGACCCCGGGGGTCTCCCATGCCATCGCTACCTGGAAATCAAGGAGGAAGTACTCTGCCCATTGTGGGTACCTTAGGATAAAGAGAGCACTTCCCCAGGGGAGATGAAAAGGGGAGAAGGGAGAAAGGAAACTCGAAACCGGCCCCTGGGGGGCCCCCTGCCCAGCATGGGACCCTCGGGCCGGTCCAGCTGTCTCCACTCCCTTGGCCCTTAAGAAACGGGCCACACGCTTTGATCTTTATTCACACGATCCTTACACAGCTCTTTTGGCGATCACCCTGGGGCTCCCAGAGCTCGGTGGCATGGTTATCCTGAGTTCCCTAGGGTCCCCCTCGAAGCCTGCGGGCGGCCTTCCACCAAGGGCAGGAAGCTGTGTCCCTTTCATCCCCCACCTCCGCCACCGAGGGTCAGAGGCCATGCCATAAATAGCCCATCCATAGGCCATAAATAGCCTGGACATCCCAGCCTTGCCAAGCAAGGAGGCCTCAGGCTGGGGAATTAGGGAGGAGCCTGGAGGAAGGGGTCAGGGCGGAGCTCAGAGCTTCCCCCGCAGAGCTGGAAAGGCAGGGCTGAAGGGACCACCCAGATGTGGAGTCCAACCTGCAATTTCCTGGGTGAAGGGAAAGGGAGCCCTGGAGGGGGTTGCTGTGGCCAAGGTGTGACGTCGTGTTGCAGGGGTCGGGGTAGGGGTTGATCCCAAGCTGCCATCTCTCAGCCTTTCTCATCTGTCCTGTGCTTCACGGCGCCGACCTCCAGAAGCCCAGGCTCTGACCCCAGAGGTAGGGCGAGAGGGGACCCTGCCTTCCGAGTGTCACCAACTACCCCCGTACCTTCCCGCTCCCAAACGCAAGCTAGGGGTCTCCAGCAAACAGCAGAGAACACCTCCCCTCTGTGAGGAATCCCCGCCACGGGTGCTCTGCGCTGGGGACAGAAGGCTCCGCCTGCAGGCAGCCCAGCTTGGCGCTGACCCCCATCTCTCTGGGTGACCCCGGGGGTCTCCCATGCCATCGCTACCTGGAAATCAAGGAGGAAGTACTCTGCCCATTGTGGGTACCTTAGGATAAAGAGAGCACTTCCCCAGGGGAGATGAAAAGGGGAGAAGGGAGAAAGGAAACTCGAAACCGGCCCCTGGGGGGCCCCCTGCCCAGCATGGGACCCTCTCGGGCTGGTCCAGCTGTCTCCACTCCCTTGGCCCTTAAGAAACGGGCCACACGCTTTGATCTTTATTCACACGATCCTTACACAGCTCTTTTGGCGATCACCCTGGGGCTCCCAGAGCTCGGTGGCATGGTTATCCTGAGTTCCCTAGGGTCCCCCTCGAAGCCTGCGGGCGGCCTTCCACCAAGGGCAGGAAGCTGTGTCCCTTTCATCCCCCACCTCCGCCACCGAGGGTCATAGGAAGGAATGCAGAGCTCCGGCAGGTGGCAATGCGGGGGTGGTGTTCAGAGGAACCGTGGAGACCCCTCAGCAAAGATGCTGGGTCTGCCCACAGCCCTCGCCCTGCCCACGGGGGCCTGCCTTTCCCTACCGCCTTTTCCCCTAGAACTGTCTCCCCTTGCCCCTTCTCCGATCCACTGCTGCCCCAGAGACGCTCTTGTAGAAATAAACCCTAGAATAGAAGGGACCTTGGAGATCCACCCTCTCCTCACTTCACTGAAGAAGGAAAGTGAGGCCCAGAGACAGGAAAGGGTCACACGAGACCACTCAGGTTACAGCCAGGGTCCACTGGTTCCAAGCTCCAGCTTTTGTTTTTTCTTCTATGCTTACTGTAGACCTTTTTCTCCTCCTTCTCCTATTTTTCTCCTTTAAACACCTCTGACCTCCCAGATGGCACTAGTACTAAAGTACTAAAGCCTGCCAACGCGGGAGACATTAGAGACGCAGGTTCAATTCCTGGGTCAGGAAGATGCCCCTGGAGCAGGGAATGGCAACCCTCTCCAGTATATCCTTGCCTGCAGAATCCCGTGGACAGAGGACCCTGGCGGGCTCCAGTCCACGCGGTTGCAAAGGGTCGGACACAAGCGAAGCGACTGAGCATGCCCACACGGACACCTCAGGGAGGGGGAGGGCTGGGGAGGCAGGGTGGGGAAATGACAGCAGGCCAAGACACCAGGTCGGGGTCAGAGGAGTCTGGGAACCAGAGCGGAGCCGGCTTGTGTGCGGCGGGGCCGGGGGTGGGGAGAGGGTGGCTGCGAAGTGGAGCAAGGCTGAGCCAGGCAGGGGCACAGAGCAAGGGGCGGGAAGCATGGACATGGACAAAGAGAGCAGGTCCCCGAGCCGTCCGGCCGTTTATACCTCTGCCCTGCACCGGTCCCCTCCTGGCCCATGGGGTCCCACCCGTCCTGCTCCTAATCTCAGGCACCCCAGCCTCAGCATCACTTCTTCTTCTTCTTCTCCTTTGCCAGCTTGGCCTCCTCAGCAGCGTCCTGGTCCTTGAGAAGCTTCATCCTCTTCTTGCCCAGCGGGGTCTTGAAGTACCAGTCCTGGGTTGCAGGAAGGGTGAAGGCGACAGGTCAGACCCTCCGCTCTGCTGGCTGACCTCGCCCTTCCCTTCCGATGGATCTGCGTCTTCCACGCGCGGGTCCTCTGCTCTCCTCTGGGGTCCTAGGGTTCCTGCCAGAGCCCTGGTTTCCCTTGCTCGTCACCGGATACTCTGGGCCACGGTCAGGGGCGAGAGGTCTCCTCCCCTGCCCTGCAGCCCCTGGTCCTCCCCCGGCCATCCCCAGGGTCAGTGGCTGCGGGTGCCCAGCTGGCCCTGCCCACGAGTCCTTCTCTTCTGAGCTCCGTGGGGAGCAGATGGGGGGGTCCAAAGTACACTATGGGCCTGGGCAGGGCTTCAGGGGGCTGACTCCCCCACTGCTGTTGGTCCTGCCCCCCCGCCAAAGCCTCACCTTCAGGGACTCCTCCTCCTCCCTGTACACTGGGTCCAGCTTCGCCAGGGGCCCCAGGAACTCTGAGGTCAGGAGGGGCCGCTTGGACAGCTGCAGGAGCCGCCGCTCGGTCAGCACCGCCTGGATGGCTTGGAGGATGCAGCCAGCTGTGTAGCCATCGGACACCTTGGCCAGGGCGCTGATGTCCAGGTGCTGGGTCCCCTGGACTCCCTGGGCCTCAATCATATGCCTCCAGAGCACTGTGCGCAGTTGGGGGTGGGGGGACACGGGACAGGGAGAGGCAGTGGGCGCCTCCATGTCTACAGATGGGCGCCTCCATGTCTACAGAGGAGCTCTGTGCTTCTGGAAGGCCGCCCGGCGTCCAGCAGCGCCCCTCCTCCCAGGGAGGTAAGGATCTTCCTCCCCACTTAACATGGCAAGTGAGACTCCGAGGACTTGAGCGGCCTGCCCGTGTCTACAGAGGCACACCAGGCCCCAGGCCCCAGGGCGGCTTGTCTAGCCATTCTTCCAGGGCACCTGGAGTGGAGGTCAGGACTCAGAGCAGGGGCGGATGGGGGAAGCAGGGAGCTTTGGCAAGGGCGGTCCTTCGACCCCTTCTCTGACCTGACCCCACATTCCCCGGCCTCACCATGAAAAAAGTGAAAGTGTTAGTTACTCCATCGTATCCGACTCTGTGCGACCCCATGGAGACTGTAGCCCGCCAGGCTCCTCTGTCCGTGGGATTCTCCAGGCAAGAATACTGGAGTGGGCTGCCAATCCCTTCTCCAGGGGAATCTTCCCGACCCAGGGATCGAACCTGCATCTCCTGCATTGCAGGTAGATTCTTTTACCATCTGAGCCACCAGGGAAGACCTGGGTCGGGAAGATCCCCTGCAGGAGGGCAGGGCTACCCACTCCAGCACCCTGGCCTGGAGAATCCCAGGGGCAGAGGAGCCTGGTGGGCTGCAGTCCACGGAGTCGCAAGGGGCCTCACCATAGCGAGAGGCATAATCGGGCCGAGGCAGGAGGAGGATGCGCTCGTAGGTTCGGCAAAGGCCCTTCATCTCGGCCACCTGCGGCCGGTCGGTGGTCCCGATCAGCATCACGCGGTCCCCGGGACTCAGCAGCTGCAGGGCCTTGGTGAGGTCCTTCTTTATTCGCTTCGGGTCCATCTGTTCCAGTCCATGGGATTCTCCAGGCAAGAATACTGGAGTGGATTGCCATTTCCTGCTCCAGGGGATCTTCCCAACCCAGGGATCGAACCTGGGTCTCCCGCATTGGAGGCAGACGCTTTAACCTCTGAGCCACCAGGGAAGCCCACATACTGGCTTCTAATTCACAAAGCTCAGCCTCACAAGGACTGCGGTGGGGGTGGGGGCAGATGGGAGGGGCTGTTGGTCCCGCTTTAAGGGTAAGGAAGTAAGGCAGGAGGGGGACTAGTCAGAGGCTGCGTGGCGGGTGAGGTCTGGAGTGACGTGAACACACACACGCCTGCCAGCCCTGCCCACGGGCTCTGCCCACCTCCTCCTCTTCTTTGGGGACCCGCTTGTAGAAAGTCTTCTCCGCATTCCCAATCCAGATCACAGAGGGCTGTAGGTACCGAGCCACCTGGACGCATCAGAGAACAGAAGCCCGAGGTTAGACGTCCTTGGGGAAGGGTCCCCTCCCCATCTGGTCTAACCCAGGGTCAGGGCCGTCCTCGGTCAGTGGCCGGATTCGTTCACACATACTGCCTGCCCGCCCTACCTCTGTGCCCTTTCAACACCCATCACACCAGAGTCCCTGCCCTCCCTGGGGTGGGGGAGGGGGATGATGCGGGGGACTATGTGTTCAGCTTCATCTCTGCCAAAAGAAGAAACTACCCTGCCTCCCACTTCCTTCCCACCTCCCCCATCACTGGGGCTTTGGGAATCCACAAGCTCCCAGCAGGTACTGACTGGTAGGGAGACCTCACCAGCTCCTGAAACGACTCTGCAGCTAGGTGACCCCCCCACCCCCTCGCCGAGCCCACCCGGCCCTGTTGTCAGTCTGAGAACTCGAGATGCCATCAGGAGACTCCCGGACCTTAAAGACAACATGCACCAGCATCTGCGCGCCAGTCTTGCCGGGGTATTTGCCCTGCAGCTTCTCTGGCGACAGGTCAAAAAGGTTGGCACCGGTCTCCGTGCATACAGCCTTCACCAGCATCTTCTTGCCCATGCCGGAGGGGCCCACCAGGAGGATGGAGCGGATGAGGGGAGCCATGGAGTGTATATCTGGGGAGCCTGAGAGAGAAGACGGAGTGGGGGCGGCTAGGGGCCGGCAGGGGGCCGGGGGTGGAGACATTGAGTCAGGGGAGGCCATGGGCCCCAGGCTGGGCAAGACGAGGGTCAGGTCACGGCTGCACTCTTCTGCCCCAGGGCCTGGGCAATGCCCCCGGGAGAGGCAGCCTGGATGGAGCCTAATGGTTTAGCAAGCCTAATTCCGAAGGGCTACATGGGAAGGGGGGCACTGCGGGGGAGAGAACGGGGTTCAGAAGAGAGCCTCCCTCCTCCCAGTGCCCTTTCTTCTTTCCATCCCACCTGTTTCCACTCCTGGATCTTGAAGGAATGGAATTAAAGGGCATGTGACAAAGCCCTTCAGAAAGATTCGGCCTTTGGTGTGTTTCAGGGAGTGGGGGGCTGATCTTCTGGGAACCGGACAGACTAGGGCAGATTGCTCAGGAATGAGGGAGGGGCTGGAAATGTGGGGTCCTCAGCAGGTTGAGGGCCTGCCTGGCTTCAGGGTGTGACCTCCGGGGGGCCCCGAGGAAGGCACAGGGGGAGCCTGACACGTGTCCAAAGCCTTTCAGGAGGGTGGATGGATCCACCCTCCTCGGCCGCCCGCCCCGAAGCCCCACCACCCCAGGGCCTGCCTCCCCACCAGGCTTCTCACCGAGCCGCAGAATCCCGTACAAGGTCATGTTCTGCCTGATGTCCGCCAGGGAGGGCATAGGAAGCTTGTTTGCCAAGTTCAGGGCTGTTCCAAGATAGAGGCAGTCACCTGGGGTGGGGAGGGGGGCGCAGCTGGTGAGCGGCACCTGCTGGGGCAGGGCACATGGGGAGAGGGGTCACGCAGGGCTGGAAGTTGGCTTCAGGGGTGGCCACGGCTGGGGGAACCACTCCTTGGTCCAGCCCTGGAGCAGGCGCTGCGGGGAGGTCTCACCAACGTAGTCTTTCAAGGGCACTGTCTCGCTCTTCTTTAGAAGGCCCAAGACGACGAGCTCTTCAAACAGGGAGTCCATAGGCCTGGCAGAGGACGGCGCAGGGCGGCGCCCAGGACAAAGGGAAAGGGACACAGATTGGTGGTGGCGCTGCAGGTAGGAGCAAGGGGGACTCGCCAGGGGTGCCCTGTCCGCCTTCCTGCAGTCAGACAGCATCGCAAGGCACGACGCTGGCCCGCTGGCCCAGATGGCAGCGTGCCCCAGCTGGGTGCCCTGGGGTTTGAGTGGAGCGTGAGAAGGACCAGCGCCCTCTGAGATCCAGCGTGGGTGACACACGGCCCCTTCCTAGAAACCACATGGAAGATGTACACGCTCTCGGGAGGCTGGGGGCGGGGCTGGCCAGGAACGCAGCTGGCCCCGGTGTGCTCACATCACGAGAGGAGTAGAAAGGGGTCACTGGCAAGGGCCCGAAGCCCCAGAGTGGGATGCCCAGGGCTGGTGGGGGAGTGGGGAAGGAAGGAGACACAGGAAGCAGGGAGCGTCTGGAACAGCGCCCCACTCACAGCTCATCCTGAATCTCCACTTTCAAAGCACTTTCTAGTGCTTGGGTTCATCCTCATGGCTCTCCCGTGAGTTTGGCGGGGCAGGGAGCTGGGTTACTGAGGACGGGGACTCAGAGAGGTTAAGTGACTTCCCCCAGGTCACACAGCCACAGAACCAGGCCCTGAAGTCTGATCTGTCCTGGACGAGGCCTCACTCCACCACCCCCAGGAAAGTGCGGGTTCTGCTACCTGTCTGGGGTCAGGTCTTTTTCCTTCTTCTTCTTCCCGGGTTTCTTGCCTGCCTTCTTCTGGTAGAAAGCAAACACAGGCAGTGGTCTTCTGTTCCTTGCCTCCCCCGCCCAAGCACCCTGCCTGTTCCAGCCCCGGCCCCTCGTCTTGCCTTCGGAGGCTTCATGGGTCTCGTCTCCTCCCTGTCCACGGCCAGCCTCAGGTTCTTCAGCTCCTGACGCATCAGATCATCCACCTGGGGGCCGGCAGGGGGTGTGATGGGGTGACCAGGGCTTGGGGAGGACAGGTAGGAGGCTGAGGATGAAGTCAGGGTCCGGGGGCCCTCAGGGAAGATCCAGCCCAGCCCAGTGATGGCAGCTGGTGGGGGTGGAGGGTTCTTTCGGAATGTCCCAACCCTGACCCACATTTCGCTCATGCTTGAGCCTGGCATTCGCGTGGGCAGAAGCTCTGAGGATGGAGCCAGTCAGCTTTCAGTTCAAGCCCCAGTTCAGTTCAGTTCAGTTCAGACAGTCATGTCCAATTCTTTGTGGCCCTGTGGACTGCAGCAAGCCAAGCCTCCCTGCCGGGAGCCAGCGTGAGGAATCCCGCCCGTGGCAAAGGTCATGAGGAAGGAGGCTTGACATACGCAAAGGCGGGATCAAGCCTCAGCAGTCCCCCTGGAGATTCTCGAGCATCTACCCCCAAAACCAGAGTCTGCCTACCTTACTGCATTATGTTTCCACCTATTCTTCTGACATTAACAGGGGGCTATCCCCCACCACCTTTCTCTGGAAAAAGTTAACTTAGAGCTCCAGTTAACAGTCTCCTGCATATAAAAGGAGTGTCTCAGCTCAAACTCCTCTGATGGCTCTCTAACTTGCCTGACTTTTAGGTTTACCTGGACTTTTACAACTACGCATGTGATTGTTTACAGCCCCTCAACCGCAAAGCTTAAAACATCTTAAAGATACAGAGCCTTTTTCAAAGAGCTAAGAATTATATTGGTGAAAGGTTTTCATTGTTGAGTTAATGACTGCTGCCAGGCCTCCATATCCTTTATCTTTTAGACACCTGGAGGATATTAATCAATGTAATTGGGATGCAGAAATAGGAATATAGTAGTTTTGATATTAACAATACTAGACTTTTGAGTTAATGAATTTTCGCTTTGTTATAAATCACTGTACTCCTCTTTCCTTGTTATAAATTGTTGTATCCTTGCTATGTAAGAATGTAGCCTTAATTAGTGCTTTCTGAGAGTGGCACCAGACTTTAGTAAGAACAACACTTTTAGGGCAAATAAGTTTTCTGGTTGACAGACCCTTATCAGAAAAGGGCCATAAAATGCTAATAGGCCTCCTGGCCAGAAGATGATGTAAATCACCTAAGACCTGTGTATACAGCTAGGAATGCAGAGAGAAAGCCTAGTCTCGATAAAGGTCAGGGCTGCTGACCCTGCATGACTTTGTATTATCAATTGATCTTTATGTACAAAAAAAGAAAGTATAAAAGCTTTCCTGGAAAATAAAGGAGGAACCAGTTTCTCGGAAATCTGGCTTCCCCCATGTCTTCTTTTCCTTCTTACTCTAATTTCTGGCTGATTCCTATCTGGAGCATAGAGGTTCATCATGTCTACCTATTTGCCTGGGCTTCTAAGACCCACACAAGAGGGAGCCCAAGGTGGGGCACTCTCCACTATTCAAGTGGGTGCCTGTGGCCTTACGTAGACAGTGTAAGTCTCTTGTCTGAGGCTTTATTGGCTTTCTAAGTAAACCAAGGAATACAGCCTCTTTCTCTCCTCTATTCTCTTAACTGCAAACTCTTTCCTTATCTCTCTCTAAATCTATATATCTCTCTCGCCACACCATCCCCACTTCGAATTACCCTGGATCCACTGGGGCTGGACCCCGGCACCTCCCTGTCCATCACCAGCTCCCAGAGCTTACTCAAACTCATGTCCTTCAAGTCAGTGATGCCATCCAATCATCTCATCCTCTATCATCCTCTNACCATCCCCGCTTCGAATTACCCTGGATCCACTGGGGCTGGACCCCGGCACCTCCCTGTCCATCACCAGCTCCCAGAGCTTACTCAAACTCATGTCCTTCAAGTCAGTGATGCCATCCAATCATCTCATCCTCTATCATCCTCTTTTCTTCCCGTTTTCAATCTTCCCTAGCATCAGGGTCTTTTCCAATGAGTCAGTCCTTCACGTCAGGTGGCCAAAGTATTGGAGCTTCAGTTTTAGCATCAGTCCTTCCAATGAACACCCAGGATTGATCTCCTTTAGGATGGACTGGTTGGATCTCCTTGCAGTCCAAGGGACTCTCAAGAGTCTTCTCCAACACCACAGTTCAAAAACATCAATTCTTTGGCACTCAGCTTTCTTTTAGTTCAACTATCACATCCATACATGACTACTGGAAAAACTATAGCTTTGACTAGATGGACCTTTGTTGGCAAAGTAATGTCTCTGCTGTTTAATATGCTGTCTAGGTTGGTCGTCATAACTGTCCTTCCAAAGAGTGTCTTTTAATTTCATAGCTTAGGTCACCATCTGCAGTGATTTTGGAGCCCAAGAAAATAAAGTCTCTCACTGTTTCCATTGTTTCCCCATCTATTTGCATGAAGTGATGGGACCGGATGCCATTATCTCAGTTTTCTGAACACTGAGTTTTAAGCCAACTTTTTCACTCTCCTCTTTCACTTTCATCAAGAAACTCTTAGTTCTTCTTCACTTTCTGCCATAAGGGTGGTGTCATCTGCATATCTGAGGTTATTGATATTTCTCCCAGCAATCTTGATTCCAGCTTGTGCTTCATCCACTCTGACATTTTTCATGATGTACTCTGCATGTAAGTTAAATAACCAGCATGACAATATACAGCCTTGACATACTCCTTTCCCTTTTTGGAACTGGTCTGTTCTTCCATGTCCAGTTCTAACTGTTGCTTCTTGACCTGCATACAGATTTCTCAGGATTCAGGTAATGTGGTCTGGTATTCCCATCTCTTGAAGAATTTTCCACAGTTTGTTGTGATCCACACAGTCAAAGGCTTTGGCACAGTCAATAAAGCAGAAATAGATGTTTTTCTGGAACTCTTGCTTTTTTGATGATCAATTGGATATTGGCCTTTTGATCTCTGATTCCTCTGCCTTTTCTAAATCTAGCTTGAACATTTAGAAGTTCATAGTTCACATACTGTTGAAGCTTGGCTTGGAGAATTTTGAGCATTACTTTGCTAGTGTGTGAGATGAGTACAATTGTGTGGTAGTTTGAGCATTCTTTGGCATTGCCTTTCTTTGGGATTGAATGAAAACTGACCTTTTCCAGTCCTGTGGTCACTGCTGAGTTTTCCAAATTTGCTGGCATATGATTGCAGCACTTTCACAACATCATCTTTTAGGATTTGAAGTAGCTCAACTGGAATTCCATCACCTCCACTAGCTTTGTTCGTAGGCCCACTTGACTTCACATTCCAGGATGTCTGGCTCTAGGTGAGTGATCGCACTATCGTGGTTATCTGGGTCAAGAAAATCTTTTTTGTATGGTTTTCTGTGTATTCTTGTCACCTCTTCTTAATCTCTTCTGCTTCTGTTAGGTCCATACCATTTATACTCTTTATTATGCCCATCTCTGCATGAAATGTTCCCTTGGTATCTCTAATTTTCTTGAAGAGATCTCTAGTCTTTCCCATTCTATTGTTTTCCTGTATTTCTTTGCATTGTTCACTGAGGAAGGTTTTCTTATCTTTCCTTGCTATTCTCTGGAACTCTGCATTCAAATGGGTATCTCGTTTTCTCCCTTGCCTTTAGCTCAAACCCCAGATCCACTGTTTAAAGTCTGCATGGGGGACTTTCCTGCTGGCCCCATGGCTAAGAATCTGTCTTGCAATGCAGGGGATGCAGGCTCAATCCCTGATCAGAGAACAAAGATCCTGCGTGCCATGGAGCAACTAAGCTGTGCCCCACAACCACTGACCCCCCACCCACAACTAGAGAGCCCACGTGCTGCAACGAAACGTCTCAAGGGCCGCAACGAAGATCCAATGCTGCCGAATAAACTAAATAGTCTGCGTGACCTTGAGCAATTTCGTGACCTCTCAGCCTCAGGTTGCTCACATGTGATGTCAAGAAAATTAAGGCGCCTGCCTCACATGTTGTTGGAAAGATTGTGTGATCCAATGCTCCCAAGGCGGGCAGCACAGTGTGGGCAGAGGACGGTGGGTATGACCCCGGCATAGAGCCCCTCGTGTCCCCCTCCCTCAGGGCTGCGTCTGAGGACCCCAGGGACCACGATGCACCCAGATGGGGCCAGGACTACGCTGGGCAGGCGGTGCCTAGAGGCAGGGTGCTGCAGAGACTGGTGGGCCGGGGGCTGGTGGGCAGCAAGGATGGAGTCTGATCCTTGGAGGCCCCGCAGGGACGCTCACCTGTATCCGGATCTCCTGTTCCACGTCTTTCCTCTCTTCCATCTTGAGGGTCTCAGAGTCAAAACTCTGGCTGGGAAAGAGGCTGTCAAACCGGTTCTTCCACAGATCTGCCGGTGCAGGGGCGTATGTCCAGGATCCAGATGTACACACACACTCACGCTCACGTGCACACAGAAGCTCACAGGTGCACACACACACGCTGGCCCAGCTTTCCTCTCACTGAGCTGCCTGGCGCTTCCATCCAGATCGCAGATCCAGGCCTGATCCCAAGGCCTGTGGCCACAGGATTCAGACCCACAGCCCAGGGAGCACACCTCACGCCCCGCTCCCCTTCAGCTTTCTCCCCTCGGCCGTCACCCCCATGTCCCCATGCCCCCTACGCGTGGCATGGCCCAGTCTCCCAGGGACCAAGGTCACCCCGAGACCCCACAGGCCAGACTGCCCCTCTGCTCTCACTCGTGTACTCCTTGTGGCCAGCGTTAATTGCAGGGATGGATTTGGAAGGCAGTGCTCTGAGCATCGTGTCTGCTTCCTGGAACAGAGACGCCCTCCGCTCGAAGCCCTCACCTCCACGCATTACCTCTGAGCATCTGGGCCTGATCCTCCCAGACCTGCCTCCCGCCGGGAACTCTCTGAGACTCCGTGCCCCTGCCCCCTTGGTCCGTGGCTCCAAGTGGTGCCTTACTCCCTTCTTGGTCTTTTCTCCCTTCTTCTTCTTTTTCTCTTTTTCCTCCTTTTCTTTCTCTTTACTTTTCTCTTGCTCCTTTTTTTTGTTCTCCTGGACTTGCATCTCCAGTTCCATCCTCACCTGTGACAGACACAGGAAGATGCTTTGGAGAAGACCAAGGGGGTTGATATGAGCCAGAGAATCCCAGGGCCTGAGCTAGGGGTGGACCCCGGATTCCCAAGGCCTCTTGTCACTGGTGGGACCTAGGCATCGAGGGTCCAGGAAGAAAGGGGCTCAACTGAGCGGGTGGGTGCTTGCTCAGAGCTGCTGCTCTCCCCGGGGGTTTCCATGGAGGTGGGGAGATGGAGTCACAGTGCTCTCATCATACACGTCACTTCTCTCTGACCCAGGGGGCCTTCTCCAGCTCCTTCTGGGGACCCCTTCCTCCACCACATCTGTGTCCTCTCCCCCAGCCCCCGCCACCCTCAGCTGACACTCAGGTTACTCTCTCTAACCTCAGGTTCCACCTAACACAGAAACGTCTCTGTTCCCACCTCCGGGGTACCTGTTCTGGAGTCTTGTCTGCAAAGATCAGGGAGGATCCACCTAAAGACTCATCTGGATAATCAGGGAATCGGCCGGTGAGGTCACTAAATGGACATAAGATGGTCGGAGAGACGGATGGAAGGAAGGATGGGTGGACTGATGGGTGGACGGAAAGGTGGATGGGTGGATGGATGCATGGATGGATGGACAGATGGGTGGAGGAACAGAAGGATAAATGGATGATGGATGGGTGGACAGATGGGTGGGTGGATGGACAGATGGGTGGATGGATGGATGGATGGACAGATGGGTGGATGCATGGATGGATGGAGAGATGGGCAGAGGAACAGAAGGATAAATGGATGATGGATGGGTGGACAGATGGGTGGGTGGATGGACAGATGGGTGGATGGACGGAGGGGTGGACGAATGGATGGATGGATGCATGGATGGAGGGACAGATGGGTGGATGGGTGGGTGGATGGACGGATGGGTGGATGGACAGAGGGGTGGACAGATGGGTGGATGGATAGATGTGTGGATGGATGGACGGATGGGTGGATGGGTGGGTGGATGGACAGATGGGCAGAGGGATAGAAGGATATATGGATGATGGATGGGTGGACAGATGGGTGGGTGGACGGACAGATGGGTGGATGGACGGATGGGTGGATGGATGGAGGGATGGACGGATGGGTGGCTGACCGGATGCGTGGATGGATGGACAGATGGGCAGATGGATGCATGGATGGATGGACAGATGGGCGGAGGAACAGAAGGATAAATGGATGATGGATAGGAGGACAGATGGGTGGATGGACGGAGGGGTGGCCAGATGGGTGGCTGGATGGATGCGTGGGTGGATGGATGGATGGAGAGGACGATGGAGAAAGAAAGGACAAGGAAGACAGGGAGAGGGGGAGGGAGTGGATCGTTACAGAACAGAGTAGGGAGACCAGTGAGGGGGTGTCCCTGGACACTTTCCCATCTTATTCTGGCATTTTCTCTGCCATCTAGGGAAGCAGGAAGTCATGCGTGGAGCTGTTCCCGCAGGCTGGGGGCCCCGAGTTTACACCCAGTGTGTCAGCAGCATGTCAGGGGTTGGAGGGTAAGCCGAGGTAGGGTGAGGAGGGCAAGAGGGGGTTCAGGGCGGGGGAGAAGGGCGGGTCCGCGAAGGCCGGGGACACTGACTGGCACTCGATGAACCACTGTCGGATCTGCTCCTTCATCTTCTCCTTCATGTCGGGCCCCTCCACCTCCCTGAGGTGGTCGTGGGCCTTCACCACGGCCAACTGGAACTCCTTCTCCTTCTCGGTCTGCCGGAGCCTGCGCACATCTGCCCTGAGGCTGGCCTGGGACCTGGTGCCCACAGGCTCCGCTGGACTGGCTGAGGGGAGCTGGGGACATGGACGGGGAGGCGAGGGGCTCAGGGGAGGGAGTGGGGTGCCCCAGCACCCCCCATCCCCGCACAGAGCCCCGCGTGCGCGCACACCCACGCGGAACAACAGGGCTTGCCTGCATCAGGAGAAATTGTGTTTGCAGCCTGAAACTCGTC
>SJYT01053255.1:410857-451700 GCA_006410635.1 Cephalophus harveyi
TATAAGAGACAGCTCCCAGGGATCACAGAACCTCACCCCTGTGATGGCTTCCTCTCCTAAGTCAGCAGAGCCCAGCTGGGGGCCGACCACCGCAGAGCAGAGGACTCGGGTCTGTCTTCCCAGCCTACACCCTCACCCCTGGCTGCCCATGCTCCCCACCCCCACCCTCCACGTGCACATTCATGCCCCAGTCACCTAGCTCACACTTAGCCATTCTGCCTGCAGGGCAGAGGAGAGGAGGGAGTCGGGGATCCCAGAGCAAGTGGGGAGCCTGTGCCCCCCCGCGAAAGGCTCTGGGGTGAAGGGGGTGTGTCCTCATCCCAGCTGGGTCCCCCACGTGCTTCTCCCAGGAGCTGCAGGAAACCACTGGCCCTGGGAACTGGCCTCGTGCCACTGCGGGGCCCACCCCCTGCAGCCTCTCCTGCCAGCTCCATCGTGGGCCAGGGCACAGGATGCTCTGAGCCACCGCCCCTCACCCCACCCCATGAATGACTTCCTTCCAAAGGGCTCTGGTCGGGGGGAGCGGGAAGGGACATAGCTTGGCAGTGGCTTTGTGGTGACCCTCCACCAGGGTCCCCAGACCCCCTCCCCTAGTCCTCAGTGGAGGGAGGTGTGCACAGGGCTGGGGGCAGGACGCTCACCATGCCGATGAACTCCATCTCGGTTCGCCGGTCCTGCTGCGTGCGTTTCCTCTGCAGGTAACCCTTCCACACCTAGGGGGACACACGGGCCCGGACACTCCCCACACTGCCTTTCTGCTGGGATGCAGGGTAGGGGCAGAGCTCTGGGGAGGGCACCTCTAGGATACAGCTCACTGGCCACTGATCCCTGAGCAGAGATAGCCCAGACAGGGTGGGGCCAGTCTGCACTCAGATGCCCGGCACTCTCAGAGCCCCCCAGGAATTCCCTCTGTCTCATCTCCACCTTCTAACCTGCCTTTAAAAATATTTATTTTCTTAGTTGCGGCAGGTGAACTCTTAGTTGCAGCATGTGGGATCTAGTTCCCCAACTGAGGATGGAACCTGGGCCTCTTGCATTGGGAGTGCAGAGTCCTAGCCAGCAGACCACGAGGGAAGTCCCTAACCTGCTGTATCTTTTGAGGCACAAATCAGAGCTCAGATTCCACCTCCTCTGAGAAGCCCTCCCCGCTCTCACTTCTCAGCATACTTACAGCATCTGGAGTAAATGCTTGCCTCCACCCAGGGCCATAGACCTGGGTGCTGTTGAGACCATGCAGCTCCCCTAATTAATCCCTACATGTTACAAGGAAACTGAGGCCAGAGATGGGACACGGCCTCTCCCAGTCCCAGGGCCGTTCGGCGCAGAGCCGAGACCAAGGCCTGGTTTCCTGACTCCTCACCCAGGGCTCCTCTCCCGGCAACTCTTGGGCCCATGGACAACCCAGTGCCCTGGGGAGAATAGAGGGAGGCAGGGCCAGTGCCTCACCTGGCAGTCTGACTGGGACAGAGCCTCAGTGGGCAGGCTCTGTCCAGGCTCCTGGCCAGGCTTTGTCCTCCTGCTCCCGTGACGAGCACAGAAAAGACCCCTGATAACTGAGGGCCTCACACCATCTCCCCTCTGATGAGTGGGGAACCCAGGACCTGGGACACAGTGGTGCCATACCCTCGAGGTCTGGAGACAGGGATGAAAGCACGAGCTTTGACTTTCGGGTTGGGGGAGGATGCTCCAGCTTTGGGGCTGACCCTCCTTCTCCAAAGGCTTGTTTCAGCGAGCCCCGAGGGCGAGGACCCCCTGTTCACCCATGGGGCAGCCAGACCTGGGTGCAGGATGCAAAGCACCCCAGCCCAAGTCCCCTGATTTGCAATCTGAAAATCTATCTCGGTTGGAGAGGACATCTATTCTCAAGGCTGCTGTCTTAGTTGGCTGGTTTGCTCTGGATTTTGGGGAAGAAGTCCTAAGTCTCCTGTACTGGGCTGGGAAACAGAAGTTTTGGAGGCTCTGAGACTTGACAGAAGACGGGGGAGGAGTTTGACTTAAGAGAGAAAGCTCCAGCAGCCCCAGGTCAGCAGTCCTGGGCCTTCCTGCCCTGGCGTTCTCTAGGGCACCTCCCATCTTATCAAGCTGGTAACCACTGCCTCCCTGTGAGTCGGCTTAGCAGCACCTAGGGGGAGATCCGCAGCGCTGCCAGGAGACAGGAGAGGCATGCCCACCAGGACAAGGGGGGATCTAGAGATGGAGCTGGGTGTTCTGTAGTGAGGTGGGAGGGGGTGTGATGACAGGGTGACCTCGGGGGGCCCAGTCCCTGAAGACACCTGGAGTCATCAGTTCTCAGACTCTATATTCTTCATCATGTTTCCTTTTGCCTCAGCTACCTGGAGGCTCAGGCTACAATTCAGTGACTCATTTCTTTGCTTTTCTTTTTTATTTTTTCAGTTATGACAGAATGATAACGTTTACAGGAGACTTGGGAAATACAGAAGAGTTACATATGGTTCCACTACATATTACAACTATTTTTTTTTTTCAGTAGATAAACTAAGATTTTTAGCTGGAGCTTCCCTGGTAGCTCAGACGGTAAAGTGTCTGCCTGCAGTGCAGGAGACCCAGGTTCAATCCCTGGGTCAGAAACATCCCCTGGAGAAGGAAATGGCAACCCACTCCAGTATCCTTGCCTGGGAGATTCCACGGACAGAGGCTTGGCGGGCTACAGTCCATGGGGTTGCAAAGAGTCGGACACAACTGAGCAACTTCATTCCACTCACATTTCACATCAAACTCTCAAAAATTCATAGAATGAATAGACAGAAAAGCAGAAGGATATAGTAGGCCGGAAGAGTTTTGTGACTCATTTTTCACCATCTTACAAGTTTTGGGGATGATCATCTACTCTGTTCTGCTGCTGTATTATGGATCTTTTCCCCTAATTTAAAATTTTTATTTATTATTGTTATTTTTTAAATTTTTGGCTGCACCATGTGGCTTGTGGAATTTTAGTTCCCTGAACAGGGATCAAACTCAGGTCCTTGGCAGTGAGAATGAGGAGCCCTCACCACTGGACTGCCAGAGAATTCCCTTTCTCCTTTGATTTTAATGATTTTTCTGTTTGGGGGGCTTTTATGGCATCCCACTTCAAGTCTTTTGGGGAAGATGGAGAACAAGTAATAAATAAGATACATGTTTATTACCGATGAAGTTCCCTAGCTTAATATCTAGTTGTGGGGCAGCAGAATCCAAGCGCCTGTATTTCTGTCATCAATTGCTGAGCCAGGCAGGCTTCCTGGAGGAGGTGACTTTCCTCCAGGGTGCCTGGGGTGGGGGGTGGGGGGTTTTACCTTCTGTATGGTGATGGCTGCTTCATCCTGACTGAACTTGAATCGACCTTCCTCCCGAATCTTCCGGTCTCGCTCCTCCTCTTTCCGAATTTCCCGCATGAAGGTGGCCCGGAGCCTGCCTTGCCTGGCCCGCTCGGCCTTTTGCAGTAGGATTATGGCCTCAGTCCGGCTTAATATTGGAAAGCTCTGGCCACAGCAGGAGCAAAAGAGGAGGAAACGAGGGAGGGTTTGCCATCTCCAGTTGGGAGATCAGTTCCCCAAAGACATGCTGGGGGCATGTCCCAGGGCAGTGAGGTGCCCAAGTCGTGTGTCTCTGCCTTGGTGTGGGAAGGTTACGAGGAGCATAGCGCAGCAGTGAGGGGGCCAGGACTACCCAGAGTGCTCTCTGAGGTGGTGGAGGGCAGGACGGGGCCTCCGCATCCTGAAGCGGGGAGCTCTGTTCCAGGGCAGGGGGTGTCTCCCTGACTCACCCACTCTGAGATCTCTGGCTTCAGTCTGGACAGCAGCTCCATCAGCACGTGTTCCCGCTCCTTCAGGATGCTGGGCCGCTCCAGCTCAAAATACTTGGGAATCGGAACCTCCAGGTCTGCCTTGAGGGCAACACAGGGGAAGGAGAGTTGGGAATAAACCTCCAAACCCTCTGGCCAACCCATTACCACTTTCAGCTGCATACACACCCCTGGGGCTAGCTTCCTCCATTCTAGAGTGCGGGGTGGGAAATGGACAGATTTTGGGCAGATTGCCCCAAGACTCATTCCCCTCTTCCTTTGACCTTATCATGTGGCCAGAGTTGAATTCTGAATGATCATGGTAGGTAATGGGCAGTGGTCCCAGTCCTATCTGTACATCTGAGTCAACTGGGACCCAAGCTCTTAAAATGGAGGCTCCTAGCCCCTCCCCAGGCAACCACATCAGAATGGCAGGGCCTGGAGAATGTCTGTTTTTTCAAGTCCACAGCTGGGTCTCAGGCAGCTAGTTGGGGAAACTTTGAGCCCTCCTTAGACGTGGAACAGGGAGCTCTGGCCTTGGGACAGGCTGGAGGCCAGGGCAGAAGCGCCATGCACTGGGACTTGCTGATGCACAGACATCCACTGAGGGTCTTACAAAAATGCAGAGTAGTGGGTTTGGGGTGCAGCCAGAGATTCTGCATCTCTAACCAGCTCCTTGGTGACGCTGATGCTGCTGGTCCGCGAACCACACTTCGATGAACAAGCCTCCAGGGGACCCTTCCCAGCAATCCCCTGCAATGGGGTTTGTGGATCCTCCTAGCCAAACAGAACTTCCAGCCTGACTCCCTAGCCACCCTTAACTACTTTTTTTTTTTTTTTTAAGATTTATTTATTTATTTTTGGCTGTGCTAGGTCTTTGTTGCTGCACACAGGCTTTCTCTAGTTGCTGCAAGTGGGGGTTACTGTCTAGTTGGGGGTGCACAGGCTTCTCATTGCGGTAGCTTCTCTTGGGGAGCTCAGGCTCTAGGCTCAGTCATTGTGGCTCATGGCTCAGCTGCCACATGGCATGTGGGATCTTCCCAAAGCAGGGATTGAACCCGTGTCCCTTGCATTGGCAGGCAGACTCTCAACTGCTAGAAGACCAGGGAAGTCGCACCTCCTAACTAAGGTGCATGAACTTTCCAAACCCCATTGTCCGATCTGCCCTGCCTGCCTTCCCTTGCAGATGACGTTCCAGGGCCTGGGGTGTCCGAGGAAAGTCAAGGCCACCCCTACTCCAAGCTGGGGCTGGGGCTTGGTTTGCTTCCACAAGGAGGGGGCGATCAAGGCGAGCCCTCCCCCCAGCTCCCCGCCCCGAGCTGGGTGGGCACAGTGCTGGAGCAGCCCGCGCACCGGGGTGAGCTTTAAGTCCTGCAGCACTTGGTCTAGGCAGTGGGTCTCACACAGGTCGGTGCGAACCAGATCGTCTTTGAGCTCCAGCACGCGGCAGGCCACGCTGTCCAGCAGCCGCCGCAGCAGCCGCCGCTTCTGCGGCTGCACCATCTGGTCGTAGAGGGTGTCGAAGCGGCGCAGCAGCCCCAAGTAATACAGATAGAGCGAGGAGAGCCGGTACTGGAAGGACTGCCGCTCGCTCTCGGAAACAGCTTCCCCCAGCAGCCGCTCCTGGTCCAGCAGCTCTTCCAAGATCAGGTGGGAGGAGTCCCAGAGGCGCTGGTAAGCTCTGGGAGGAGGGGGCGGGCGGCAGGGGGCGCCCTGAGCCTCAGAGGAGCAAGGCGGGGGACTCCCCTGAGGCGCCTGAAGACCTGAACTCGAGGTCCCAGAAGATGTGATGCTAAGGAGACTCAGGGCCCCGAGGTGGAGTTCCGGGAAGGGAGAGGCCTTCAGGCAACTGAGATGGTGGCCCCAGGGAGACCCCCTGAGGCTTAGAGAAGCCGAGGGACTGGGGCTCGTGGGGCTGGAGCCCACTGAGGGAGGAGCAAGGAGGGTGACGAATGGGCGCCTGCCAAGGGAGGGGCCTTTCGGAGCCTGAGGCTGGTCCCTCCAGGCTGGCGGGACACCCAGCGACGCTGCAGTGGTCTAGGATGGTGGGCTGGAAGCAGGGCTGAGGGCGAGCTGAAGAGAAGGGTGCTGTACGGAGGGACTGTTCTGGAATCAAGAGCCTGAGGGAAACCTGAGCGCAGGCAGGAGCGGCCAGGGTGGCTGTGTGAGTGTCCGGGGTCCAGGTGGGGCCGGCCCTCGGAAGCCCCTCTCCCACCGGCCTCGTCCCCAGCGGCCCAGCCCGGCCCGAGGACCAGGGAGGCACCATGCCCTTTGTTCTCCCCTCCTTCACTCACGCCTCGGACATGGTGCCCAACTCCACTCTGCCCTTTGGGAGCTGGTCCTGGAATCCACAGAATGTCTGTGATTCCACCCAGACTCCGTGCCACAAAGCCAGAATAGCCCAGTTTTAAGAGTTCTGTCCCATTGTCTCAAAGTTCTAAGGCTGTGAGGGGAAGGAGTGCAGGTACAGGAATGGGGACGCTTATCTCGGAGGACACCCCGGAGGTGGCATGCCAGAGGGCATGGGCTCCCTTGTAGGAAGCCTTGGCCAGGGGACGGTGGGGTCAGCTGCAGCTACTTCCTTTGCGAGGATCAAATGGAAGAATGGGCTTTGTTTGACGTCACCCTGTAGACCGTGAGGCTCTGGGTGGCTGTTAGTCCTAAAGGCATTCATCCAGCTGTCCTCTCGGCTGGAGACCAGGCCCAGCCTCCCTCCGCTCGTGTGTGACTGCACCACAGGGCAAAGGGGCAGGAGCTGGGCTTGGCAGGCCTGGGGTCACGCGGCTTGTGGAATCTTAGTTCCCCAACCGGGAACTGAACCCAGGGACACGGCAGTGAAAGAGCAGAGTCCTACCCACTGGATCACCAGGGATGTCCCCGTGCTTCCCCCTTGAAGTGAGTACAGACACGCCAGTTCCCCGGGGGTCTGACATCAGTTCACATGGTTCGAGTGAGCTGTACCTGTGTAAAGAATGAGGTTGCAAGGAGTAGTGGGTGAGACTCAGTGGTGTTTGGGGGCTCCTTCTGAGCTCTCTGTGGGTTTCCCCATCACTGCTTCAGGCTCACAAGGACCTTCTTTGCAAAATTCAAAGCATATCAGCCTGGCTTGGGTCTGCTGGGGTGAGCTTTTGGCTCAATGTCGAGTGGGGAACGTCTAAATAAATATATAAGGCAAGGGGCGAAGGACAGGGGAGGAGAGAGACAGAGGCAGAGGATCGGGAGAGGAATCCACGTGTCCCAGAGCTTCCAAGGACCTTGCCGAAATGCAGATTCCCATTCAGCTCGCTGAGCTAGAGCCCAGGATTCTGCATTCCTAACAAGCTCCCAGGGTGTTACAGAAGCTGTCGGCCTGTGAATCACGCCTAGAGTAGCAAGGAGTGTAAACACAGCGGGAGTGGGGAGGAGTCGAGCTTCCGGGCCAGGTCTCCTGAGCCCGTCTTTTTCCTGCCGTGGGACAAAAGCGTGGATAATTAGTTCACCACGTGGCATCTCCACCATAGGCTTGACAGCGGAGGAAACAACAGTTCAGCCATCGTTACAGCGAGCCTTTTCAATATATGAACTTGAAGTTACAAAGGGAACATAAAGGATTTTGGAATGTTCACTCAATCCTAGCCAGCCCTTTACTCCACCGCCCCGGAGGCTGAATTAGAGACAAAAGGAGAATGTGGTCATGTGTTATGTAGTGAATCTATGTGCAGGATGTACAAGTGGTTATGGTACTATTTTTGCTTTTTCTTTTTTTTCCCAAAAATAAAATGGGGGAAGAAAAGTTAGGAGTCTCAAAAACATTCTCACCAATTTGTTCTGAAATTAAGGGGAAGAAAACCTTAGGGGAAAATAAAAGCATCCTCAAGATCCCAGTAGGTTACTTTGAAGCTGGTTTGGGCCTTTTGTTTTTTTATCTTGTAGATCTGTGTAGCCCCTGTGCCCAGCACAGGACAAAAATAATAGTCTTCTAGAAATGGCCTCACAGAACCCCATACCGAAGGAGGGACACACGTGGAATTTCAGGCCCAGAGAGGGTGTGATGGAAACAGCCAGCGGCAGACTCAGGATTCTAACCCAGACCAGTCGTCCCTCATCTCACCTAAGAACAAGACTGCTGTACATTTACAAAGAGTCACATGTCACTCGTGGGCCCCACCCAGAACGCAGGTGTTAAGAGGTATGAGGTATGCATAAGTGTTCTTCCATCTTGGGGGCATGACAAGTAGTGACACCCTGCCCCACACCGTACCTCACCTCCACACATCCCTTTTTGAAATCAGCACAACGCAGGAGAGCGGTGCAGCCTTTATTAAGGTTGGGCCCTGGGTCACTTGGAGCTGGTGTACTTGGTCACAGCCTTGGTGCCCTCGGACACGGCGTGCTTGGCCAGCTCCCCAGGCAGCAGCAGACGCACGGCCGTCTGGACCTCCCGGGATGTCAGTGTGGTTCGGCCCGAGTACTGGGCCAGCCGAGCGGCCTCGCCGGCCAGCCGCTCAAACAGATCATTCACGAATGAGTTCATGATGCTCATGGCCTTGGAGGAGATGCCGATGTCGGGGTGCACCTGCGGAAGCAGCAGGAGCAATCTGTTGACAGGGGGCCTCTGCCTGATGCCACAAGCCCCACCCCCAAGTTGGGGACTGCAAGGCTGCCTCATCAACCTCTTTTCAGAGGCCAGACAGGTTACTACCATAGCCAAATTAAAAAAAAAAGTTTCTCCCAACTGCAAGAGATAAGGAATGCTGCCTCTTTTTTCCCCTTTTTCCATTTAATGATTTGCATAGCGTTTTGTACCGTGGATGCCTCATAGTTTATATCACCATCCCTCTCTTCATGGACATTTAGGGGGTGTGCCTTACTTTTTGCTATTACATCGTGTTATAATAAATACATGTCTTTGAACACTTAACACTTGTATGAGCAAGCTGGTTATTCCTAGAAGTTCCTAGAGGGCTGGTGCATATAACTTGGTAGATTGTTAACCAGATTATTTTCCAGAAAGGGCGCACCTAGGACATACTCTCCGCACCAGACTGGAGTGAGGAGACTGGGGCCTGGGGCTGTCCGGTGAGTCCCTGTGGGACCTTACACACGGCACTTTCCTCTGAGCCTGTTTCCTCTTCTGTCACACCAGCTTTTGAACTAGGTGATCTCTAGTAAACAAACGGGAGGGACCTTACAACAATGCTAACACGTGAGCAGGCAGACACCATTTCTCTGCAAAAAGTAAAAGTAAAGTGAAGTTGTTCAGTCGTATCTGACTCTTTGTGACCCCATGGACTGTAGTCTACCGGGCTCCTCCGTCCATGGGATTTTCCAGGCAGAATACTGGAGTGGGGTCCCATTTCCTTCTCCAGGGGATCTTCCTGACCCAGAGTCTTCCGTGCTGTAGGCAGACACTGTACCATCTGAGCCACCAGGGAAGCCCATTTCTCTGCGAAGTGGGAGGAAAGTGACTGCTGACATACACATCAGGCCAGTGATGGAGCTGAACAAACACCCTGGCCCAGCCGCTCCCTCTCCATACAGCCTCTGGGGGCCACGGATCTGACAGCGGGAAGCCTGAGCCAGACCCTGGTCATCACATCTTCTTCCCTCGAGGTGGCCGGGGCAGTGGCCCCCCGCCCCGACACAGGGGACCCACTCAGCAGCTCTCTTCGGGGAGCCCAGTCCTGCCCCAACGCTCCCTTCACAACTTTGGAGCTGAAAAGATAGGCTAAGCTGCGGGGGGCTCACTAACACCAGCTCCCACCCCACTTTCATCGGGACCCCAGAGTCTTCTCTGCTGCTGCCCTTTGGCCCATCCACGTGGGTGCCTGCACCCCGTGAGAGCGCTCCTGGAGACCCCGGCCGTTCAGTCACTCAAACTGCTTATGGGATTTCAGACCGGAGACAAGGTCCATGTCTGGGGTCTGGTCTCACAAGGGGTGAGACTCTGCAGGTGAGGGGAGACCCAGGGCAGGCAGCTCACTGCCGGGCCCAGCTCTGCTGAGCGGGGCAGAGCATTTGAGGCCAGGTGGCCTGGGATCCTTCAGACACAGCGGTTGAGTCCCTTTGGTGGCAGTGCGTGAGTCCCAGGAGTAGATGATCCTCACAGGTGAGCTGGGAGTCAGTGTGGGTTACGGTGGGGGCTTACCCAGAGTCAGGGCCGGCCGGGGCTGGGGGCTGGGGCAACCTCTGCTGCTGTCAGGTCACGTGACCCAGTCACCCCGCTGAGCCCTTAGTACCTCAGGTTCTTATCTCTAAGGTAGACCAGCCCCTCAGCCCCTCAAAGACAGAGCGCTGCCCACCTGGGGGGCTCCCCCAAGACCACAGTTCACTGGAGCAACTCCTCGCTTCGGCCACGGCTAACTAGTCCCTCTTGTTTGGACCAGCACGTTTGACACCTGATCACCGTCAGCCCTGTACTTTCTGGTGGTCTTACTTTACTCAAACTGTCCCACCTAAGGTCCCACATGACTGTTTTGTTTGTCCCAGAGCCCTGTAGCCTCTGGACCGGGGTGGGAGCATGTTTGAATCGCCTCCTGCCCGTCACAGGTGCAGGACAGACACAGAGTGGCCCCCCGGGGCCTCTGAAATGAAGAGCGACCCCACGAGAGGGGCGCCAGGGCCTTTGTGCAGGGGGTGAACTCCACCCAGGCCCTTTCCAGGCTTTCGCCAGCCCCCGCCCCACGCCCGTGGGGCCCCCCGCTCACCTGCTTGAGCACCTTGTAGATGTACATGGAGTAGGTTTCCTTGCGCCGGCTGCGCCTTCTGGACTTCTTGTCCCCAGGACTCCGGCCCCGCCGGCCCCCAGACTGCTGCAGCTGTCCGTGCTCAGCGCTCATCCTCCTGGTCCTCCCAGCGGCCTCCTCCCACGTCTTGGGCGAACTTTTAAGAGTTCAGCTGCCCGTCCACCTGGAGGGGCTGGGGGCCAGCACCTGGGCGCAGGGGTGGGGCCGGGCCCAACCCTGTTCAGAACGTGCTCTGCGCTAATCCTGAAAGAGCCTAATGGCTTCTTCCTCTCCACTGCCCCCAGAATTCCATCTCTGAATAAGCCTCCACCAGCCCCCTTCCCCACCCTTCCATCTCCCAAAATACTTGTAACACACACGTTAGAGTTCGGGCTGTGTGCTCACTCAGCACCCGTGTGCTCGCATGGATGGCTGAGTGCTGGAGAGCGTCAAGAGGAACACAAGGCCCCCAGCACTGCCCACCAAGTGTTAGTGTTCTTCACTCAGTCCCACTAGTGTTATTCATTCGTTCACTCTGTGACCCCATGGACTGTAGCCTGCTAAGCTCCTCTGTCCATGGAATTCCCCAGGCAAGAACACTGGAGTGGGTCACCCTTCTCCAGGGCATCTTCCTGACCCAGAGATCAAACCCGGGTCTTCTGCATTGCAGGCAGATTCTTTACTATCAGAGCCACCAGGGAAGCCCCCCTCCCCTTCTCCAAGGGCCTACAATTTAGCTGGAGAGATTACTGGTTCGCCGGAAACCATCAGGGAAGGGCGAAAGGGTAAAAAGTGTGTGAAACTGAGTTCGGAAAAAAACGTAGTGAGGTCATCACAGAGCACCAAGCTGAGCTCCTTGTGATATCTGGCAGCCACCCGCTTCTCACATGGTCATGTATATATGTCAGCCTGACTCTCTCAACTCGCCCCACTCTCCTTTTCCTCCCAGGTCTTCACGAACCTCCTCTACCTTTTTTCTCTGTTCCAGCCTGGAACTAGGTTCATCTATACCATTTTTCTAGATTCCATATACATGCATTAAAATATATTTTTCTCTTTCTGACTTACTTCTCTTCCTCTCTCTATATATATATTTTAAAGATAGGCTATAGAAATAGACAATTGATTTAAAAAAAGAAGAAACCTCTGGCTTCAGGAAATAAATGGGGATTTGAAGCTGGTCTGGTAGGACATGTGTGCGTGCATAGTTGTGCCCGACTCTTTGCGACCCCATGGATCTTGCATTTTCCAGGCAAGAATACTGGATCAGGTTGCCATTTCCTTCTCCAGGGGATCTTCCCCACTCAGGGATCAAACCAGGATCTCTTGCGTCTCCTGCATTGGCAGGCTGATTCTTTACCACTGTGCCACCTGGGAAGCCCCTGGTAGGGTGGGTACAATTTAACTGGGGAGAGATTTTAGTTGGGAGGAAAGGGAGAAAGAAATCAGTGGGTGTGGTTTGGGGGAGGCAGAAGATGGAGCGCAACCTGAGCCCAGACAGGTGAAGGCGGCAGGAACCACAGCTGGCAGGGCCTGACAGGGAGGGTTTCGGTGAAGGCAGACTGGAAGAAGCCGGAGTGAGAAACACGGGGTGCTCTCTGTGAACATGGGGCCCCTGTGGAAGTAAGCTGTGAAGGGAAGGGGAAAAAAAGGTGCTATTCTGCAGAGAAGGTGGTCTCACTTTGCACCAATGTGACTATTTCAGGTCCTTGAATGTTATGGTTAAGGAAATCGAGAGCAACGGATAAGCCCAGGCTGTGGGAAGAGGGTTTTCTCAATAAAGAGGTGGGGAGGAGCCAAACGAGCATCACCTGCCATAGACGCCTGAGCACCCTCCATCTCACCAAGCCCCCACACCCCCAGTTCCCACCATTAAGCTGCGGCTGCGCACCTGGGGTTGGAGGAGCAGGGAGACTCTTGATCCAAAATAAGGCACCAATTTTAGGCACTTTTAGTAACGTGTATTTCGTGGGATTTTTAAAACATTTTTTTAAATGTTGAGGCTGGCCTTTTTTCTGGACAAGCTGACCAGCCTACTGCGTCCCTTCCTCCAGGCCTGGAGACCTCTTCCCTGTCCTGGAGACCCCAACAGACTTCAGCGGGAGTTCTTCACACAACCAGGCCCTCCCTTGGCCAAATTAGCAGCTCTCCATCTCTGTTCCCATTATCCTAACCAAACCTCTGGACACTCAGGACAGACTGATGAGCCATTTTTCTCTGGGCCCCCGCCTTGAGGCACAAAGCAACCAGGCCAGGCCCTGGGGGTCAGAGGCCAGAGTTGGAGTGGAGTCCCTCACTCCAGCCTTGGCATCTAGGGCTGAGCTGCAGGCATTCACCTGACACCCTGTCCCCTCTGCCCAGGGCAGCTCTGGGACTCCACTGCCATCTGAGAAGACCCTACTCACCTTTCAAGTTAGAGCACCGATCCCAGCTTTCTGGGCAGCTACTCACGAGAAACTTCCCTCCCTTTTAAGTTCTCCTGTGTAGCCTACCATCTAAGTTACAAGTTAAAGGGCATTGATGAATGCCCATTCTGTCTTATTGGCTTTCCCATTGGACCACGAGCTCCTCGGGGGTTTAGACACCATAGGGGACTTTTTTTGTTTTACTGTCTTAGAAACCATGGCTGTGTTGTTTCCCCACTGGGGGAAACAGGGACGGTTGCTGAGATTTCAGAGGTGAAGGCAGGCAGGAAGCCTGGTGGCACAATGGCTGGATAAGCTATTAAAGTTCAGATAGGCTATGCAAAGCCCTGGCTTTGAAGTATTGATAAAATGGATGCAGCGCTAATGAAAATTAAGGCTGTGGACAGGTTAACATCACAAAACTTCTTGTATCCCACCAGGAATACAGCAGCAGCACTTGGGAACTCTCAGCAATATTAATTCCTGGTCTCACCTAGACCTACTGAACCAGAAACTCCAAGGCAAGACCCAGCAGTCTGTGATCCAATGAGTCTTCAGCTGATTCTGACGCACGTTAATGTTTGTGAACCACTGGCCTAAGTAAAGGCATGAGTTCAAATCAGAAGGGAAGAGAGTTCTTCAAGCGCCCATGGACAGTCCTGTTTGCACCCAGCCCGTGCTGAGGGCAGGTGAATGGTGGCACCGCGGGGAAGAGCAGGAGAGGACCCAGAGACCCAAGGAGGAGGCGGGGACCATGGCTTCTTCTTTCTTTATTGGACGCTTTGTAGATGTCACGCAGGTCTAAAAGTTACATCGTTAAATAATTATTTAAAAACCGACCAGGATTAAGGCCCTGGTCCAGAGCTCCAAACCAGAAGCAGAAAGGAATGGGGGTGGTGGGCTGGGGGGGGCTATTCCTCCAACATCACCAAAACCCAGAGAACGAGGATCCTAAGCTTTTTCACAGGCCAACCTGGGGCACGGGCCCGTGGGCTGACCCTCGGAGGCCTCTGGCTGCATCACTATTGGGTCAGAACCAGCGAGGAGCTGGCAGGAACAGCCAGCCGAGTCCAGACATGGACACAGTAGCTGGAAGGACAGGAGACGGACAGGTCCTGTCCAGCTGTAGATAGGATCACAGAGTGCAGCTAAGGCAGGTGGGGGCAAGGGGCTGGGGAGCAGTATTGCAGCAATGCAGGATGTGGCCCCGGGGGCCCGGCCCAGCCAGCCCGGCCGGCGAGGGCTCACACGTTGTGGGTCCGCCTGGTGGGCTGGGGCTCCTCGCCCACCAGCTTGGACTTGAGGTGCTCCTTGTAGGCGAGGATGTCTCCAGGCCACTTAGTGATTGTCTGCTTCTCACAGACCCAGATTTCCTGTGCAACCTGGAGAGCAAACCCCAGACTCAGTCACCCTGGCCAGCGCCCTTCCCACCCCGGCCCAGGAGACTGTTCCCAGCGGAGTCTGAGAAAAAACACCCTGTAAGCTCCCACCGGCCCACATCCAGCTCCGTTTCACTCCCTCAGTGTTCTGGAGGATGGTCTAACCTAGACACCGTACCCAACAGGGGGTGGGGCCTTCCAAGCTGGAACCCACCGGTCACCCCAACTGCCAGTTCCCCAGCAGGACCCAGACCTGTTCAGGGCTTCACTCTTGGCTCCCTGCGTTCCACCCCGTCTTTCTCACAGCTTCAGAGAAATGACCAGCAGCTTTCTCCCCAGTGACAAGCAGGAGTCCTCTGTCTAATCCAGAGTCTCCTTAGTCCAATACTATTTCCAGGCTGAAGAATCCCGGACACAATAGCAAAAGCACCCTGTTCGCTAGTCAATTCTCTCCCTGATTGTGGCCAACGATGCCAAGTAGGCTAACGACCCCAAACAGGTAATGAAGAATCAAAGTATTTCTGCGAAGGCTTTCTAAGTTTTTCAGAGAACCGTAAGATCTGGTCCTCTCCACCCTACGTCCTGCACCCTTTTCCCAAACACGGTAACGTTGATTCAGTGTCCCCCACGTGCCATGGGGGGTTCTACCCCTGACTGCGTCCTGGCTGGGAGTCTCACCTGCTGGATGAGTCTGAAGTCATGGCTGACCAGCATCATACCGCCCTCAAAGTCATTGATGGCATCTGCCAGGGCATCGATGGTCTCAATGTCCAGGTGATTGGTGGGCTCGTCCAGGAAGAGCATGTGGGGGTTCTGCCAGGCCAGCCAGGCCAGACACACTCGGCACTTCTGCCCATCAGACAGGTTCCGGATTGGGCTCACCTGCATGGAACCACGTCATTTACGAGGTCTGGGGTTGCCCTCACCATGCATCAAGACTCACCTCTCCCCATAGCTTCTCTGTTATCACACAGAGAGCAGGGCTCAGGAAGACCCAAGATCACACAGTAAGACAGTGGCACCCTGCCAGTCCCTCAAGGGCCTAAAAGGGACACACATGGAAGTCTGAAGCCCTGCCTCAGCACAGAGTCTTCACGCAATGGAGCCGTCAGGGGACCTGAGTCTGGATCAGAGGACCCTGTGTTCCAGGTCTCAATTTCCCTTGCTTTTAACACCATGGCCCATCCTGCTAGTCTCGGGGCAAGGGCCTGTCAGTGACCAGCACACGACCCCCCACCCTCCCTTGAGACTTCAGAGCTCCAATCTGTAACCACCTGAGCAGATGGAAAAACAGATGCCCAGCCCACGTCTCCGAGTTGCCTGGGGTCCTCCCACCCCAATCCGCTGACCTGCTGTTTCCCAGTGAGACCGTATCGCCCAATGATCTTCCGCATTTCCTCCTTCTCCTTGATCTCGGGGTAGCATTTCATCATGTACTCCAAAGGCGAGAGGTCTAAGTCTAGCTGCTCTTGTAAATGCTACAGGGGAAAAAAAAAGAACCCACCCAGGTGTGCCTGGCGTTCTTCAAAGGCAGCCTGCTGGGGTACCTGCCACATACTGTCTCTCCGCCTCCCCCCGGGCAGCTGCTCAAGACTGCAGAGGCACCCAGGAGCTGACCTGGGCACACGCAGCCCTGCTCTCTCACCCTGGGCACCGCCCCGCTCCCCGCCAGGACTATACCTGATGGTAGCGCCCTATCTTGACATGAGAGTGTTTGCGGATCATTCCGTCTGTGGGCAGTAGCTATAGGAAGATAAAAAAAAAGAGTAGACAGTGGAAAGATAAGCACACAGACAAGGAAACGTGGTCAGAAGCAGAGACAGGAGGCAAACATACATTCACACCGAGCAAGACTCCTACAACTTCCAAAACAGAACCCGCACTACCACCTCACAAACTGCTCTGCTGGCCACGCGGAGAAAATACACCGAGACAGATGTTCTCGGGGAGGCAGACACACACACCACACGATCCCCTGGGTAGTTATTAAAGGACTACTCTCCCAGGCACTGAACTATGACAGAGGACTCGCAGGAGTCCAACATACGTTTTCTACAATAAAAACGTTTCTAAAGGCACAGCCGCTCCTGTGTTCTAAATGCTCTGAATGAAGACACGGGAAGATGGTGAGAACAGGCCTGGGTTGTCTCTCACAGGCTCTCTCTCACACACACTCCTCCCAGTTTTCTCTAAGAAAATGCCCCAAACATCACACTGGCCAGTGATGACCCGCCCCCCAGAGGACAGCTCACTCATCATGAGAGCACGCAGGCCCTCCAAGACCAGTGGCCCTTGCATGCCATCCCCCAACCCTGACACACTGGCTTCTAATGCTGGAGTCCCATGCCCCCAGTTGGCACCATACCTCCCCAGTTAGCAGCTTCAGAAGAGTTGACTTCCCTGCTCCATTGGGCCCCACCAGAGCCACTCGGGTGTCGAGATCGATACCGAACTCTAGATTGTTGTAGATGCAAGGCTGAGGTGGGCGGGGGACAGAAACAGACCCAGGGGTAGGGTGATCAATCCAACTGGCAGAGCAATCGCGCTGAGCCCCCAGTCACCACTAGAGGCGGCGGGGATGAGGAGGAAGGAGGCTCCCATGGCAGCCCCCTACCCACTGCCCTGACCCACCAACGTGGCTGAGCAATGTCCTCTCCAAGTACTTGAAGGGGACCCCCACTCCTCTAAGGCTCTCAGTGAGGCAACCCAGGCTGCCAGGCCGGAAAACTCCCCAGTACCACAAGGGTTAGCAGATGCGGTCAGCAAACAGGACACTCTTCTCGCCAGCTGACACCTTGTACAATGTACCCCAGCCTCCCAACCACACCCAAGTACTCACCCCATCTTTTGTATACTTGAAGCTGACATTCTGCACCATAATAACAGGTGGAGGGATCTTGCCACATGGTGGGAAATAAAATGACAGCGTCTAGGAAGAGGATAAAGAGGTGTTTATCAAGTCAGATCCTTCCTTATCCACCTCACCTTAGGCTGCCTAATTCCACCCAACCAGACCCTACCTTGTCGCTCACAACCCTCTCTGTCAGTCCTGATGCCATCATTTTCTGTAGCGTCTTCTCCTTGCTCTGGGCCTGCCGGGCCAGCTTGGCACTGCCATGACCAAACCGAGCAATGTAGTTCTGAAAGAGTGCAGAGAGGGGGCTTGGGCAGGTACCCCACGATTCATCTGAAAAGCAGGTAAAGGACTTCTCTAGCCCCCTCACCTCCCCAGACACCTCCCGTCGGTTCTCTCGGAGGAGGAGATCGTGGCCCTACCTTCATGTGCGCAATCTGATCCTGCTCCCAGTGAAACCTCTTCATCTGGTTCTCTTCCAGCTCCAGCCGTGTCTTCACATACTGATCGTAATTACCCTGCAGAAAGACGCACCGGGTGAGATAGGCAGCATTAGCCGCGGCCCTGGGTCCTCACTCAGGGCGTGTTTAAGACGGCACCTGACCTGGCCCTGGCTATGAGGTGGTGCAGCGGGGGAAGAGGAAGTGCATTAAAGAAACATATTCTGGGACTTCCCCGCTGGTCCAGCGGTTAAGACTCTGAGCTCTTAATGCAGGCGGCCCGGGTTCGATCCATCATTAGGGAACTAGATCCCACATGCCACAACTAAGACCCAACACAGTCAAATAAATAAATATTAAAAAAAAAAAAGCAGCATATCTGAATCTAGAAGCTGAGGTCTTTTCAAACTGCGTGCCTCTCCTTCCTAGAGCAGGGCTTCAGACTACATCCTTGGGTTACCCATAAAGACACCCACAGCCCAGGCAGGAGCCCTGAAACCCACTGTCATACTGACCATCCAGAGGCTCACAGCCCTCCAAGCGCACGTGCATCCCCTCCCCACCTGGAGAGGCTGAAGCCCCAGGCGGGCCACAAGAACTGCCTCCAGGTGGGAAGACACAAGACCAGTCAGATTGAGGACCTGGCAAACCCTGCACTATGCACTACCGTGATGTCTGTCTGCAAACACCCAGACTCATGCTAAACACCCATCAAAGAGTCTGACAAGTAGGTTACAGGACAGCCACTCAATGGGATACCATGCACTCACTGGAAAAAAAAGGGGGGACAATTTAAATATACTCATATGGAAAGTTTCCAAGACATATTAAAATTTAAACTCAACTGACAGAATCATGGTATGCATACATAAAATTTTTTACAAATGCTTGCAAGTACATGTGAAATTTCTGAAAAACTATGTAAGAACTATTAATACTCCTCCGGTGAGTACTACTATGAATAAAGAGAAATTCTATTTTTCATAAGCAGCTACTCAAGAAGGCAGAGGGCAGCAAGGCCTGCCTGGGCACCGTGATGAGGCAGCCTCTCTGCATAAGGCAAACATACACCCCATGCACAGGCTGCCAATCCGTGGCCTATGGCCTGAAAGCAATTACTTTGGGACTAAAATAAAACAGGCTGCAGAACTCCCTGTCCTCATCTTTTTATAGCAAGAGGTAGAAAAGGGCTGCTAAGTCAGTTTTTTTTTAAAGGAGAACTTCATGGAATCGGTAAGCACAGAGGGTACTGTGGAGAAGCTGGAGCCCACTCACCGTATAATACTTCAGCTTCTTGTTGTGCATGTGAATGATGTTGGTGCAGACACCATTTAGGAAGTCCTGGGAATGGGAGACGAGGACCAAGATGCGCTTAAAACTGCAAAGCCAGAGAACCAATCAGGGAGGAGCTCAACACGGTAGACAGTTCACAACAGGGGAGCTGAACGTCGGGCCCAGAAAACCTTCATCCTTTCCGATCCTTATGCCTGAGCGTCCTTTAGATTTCCTGGCCAAGTCTCAGCTCTCCGCACTTAAGCTGCAAGTGCTCAATCTACGTGTAAGGACACTAGACGTTTTTCAAAGTGTGGTGAGGCAGTCGAAATTCCTCAAACTTTTTTTCTAACTTTCAAAAGAATGGAGTGGAGATGGCAGTAATAGTGATGGTAAAATCAAAAGTGTGCACAAGCACCCATAAACTTTAAGGCCAGTGCGAAGAACTGGAATGGGTATAGTAAAATCCACCAGGCTCTCCTTTTCATATTACTTCCTTCATAGCTCAGTTGGTAAACAATCTGCCTGCGATGCAGGAGACCCAGGTTCGATTCCTGGGTTGGGAAGATGCCTTGGAGAAGGAAATGGTAACTCACTCCAGTATTCTTGGCTGGAGAATCCCATGGGCAGAGAAACCTGGCAGGCTACAGTCCATGGGGTCACAAGAGTCAGACATGACTTAGCAACTAAATCACTCCTTTTTATAAAGAAGGTACCAGGTCACTGCAGAGACCATGGAAAGCCTTCTTCTAGAAGGCAACTTTCCAGGTTATCTGGCTCTCCAGCAAAGGACCACGGCCATATGGGCTATTTTTCTCTTTGTCACTGCATCATGCTCTTATATAAGGATCCGTTTAATATGATATAAATACAATTAAGAAAAAATATTATCTTTAATAAAGATGTTATATCTTAAATAATAGGAAAAAAACCAAAGAAGTAAAACAAAGAAATTCATATATTTCAGACTAAACAAAAGCTAACAAAATGGCCTGCCCTAAAGGTGGTTACCGGGCTTTGCCGGTGGCTGAGCAGTATAGAACCAGTCTGCAATGCAAGAGACATGGATTTGATCCCTGAGTGGGCAAGATCCTCTGGAGAAAAAAATGGCAACCCACTCCAGTATTCCTGCCTAGAGAATCCCACAGACAGATGAGCCTGGCGGGCTAGAGTCCATGGAGTCATAACGAGTTGGACACAACTGAGCGACTAAACAAGAACAAAGGTGGTCATCACCTTTTCAGTCTGGTCTTCCCTCTAGCCTCACTTCGCTCCATTGCTCACTGCTCTGGTATCACTGTGGGTCCGAGGTATTATCTCCCCTGGATTCTGCTCAGTCCCTCCCCGAGGACCTGCCCCTTCCTCCCAGCCCCGCCTCTTACGTCTTTAGCTCTTCTTCCAACCACACACAAGCATCAAGGTCCAGGTGGTTGGTGGGCTCATCCAGGAGCAGCATGAAGGGTCGAATGAAGAGGGCTCTGAAGACAGGAAAGGACAGAACCACTTCAGTCTACTGCGTGCTACACAGGAGGGGACGGCCTGCCTGCTACCTGCTGCTCTGGTCAGGCCTGCCTGCTACCTGCTGCTCTGGTCAGGCCTGCACTGAGTCCTGAAATCAACTCTAGGGTCTACACCTCAGACAAAAGGTGAGAAGTAGGAGAGAAACCAGAGATGAAGGGTGGGGGTTAAAGAGCAGAAAACAGAACTGAGAAGCAGAGGGAAGATGTAGCCCAGACATAAGGCTGTAAAAGTTCGTTGTGAGTCTACAAGTCTCTTACACTGAGGTTGGTGACCATTGGGATACACAAAAGGATACAGAAAAAGTACACTGCTGAAAAGCATTCAGGTGAAACCTAACTGGTGGGTTTGTGAGACTCTAACAAAGAGGCCCAAGAATGTTCTTTTCTTAGATGGCACCTCAAGACAGGAGGAACAAGGGGATGGCGCTGGTCCCACCCCTGTGGTCACATCTGCAGCGCTTTTTAGAAACCAGGTGTCCGGACGTCTGACTCCAGCACAGCCATGAAGAGGCCAGGAAATCCGTGTGTGTAAAAGCATCCTAGTGAATCTGAGGCTACAACTCCTTGCTGGCAAGTGAAACCAAGGCTCTTATGTTCCAGGGCACACTCACGCAGCCTTGCTGAAGCAGTGTATCAAGCCTCCCGAAGGCTCTGCACAGAGATGGGTTGGGGAAGGAACCACTTATGTGACTGGGGACTTCTTGGGGGATCAGTGCAGAAATGACGGCCTACAGAAACTGGTTCTGGGTCAGGTCAAGAGAGGGCAAGAAGGACAGATATCCTAGCAGCTGCCTAACAATTTATCTTTATACAACAAGAATTAGAAAGGCTGAAGCCCAAAAAGCAGGGAGGGGAGAGGAGTCAAGAGGAAAGAGACAGACCTATCCTCCCATTTACCTAAAGCTGGTCCCAGGATTCCTGAACATGGTGCCGAAGTCCAACAGGGACCACGTGGCTCAGGAAGCTCACTCCTTAGCTCATGTACATCACCCCCTCCCCTCCACACTGTCAGTGTCTGGCACGGACTGGCCACAGACCCCTATTCTAAATAGTTCTGTGGGAGAGAGCACTCAACCCTGAGAAGAGACAGGGTGCCGCGGAGGGTGGGGGTAGGGGAGACGCACCTGGCAAGGGCAACCCGCATCCTCCAGCCCCCACTGAAGTCTTTGAGCTTCTTGCGTTGCATGGCAGGCGTGAAACCCAGTCCGTGCAAGATCCGCGAGGCTCTCATCTCCGCCTTGTCAGCATCCAGCTCCTCCAGCCGCTCGTAGAGCTCTAAGAGCTTCTCACACTCCGCTGTGGACGGTGAGTGGCCAGTGAGGCTCTGGGGCCTTTCCTGGGGGGAAGCCACCCCATGCCCCTGGGTCCGGAGCCCTACCGTCCTCGTGAGCCAGCCGCTCAGCCTCCCTCTCCAGCATGGCCCGCTCCGTGTCCACTTCCATCACACACTGCAGGGGCGTCTTATCACTAGGGGGCATCTCCCGAGTTAGATGGTAGATGTCAATGTGCTCGGGGATGGGCACTTCACGTTTCCCAATAGCAGAGAGCAGCATGGACTTTCCTGAGAGGGGCAGGCAACAAACATGCAGAGAAGGGGACGCTCAGCACAGATCTGCCTGTCATTGCCCTACATCAGTCCCTCCATTCCAGTCAAACCAAGTCAGTTCGTCGCTAAGTCATGTCCGACTCTTTGCAACCCCATGGACTGCAGCACGCCAGGCTCACCTGTCTATCACCAACTCCCGGATCCCACCCAACTCATGTCCATTGTGTCAGTGATGCCATCCAACCATCTCATCCTCTGTCATCCCCTTCTCCCGCCTTCAATCTTTTCCAGTCAAACCAGGACCTCCCCATTTATTGAGTCCTTTCTTTCCTTTCGTTCATTCAAAGCCTATGACTGCCCCCTCCATGGGACACGGCTCTGCCATGTCCTGTCCCAGCCCTCCTATGTGAAGTCTGTGCGCCTACAGATGCTTCACACACCACTCCCACCCGCTCCTACCCACTTCTCCAGCACCTACTGCCTGCAACGAGTACTTATCACATGACTACTCTGTATGGGTAGGTGGGCACATCTGGCTCCCACCCATACTGCAAATGCCCAGCTCTGTACACAGCTGGTACTAAGGCAACACTTGCTGAGCAACAGATGAGCCAAGGAGAGATACCTCCCACCTTGCTTTCCAAGGGCCTCACCAATTCCATTCAAGCCGATGAGGCCATAGCGACGGCCTGAGTTTAATTCCAGTTTGGTGTCACTGAGCAGCTCCTGACCATGGAAGGTGAGGGAGAGGTTGATGATGTGGGCGTCGGTACTGTTGGGGTGAGAGGCAAGAACGCCAGTGACAGCTCGAGCAGCAGCTTTCTTCATTTCGAAGTCCTCCAGCTCCTTGGTCAGCAAATCCACTTCTGGGGACAGAAAAGAAAAGCAATCTGGGAAGAGGGCTGTAAGACACGCTAAGCTCTTACACAAAAAGGCATGTCTTGGGGCATCTGGGTGGCTCAGTCAGAAGGGCATCAGACTTTTACTGTGAGGGCTGAGGGCTCAGGCCCCTGCTTGGGCATTTGTGGCTTTTGCTCTTCTTTAAGTTACCACATATTAACACATAAAAATCCAAAGGCTGAATGAGGCGTGTCCGGAAGGAACAGGGCTCAAGATCAGGTTGAGCTGACTCAGATGTTTCACAAGCTTTAACAAGGTGTACACTACGTGTAGTTCGGCCCTGGTATCCTGCTTTCGTGGACATTTTTTACTTTACAACTTGTCCTTTCAATTCTAACTTCTCTTGTTCTTAGATGATATGATGCGTGGTAGCAATGGCCAGAACTCCAAATCGTCCTCCATGAGTATTAAAGAATTAGCTGTTGTTGTTCAGTCGCTGAGTCATGTCTCACTCTTTGTGATCCCCGTGGACTGTAGTCCTCCAGGCTCCTCTGTCCATGGGATTTCCCAGGCAAGAATACTGGAGTGCTTACCATTTCCTTCTCCAGGGGATCTTTCCAACCCAGGGATCAAACCCGTGTCTTTTTCATGGGCAGGCGGATTCTTTAGCACTGAGCCATCAGGGAAGCCCCCAAATTAGTATCGATGCCCCAGAGAAAGCAAATGCTATAGAGGTGCAGTTCTCTTCCTCTACAACCTAGAGAGTTTCCAGGTGCTAATTCCAAGAAGCTATACTGCCTGGAAGAGACCAGTACGAGAAAATACAGAGGGCTCCAGGGCAGTTCTGATGGAGGAGAGGAATTTAAAGTCTCCTTTCTACACAGTTGAGTCACCAGGCTTCTCACAGCCCCATTTTGTGCCAATCCTTGTTCTAGATCTTGAGAAGACAGTGTAGAGAGAAAGTTTATGATCTAGATAAGGAGTTAGTAAACTTTTTCTTAAAGGGTCAGATGGTAAATATTTTAGGGTTATAGCCCTAGTAGCAAAATTACAATTATTACGTTGGTATATCCATTACCATTTGAAACATAACCACTTAAAAAATGTAAAAAACATTCTTAGCCTGGGAGGAGCAGGCTTACAAAAAAGGCTGGCCACATTTGGCCAGCTGCCTGCTTTTGTAAATAAAGTTTTACTGGGAGACAGTCACACCCAACATTTTCTTGTTGTCTATGGCTGCTTTCCACCACAATGGCAAAGCTGAACAGCTGCATCAGAGACCATATGGCCCACAGAGCTGTAAATATTCACTATCTGGATCTTTACAGAAAAAGTTTGCCGATCTCTGGACTGTATCTCCATGTGCTCAGGCAAGAAGATCAAAATTAAAGGAAAGCTACACAGCCAACCCTCTGTATCCACAGTTCTGCATCCAAAATCATGTTTAATCCAAATGTGGATTTTAAAAAAAACACTCTGGAGAGTTCCAAATAGTAAAACTTGAATTTGCCACACACTGGCAACTATTTCATGTATTTATGTTGTATTAAGTACAGTAAGTAATTTAGAGATGTGCCAGGTTATATGCAAAGACTACATACACCATTCTATGTAACAGTCTTGAGCATCTGCGGATTCTGGTATCCACAGGGATCCTGGGACCAACCCCCAGCAGACACCGAGACACAGCTATACAACTTTTCTCTTGATCTTTGCCAGTTTATTGGAGAAGGAAATGGCAACCCACTCCAGTACTCTTGCCTGGAAAATTCCATGGATGGAGGAACCTGGTAGGCTACAGTCCATGGGGTCGCAGAGAGTCGGACACGACTGAGTGACTTGACCTAAGTCATCTCCTGAGCTTTAAAAGTAAGACTTATACCTCACTGTCTTGGCCTACAGCATCCTAGAAAACAGGCTCAAAAGATAAGTGAACAGCACTGAATAAATGGACAAAGGATTCTGCAACAAACTTCATCAGAAGGAATACTGTAGACTTCACAAGCAGCCCCTTTCTATTCATTTCCCAAACAAGGGGACCAGATGAACTCCAGTACCCATCCTAAAGAGTCTCACATTCGAAAGGTTGAGTAGTTTGTCAGAAGTCACTTTCTTTGATATTTCTTGACCTTTCCATATCTCACTACCTAAAGAAGACCATGTAGCAATGGTAACTACCAGGTTGGAGAATTAAGTAATTCCAAACTCAGAGAAGAGAGCAGATCCAGTCTTGTGAGAGAGGACAGATGATCCATTAGTTATGAAAGCAGAAATGACCCTGCGTCTCTGGCAATAAGAAATATTTTCAGAGAGAGAGCTGGGAAAAAATGCAGATTTTATACTTTAGAACAGTAGCTCCCTGAGGAAGCAGGGTGAAACCCAAAGCTCCCTTATGACTGAGTTAGGGGTGGTACAGCTCTCTTATGACTGAGTTAGGGGTGGTACAGCTGGGTTTGCCCTGAAAAATTCTGGTTTTCTAGGGAGAAAGGCAAAGAAGTTTGTAATGGGAACTGTGGACAAGAGTCTCAAAGTGGGATACGGTTGTCTGCTTTTCCAACTCATCCAGAAAGTACTATAGAATTGAGGCTTAACCCCTGTTCCTGAGAGCCTAGAGGGAACCCTACTTGACAGACCACAATTCAGCCCACTCATTCCCTTCCACCATTCTTATCTTCCCATCTCTCCACTATCCTGGCCAGGAAGAAAACTGCCTGACTTGACTACACTAGTCCTCCCTCATAATTCTTATTTTGGAGACAATTCCTACCATTTAACTCTCTCCTCACAATCATTTTAAACCCTGTTTTGTTTTTTTTTGGAATTCCTGTCTCTCTGTTGCAACTTGCATGAATAATAATAATTCCTCTTGCAACTTTACCTAGTATCTCTGTCTGCAACGGTAATCATGAAAAAAATGAAGTATTACCCAAAACACAGTCCCTGCACTCAAAGATCAAACAATTCAGATGGAGAGACAGATACAATGAAGGTAACACTGGCACTCCCCTGGAGGTTCAGTGGTTGGGACTTCTTACTTCTTCTGCAGGGGGCATGGGTTGAATTCCCTAGTCTAGGAACTAGGATTCCATATGCCATGTGGTACCGCAAAATTGAACTCATCTCACATACTAGTAAAGTAATACTCAAAATTCTCCAAGCCAGGCTTCAGCAATACGTGAACAGTGAAATTCCAGATGTTCAAGCTGGTTTTAGAAAAGGCAGAGGAACCAGAGATCAAATTGCCGACATCCGCTGGATCATGGAAAAAGCAAGAGAGTTCCAGAAAAACATCTATTTTTGCTTTATTGACTATGCCAAAGCCTTTGACTGTGTGGATCACAATAAACTGTAGAAAATTCTGAAAGAGATGGGAATACCAGACCACCTGACCTGCCTCTTGAGAAACCTATATGCAGGTCAGGAAGCAACAGTTAGAACTGGACATGGAACAACAGACTGGTTCCAAATAGGAAAAGGAGTCCGTCAAGGCTGTATATTGTCACCCTGCTTATTTAACTTATATGCAGAGTACATCATGAGAAAACTGATGCTGGGAGGGATTGTGGGCAGGAGAAAACGGGATGACAGAGGATGAGATGGCTGGATGGCATCATTGACTCGATGGACATGAGTTTGAGTGAACTCCGGGAGTTGGTGAGGGACAGGGAAGCCTGGCATGCTGCGATTCATGGGGTTGCAAAGAGTCGGACACGACTGAGCAACTGAACTGACTGACTGACCGGCCAAAGAAAAAGCAACCCTAGAGATAGTGCGTATGCGTGTGTGCACGCGCTCAGTTGTGTCCGACTCTGTGACCCCATGGACTGTAATCCGCCAGGCTCCTCTGTCCATGGGATTCTCCAGGCAAGAATACTGGAGTGGGTTGCCATTCCTTCTCCAGGGGATCTTCTTGACCCAGGGACTGAACCTGAGTTTCCTGCATTGCAGGCAGATTCTTTACCATCTGAGCCACAGGGAAGCCCTGGATAGATAGTACAGGGATATAGTGAATAGCAGTATTATTAAGATCAGGCTTGGCAGGGAAAGATTTTACCACCTTGAGCTGGGCCCTAAGAGAAATGTCAAATGTAGGTAGTACAAAAATTAGAGTGTAAGAACCTCAGTTTGTAAGTGGACAGAAACGTGGTGACTATTCAAGGGACAACAGTAGACAATAGAGAAGGCCTGTTTAGAGAGCTTTTAGGGGCAAGAAGAAGGCTGGCACAGACAGCCAAGAGCCTGGAATATTCTTTATCACACACTTCCCTGTTTCCCCATCTAGACTGCAAGTTATCAGAGGAAAGCCCATGCTTATAAGTGCCTCAGTATTCAGTGATCTCGTGCCTAATACTTGAGAAGCGCTTGTAACAGAAACGCATCTCTTTCCCAAGAAAAACCCATAAAACAATTCATATGTTTCTGTCTTGGTACAGTCACTGCCCCAGGAGGACAAGGGGATCAGGTGGCAAACAGCCTGGCACACTGCCTCCACGTGTAGAAATGAAAATTCAGGAAGGGGCAGGGAACTGACCACCAAATCTAGAAGACAGGGCAGCAAGGCAGCACAACAACTCTCCTATTTGCTTGCCACTGTGTATGTGAGAACTGTGTTCAGTTTCCTTGATCAAGCTCCAACCCTACTGGTTTGGTTCATCATGAAAAGTTTGTGGCACCAGGTACACTCTCTGGCACCTCCAGCATCCCGACTCAGATTCCAGCAGGGGCATCCACTGGGTCCCAGCAACCATCCCAGGAACCCACCTCTCCCTCTATTCACCTGTGGTCTCTCGGCCATTGGCCTCCTCATTTCTCTCCTCTGCCACCTGTGGCTCTGTGATGGCATCTCCGTTTTCTTCATGTCCTTTTCTGGGCCGCTGTCGGGCTTTGGCAGCTTCCTTCTTTTTGGCTGCCTTCTTCTTAGCCAGGTCGGAGGGCATGGTGATGAACCACAGGGAAACCGTTACTGTTCTTCCAGAAAGCCTGAAGGAAGGCAAACACCCCCAGATTCTAAACTTCCGCACAGTGCCTCCATCCGTCTCAGGAATTCCCTAGCAAGCTTCTGGTACCCAGCTCCGCCCCAGCCTAAAGTCGCTTCCAACTTTTGTCAGGATGTCTCCAGCCAGTTCGGCTTCTCTGCCGCTCTTCCCGTCTCACCAGCTCTTCCTTCGGGGCTTTGTCCACCAATCCCCACGGCCTCGCTCTGGAGACGCTCCTCCTTTCAGGGCCTCCACTTGAGGGCCCGGGTTCTGCCCCTCGGCACAGGTACTCGGTCTCCAGTTTCCCCACAACTTGGCGCTCCACGCTCCGGCCAGCCGCCTCACTTTCCCGGGCTTCCTCCCTCCCGTCTACCTCAGGCCTCCTCCCCGTCCTCCCCCTCCACACCACCCGGCCGCCGAGTCCAGCTTGTCCTCGGGGCGCCCTCGTCTTCCCCCCCACCCCCCACCTTCCCCCAACTCACTGGGCCTCGCCGCTCGGCCTCTGTCGCAACAGAGCGGCTTCTTGAGCTCCTCCGCGTGCGGCCGGCTCACCAGCCAATCACGGCCTCGCGCGGCTCTCGTCGCTCCGCCGCGCAGACTCCTGGGAAGTGTCGTCCTCCGGCCAGCGCTGCCGAACCTGAGATCCGCTCCTCGAGAACTACCGCGGATCCCAGGGGCCTCGCGGGCCGCAGTGACGTCATCACGACGCGCGCGGCTGAGGGGGACTGGAGCCCCAGAGCCCTCTCTGCTAGCGGACCGCTGCGGGCGCCGGAAGCGGTGAGTCCCAGGTTTGCTCCTCAGAGGAGCGGCTGGGCCGTCCCTGGCTCCCCAGCCTCTGGAATAGCTGAGGGGTTATGCGGAGCTTCCCGCTTCATCAGGGCCGCCAAACCGGCTCAGACAGCAGGGCGAGCTACTACACTTCCCAGCAGGCGTCAGGCAGCAATGGGCGAAACAATGGCGGGGGGCGGGACGGGGAGGAGGAGGAAGGGTGCGCCGACCGGTGAGAGAGGGCCGGGAAAACGCTCGTCGCTTCCAAGAAGATGCGAAGAACAGAATTATCCCTCCGTGAAGGAAAGGCCTCCTCGTTCCGTGAAACCGAAGCTTTAGAGGCTGGTCCAGTGATAACCAAGCTTTATGCTGCGCCGGGCGTTGTTCTGAATCGTCGCTGCTCTGCCTATCCAGTGCAGAACGTGCTGTTTCCATCCAGAGCCAGTAAGTTTGATGGAAGAGCCTTGACGTGAAAATCCAGACTTCGGAGTTTACCTTTATAACGTCACTTGCCCGTTTTTTTTTTTTTTTCTTCCTTCTCCCTCGTTACTTTTCATAGTTTAAAACCCCTCACGGACTTCTCATAGCCTGCAGTAAGCAAATCCTAAATCTGTAGTCTATCAAATACTTCTCCAGGTTTCCGATCAGTAGTGCCTCCACAGGGACACGGCTAGAGGGAGCAGAGCAAGCTGTTATTTCCGGCACTGGAAACTGCAAATCTCAGTTTGCTCCTTGGCTTAAGCGAAGTACCTGATCCAAAAGTAGACCCCCGACCCTTTAAAAAAAAAGTGAGCTCACTTCATTTCCTCATAGAATTAGTTTTCCTTCTCAAACTTGATGCTCCAGTAGAATCTAATTACTTGCGTTTCTGAGGTAAGCCATGTCATTTCACACCTCTTGCCTTTAAGCATGCCTTTTCCTAAACTAACCCTCATCAACTTGTGACTCAGAGCTAGATACTAGAGTTGCAACGCTGGTACGTCATTCCCTGGTCTCAAGGAGCTCACAGTTAAGAATGCCAGCTAAAAGTTATTGCTCACCATCCGGTTTTAGAACGATGAGGTCACTAGCTACTGCAGTAATGGAGTGTCCTCACACCTTGAAAAGAGTTCAGGACAGAGATCAGGAATGAGGCACTCTGTGCTCTGGGGAAAATTGACAAAACAGACCTTCAGATATTTTCTGGGGAAGATTTTATGAGCCCAGTTTCTTGCATCTTCTCATGTCTAAAAAAGTAGAGACATGTGCTCTTTGTGGCTAGGAACAACCTGCCAAAATGTGTTTGACTGCACATACCCCTCCCCCCACCACTTCCACCAGCCACCAATCATATATATACTCACCTCTCTTACTTTTTCAGAGTAGTTTCTCAGAGCTATCTGAAAGGCTGCCTCCTGGGCTATCGTTCTCATTAGGCCCCCAAATAAAACTTAACTCACAACTCTCACATTGTGCTTTTTTTTTTTCAACCGACAAGATGAAACATTTAAAAAGGAAACAGATCATGACATGTAGGTAATAAGTGCCATATGGGCCAAAGCATTGTTCTAGGTAGAGATATACAGACAGTAGTTAACTGCTTGCAGTGCCCTTCTTTATGAAACAAGGAAGTTGTATATGATTGTGGTTCACATAAAATTACTCATGCAAGCACCTAGCCTCCTGAGAGGTCTACAATATGCCTGCCTCTCCCAGCCTCATTAAAATGCCTGGTCACAGGCAGGTTTTAGGTTACAGATAACATAATTATACTCCTTCATTTATGCCATCAAATTTAATTCCCCCAACAGACTCTAAAGTGGGTATAAATACAATTTTACAGATTGGAAATAAAGGCACAGTGCTATTTAAAAAATAACACTGCTGGTAGGAAACAGTACCAGTGTTTGAAGCTCAAATCTTCTGGTACTGGGAACCACTCCAGCTCTGTAAAGTGACTTGGGATGGCAAGGACTAATGAGTTACTTCTCTAAATCTACCTGCAGACCAACCAATCACGTCCATGATTTCCCATAAATTAACAGTTGCTGGGCAAAGTCTCCTCCAGCACAGTAAGAGTGGCCTAGAAAAGTTAGAAGTTCTGCCATTCTCATCCAGGGTTTAGGTCTCTTGCAGGGGACAGACCTGGGCATGAAGGAAAAGTTCAGTTCCGTTCAGTCACTCAGTCATGTCCAATGTCCAAACATCTCGTCCTCTATTGTTCCCTTCTCCTCCTGCCCTCATTCTTTCCCAGCATCAGGGTCTTTTCCAGTGAGTCAGCTCTTGGCATCAGGTGGCCAAAGTATTGGAGCTTCAGCTTCAGCATCAGTCCTTCCAATGAATATTTAGGATTGATTTCCTTTAGGATTGACTGGTTTGATCTCCTTTCTGTCCAATGGACTCTCAAGAGTCTTTTCCAATGCCACAATTTGAAGGCATCAAGTCTTTGGCACTCAGCCTTCTTTATGGTCCAACTCTCACATCCATAATGACTAGGGGGAAAACCATAGCTTTGACTAGACAGACCTTTGTCGGCAAAGTAATGTCTTTGCTTTTTAATATGCTGTCTAGGTTGGTCATAGCTTTTCTTCCAAGGAGAAGAAATTTCATGGCTGCAGTCACCATCTGTAGTGGTTTTGGAGCCCAAGAAAATAAAAGTCTCTCAGTGTTTACATTGTTTCCCCATCTATTTGCCATGAAGTGATGGGACCAGATGCCGTGATCTTAGTTTTTTGAATGTTGAGTTTGAAGCCAACTTTCTCACTCTCCTCTTTCACTTTCATCAAGAGAGAGGCTCTTTAGTTCCTTTTCACTTGTGCTTCATCCAGTCCAGCATTTCACATGATGTACACTGCATATAAATTAAATAAGCAGGGTGACAATATACAGCCTTGACATACTCTTTTCCCTTTTTGGAATCAGTCTGTTGTTCCATGTCCAGTTCTAACTGTTGCTTCTTGACCTACATACAGATTTCTTAAGAGGCAGGTAAGGTGGTCTGGTATTCCCATCTCTTTAGGAATTTTCCACAGTTTGTTGTGATCCACACAGTCAAAGGCTTTGGTGTAGTCAATAAAGCAGAAGTAGATGTTTTTCTGAAACTCTGTTTTTTTTTTTTGATGATCCAATGGATGTTGGCAGTTTGATCTCTGGTACCTCTGCCTTTTCTAAATCCAGCTTGAACCTCTGGAAGTTCCCGGTTCACGTACTGTTGAAGCCTGGCTTGGAGAATTTTGAGCATTACTTTGCTAGCATGTGAGATGAGTGCAATTGTGCAGCAGTTTGAACATTGGCATTGCCTTTCTTTGGGATCGGAATCAGAACTGACCTTTTCCAGTCCTGTGACCACTGCTGAGTTTTCCAAATTTGCTGGCATATTGAGTGCAGCACTTAAACAGCATCATCTTTTAGGATTTGAAGGGAAAGAAATGGGGAAATAAGAGGGAGAGAGATCAGAGGAGAAAAGGCCTGGCTAAATATGAAAATCACTGAAGGTCAGTGCTAGAATAGGAAGCAGCATCCAGCCTCTTCATTTAAAATACAAAGAAACTGAGACCCAAGGGAGGAAATGTTTCGCTCAGAGTTACCTAGAAACTTAGTAACTGAGAAAGGTCTCGAACTTTGCCATTCAATGTGGTAGCCTCTAGCCAGATGTGGCTATGGAGCCGTTTGAAATGTGGCTAGTCTGAACTGAGATATGCTGTAAGTATGAAATATGCATGAGGTGGGGGTGATTTTGAAGATTGCATGTGGATAAACAAAATATTAAAATATCTCAATTTTTATATTGATTACTCTATATGCAGAGTATATCATGGGAAATGCCAGACTGGGTGAAACACAAGCAGGAATCAAGGCGGATGGGAGAAATATCAATAACCTCAGATATGCAGATGACAACACCCTTATGGCAGAAAGCGAAGAGGAACTAATGAGCCTCTCTCTTGATGAAAGTGAAAGAGGAGAGTGAAAAAGCTGGCTTAAAACTCAACATTGAAAAAACTAAGGTCATGGTATCCGGTCCCATCACTTCATGAAAAACAGATGGGGAAACAGTGACAGACTTTATTTTCTTGGGCTCCAAAACCACTGCAGATGGTGACTGCAGCCATGAAATTTCTTCTGCTTAGAAGAAAAGTTATGACCAACCTAGACAGCATATTAAAAAAGCAAGGACATTACTTTGCTGACAAAGGTCCATCTAGTCAAAGCTATGGTTTTCCCCCTAGTCATTATGGATGTGAGAGTTGGACCATAAAGGAGGCTGAGTGCCAAAGACTTGATGCCTTCAAATTGTGGCATTGGAAAAGACTCTTGAGAGTCCCTTGGACAGAAAGGAGATCAAACCAGTCAATCCTAAAGGAAATCAATCCTAAATATTCATTGAAAGGACTGATACTGAAGCTGAAGCTCCAATACTTTGGCCACCTGATGCCAAGAGCTGACTCACTGGAAAAGACCCTGATGCTGGGAAAGATTGAAGGCAGGAGGAGAAGGGGACAAGAAGACGAGATGCTTGGATAGCATCACCAACTCAATGGACATGAGTTTGAGCAGGTTCCAGGAGATGGTAAAGGACAGGGAAGCATGGCGTGCTGCAGTCCATGAAGTCTCAAAGAGTTGGACATGACTGAGCAACTGAACAACAATGTGGTCAAATGTTAATATTTGGGATATATTTAATATAAAAAATATTAAAATTAATTTCACCCATTTCTTTGCTTTTTTATTTTTTTCTTTGCTTTTTTAAAAAAAGAAATGTGGCCACATGAAAAGAAGTTTAACATCACTAATTATTAGAGAATGATACAATGAGGTAGCACTTCACACCTATCAGAATGGCCATCATCAAAAAAATCTACAAATAATTAAACTCTGGAGGGGGTGTGAAAAAAAGGAACCCTCCTACAGTGTTGGTAGGAATGTAAACCATTGCAGCTCCTATGGAGAACAGTACGGAGGTTCCTTAAAAAACTAAAAATACAGTTGCCATATGATCCAGCAATCCCACTCCTAGTAGGAAATGGCAACCCACTCCAGTATTCTTGGCTGGGAAAGTCCATGGACAGAGGAGCCTAATGGGCTACAGTCCAAGGGGCCACGAAGAGTCGGATATGACTGAGCAACTAAACAGCATAGCCCCAGAATATTTAAAGTTTACATATACGGCTCACATTGTATTTCTAATGGGCAATGCTGGTCTGGAGCCTAAAAACCATTTACCACCTACCATGCACCAGTTGCTGAGGGGAGACCAAATTGCAGTCAATCAGAGTAAGACCAAAACAGTGAAGGGGAACCCTGCTGCTGTGTTCCATCCCACTTGCCTTCTAGAATGGGTTCCTGACTCTACCAGCCCCAATGTTCTCTTTTAATAAGGAACTTTTCAAGTAACACCTCTTTTGAAATAAAGTTCGTTTGTGACAACCTAACTACACACATAAATTTCAAAAAATTACAGTGTAATGATAACAGAAGAAGAAAAGGAAATCCTTCAAAGAAAAGTTACTTCCCTGTGCTGGAAAACATCATTAGTCACTACTTGTTACAAAATGGTAACAAGTACATTCAGGGACAAAACTGAGGTACAGGCTTCTTTCCATTTACATGATAGTTACATTCTTTGAAAATTCAGCACACGTTAGGACCCCGCAAAATTACTTAATTGTTACATATTAAACAGACTCAAAAAGTAGATGATTTTAACCATTTTTCCCCCTCTAAAATGAATCTTTGTAGGACATTTGAAAGCTGTGTAAAACAATTCTAATGCGATACAATCTTGCAATGTACATGTAGCATTCTCCCCTCAATTCTTTGACAACAAAACTGCCTTCCTGCATTTCCAAATTGCCCCCTAGAAATGTGCCATCCTGGGTGGGAACCCACCATAGTTGCTTGAAGGCCCACCTGCCTTCCAGCCTCCCTTAACCTGTTGTCCCCTCACTCAGCAGCCTTAGCTGCTTTCGCCTTCCCAGTTCTTGGGCCAGTCTTCCTCTTTCCGGGCTTCCTCTTTCTGCCTGGGTAACGTACTGAATTTTGGATCGCAGCATTCCCAAATCCTGAGTCTAGTTCTTCCTGCCACACTTCTCCACTAGAGTCTTTACTTTTCTGCAATGGTACTTCAGTTTGTAATTTCGACCTAAACTTAAATGTTTATTTTTATTTTTTGTCAATGTGTGTTTAATACCCGTCTCCAGCTGAGGGCAGGGACCATGCCCACCTCATCGACCAAACAACAAACATTTCTGAAATAACCTGAGTAGGTGATGGGGTTTGGAAAGCCCGCTGGGAGCAGTAGTCCATGGAGGTAGAAACGCGCTCATCGAAGGGAAGAGTTTTTCCTAGGGTAGAAGGGAGTCGAGGTTGAAGATCTGGGTCATCTTCGGATCCAGGCTGGGTCCACTTACAGTAGGGGCTGCGGAACGCGCACCGGCTCCGGGCGGAGGAAGGCGGAGGGTGGGTGGGATGAGCTCGTCACCTACCCCGGCCAGCTAGCTGCGCCGAGTTGGGGCGGGACGACCATAGAGAGGGCGAAGGCGGAGCGAGCGGCCGGATGCGGTCACCATAGAGACGGGGACTGACAGCGAGCGGAAAAGGAAGGAGTGGGCCGGGCTGTGAGGTGGCAGCGGCTGCGGTGGCGGAGCCGGCGCTTCGGCGGAACCCTGGGGTCTGTTCTCCCCTTCGCGTCTTTCCCCGCAACCCTGCAAGGGGTTGTCGCTCGATAGGAGCGACCCCAGCTCCGGTCCCAGCTCCACGTCCTCGCCCCCCGGAGCTCCCCGGAACCGGGCATACCCCGGCCGGCGGCCGCCCCTTATATCGGCCCGCCGTCGGCCCCGGCCCGGCCGCAGGGGCCTCCCCTCGGCCGGCCCCCGGGGTGTCCCCTGGGTGTCCGCCGCCCGGTCGAGCCTGAGAGCGGGGTCTTTGCCCTCTCCCCCCGTCCCCCGAACGGAGCCTCCCTGCCCCACTTCCTCTGACAGCCCGTGACGCAGCCAGTTCTTATTTCTGCTGCGAGACGAACGGCCCAGGCTCGCTCTGGGCCTCCTTTCTTAGGCCTGAGGCTGGTCAGTAACGGCTGAGAGGGAGACGTGGGGCGGGGAGTTGCCGGGCTTGACACCCGAGCATCCTTCCGCCCGTGCCAGCTGCTTGTCGTCCTCTCGCTTTGCTTCGGGTGCCTGGGGCCTTGGGAAAAGGCAGCCACCGAATCGTTCTTGACAACTGCCAGAGTGGCTTGTCACCGGCCTCCTGTCTCTTCTCGGAGGATGGTGGGCAGCCTTGGGCTCTCAGTACCGGGGATGCAAAGAGGAATGCCCTGCCCAGCAGCTCCATCAGCTTTTGTGCGCCTCTGAGGCTGTCCTCCGTGCTAAGTCACCACATCCCTCCACCTCAGTAGGTGGAGCAGAACCTCTGTGCGCAGTGCCAGTGGCTCCTGACTGCCGGGAGGAAGGGTTCCTCTGGCGCGAGTGTTTCCTTAACGCGGGTGAAGAGAGTAGGAAGACCTCGGCTCCATCTCTGTGACTGCCCAGGGGTCAGCAGCCCCTTCAGTGAGTGAGTGAGATGTATGCCCCTCCCAGATGCTCTTTGGGAAAGGCCTGTGGAGTTAGGTTCCTCTAGCTGGGTGCTGGTGTTTTGATGGCTAATGTGCTTTTCCCTAACCCCAGCTTTATCAGTTGCCACCATCTCTCTGCTTAGATACTGTCACCAGATGTATGTAGGCCTTCTTTGGGGGTTAGGTTTGGCAGGACTGAGTCTTGCTTCTTCCTCTTCTGGACTAGAGGACCCACCATTAGTGGGTGAAATTGACTCTAACATTTACTACCATTTGGACTGAGGGTTAGAACCAGCGTCTTGACAGCAGAAGACAAGGCAGGAGTTTCTTGGGGATCCTGGGCCCAGAAGCAAACACAACCTTGTTCTCTCATTGACCTCACTGGCCCCAGGCTCCCTTGTTGAAAGAGTCCGTTGGTCACTGATTGATCCTTGAGACTGTGCCCTCCGGGGCACACACATGGCCGGGCCCACCACCATGCGGCTGAGCTCAGTGTTGGCTCTGCTGCGACCAGCACTGCCCCTCATCCTAGGGCTGTCTCTGGGGTGCAGCCTGAGCCTCTTGCGAGTGTCCTGGATCCAGGGGGAGGGAGACGATCCCTGCGTAGAGGCTCTCGGGGAAGCTGGAGGGTCACAGAGTCTAGACTCAAGAACTCAGCTTGACCAAAGCGATGAAGACTTCAAGCCCCGGATTGTCCCCTACTACAGGGATCCCAACAAGCCTTACAAGAAGGTGCTCAGGTGAGAGCTAATGTGCACGTGTGTGTATCGTCCCCACACCCCACTTCAGGGTTGCTCCGAGCCTGTGCCGCCACGTCCTGTCCGTGGTCACTGGCAGTCGTCGTTAGCCTTCCTGAAGCAGCTCTCTGCCTTATTTCTCATCATGGGTCCCGTTTTTTTTCCTCCTCCTCAGGCCTGAGAAAGCCTCACTTGTTGGTGTTGAGTTAGTGGTTGGATGTTCTTCAGCAGGGCAGGAGTTGCATCTAATCCATCTCCCTGAGATCAGTTCCAGCATCAGCTACTCAGTAGACGCTCTCTCCAGTAGCTCATTAGTGTTGATGAGGAGGTCTCCCCAATTCTTGTCTCATCCCCAACTCACTAATTCCTGAGAGGAGGTATACGCTGGACACGCTGGGTTCCTAAAGATTAGGGAGTTGACCCTGGCACGCTGGTCTCCCCACAGGACTCGGTACATCCAGACAGAGCTGGGCTCTCGCGAGCGGTTGCTGGTGGCTGTCCTGACCTCCCGGGCCACGCTGTCCACTCTGGCTGTGGCTGTGAACCGCACGGTGGCCCACCACTTCCCCCGGTTGCTCTACTTCACTGGGCAGCGAGGGGCCCGGACCCCGGCAGGGATGCAGGTGGTGTCTCATGGGGACGAACGGCCAGCCTGGCTCATGTCCGAGACCCTGCGCCATCTTCACACGCACTTCGGGGCCGACTACGACTGGTTCTTCATCATGCAGGACGACACGTACGTGCAAGCCCCCCGCCTGGCGGCCCTGGCCGGCCACCTCAGCATCAACCAGGACCTGTACCTGGGCCGAGCGGAGGAGTTCATCGGCGCCAGCGAGCAGGCCCGGTACTGCCACGGGGGCTTTGGCTACCTGTTGTCCCGGAGCCTCCTGCTTCGGCTGCGGCCACATCTGGATGGCTGCCGCGGAGACATCCTCAGTGCCCGACCTGACGAGTGGCTCGGCCGCTGCCTCATTGACTCTCTGGGCATCGGCTGTGTCTCGCACCACCAGGTGAAGGCCCTTTCAAGTTAGTCCCCATCCCTGACAAATTAGCAGGGACCAGCGGCTGGTCTCAAGGCTGGGGGGCTGCTGGCTCTCTCCCGGCAGCTCCTGGGGTGGTCGTTGTGCCCTCCCCAGCCCTAATCGCCCCTCTCGTTCTCCCTTGCCCACCTCTGGCAGCCTTAGATCCCTGGGGCCATCAAAAGTGGCGTCTTGTCAGGGACCTTCTGAGCAAGCCTGAAAGGTGTCTGTTCCTCACCAGTTCTCCCTGTCTGGCCCCTTGCCCTCTGCCCTCCGCCCGACACCTGCGCTGTCTCTATTGACCTGGGAGTGCCCTTGAGGGGACCACTCTCCTGGAGGAGGAGGGTGGCCTGGGAGCCTCCCTGTTGGTTGGAGAAGAGGGGACAATCCCAGAGGGGTTCTGGCCGTCTCTGCTGGCTCTCAGCTTTCATTCTTTTGAGAAACAACAGGATTCTTTGGGAGACGGTCATCCTAGTTGCCTAGCAGGCGCTCTCTTTTCCAGAATCCGGGGAGAGTAAGGCAAAGGTTGAGGGGACCCCAGAATGGGCTCCTGTGCCCTTCCTGCCGCCTTGGCGGCAGTGGCAGTCACAGGCGTGAGGGCCAAGGGCGGTCAAGGGGAGTTGGGCCAGGCAGTTCCTCCCTGTGTGGCACTGATTGGTTTCATGGTCCTCCAGGGGCAGCAGTATCGCTCGTTTGAACTGGCCAAAAATAGGGACCCCGAGACGGAGAGAAGCTTAGCTTTCCTGAGTGCCTTCGCGGTGCACCCTGTCTCCGAGGGAACCCTCATGTACCGGCTCCACAAGCGCTTCAGTGCTCTGGAGCTGGAGCGGGCCTACAGCGAGATAGAACAGCTGCAGGTGAGCAGGGGGCCCAGGGTTGCAGGTCAGAGGGTGCTTCAGACGTCCGGGCTCACAGATGAGCAAGAGGGGAGGCGGGGCGAGGCAGAAGGAGGCTGACTGTACCGACCAAACCTCAGTGAAAAGCACCCCAGGGAGAAGGGGCTCCGGGTGCTCTGGGTGAAAGCTCCTGGCACAGTGTGGGTTCACTTGAGAGGATCTGCAGGAGAGCTCTGAGGAGCGGGCTTGGCACCAGAAGGGCTTCTCTTCTCTCCAGTAGTGCCTCGCTGAAACCCTTGGGCTTCTGGCACTGTCCTTAAAACGCCTAAGGGCAGAAGGTAGAAGAATTCTCTAGTTGATGGCAGGGGGTTGTCCGAGGTGGGATCCAGGTGAAAACAAAGGCCTCCTTCTGTGAAGAGAGCGTGAGTCCTGTGAGTGAGGAAGAGAAAGGCCGTGGAGCCCCAGACGTCAGGGTCCCCTCCCCTCCATGGAGGCACTCTGCCCACCCCGTTCTCCTCCCCGCAGCAGCTGTGTGTGGATGGTGGGTCCGTACAGAGAGGCCAGGCCTCACTGAGTGTTGATGGAGTCAGGATGGACCTCAGAACCCAGGACGCTGGAGCATGCCGGGGTCCCGACTCCCTCGCCAGGTGCTAACGGGGAGTCCCTCCCGCCCTAGGCTCAGATCCGGAACCTGACCGCGCTGACTCCCGAGGGGGAGGCAGGGCTGAGCTGGCCCCTTGGGCTCCCAGCCCCCTTCACGCCACACTCCCGTTTTGAGGTGCTGGGCTGGGACTACTTCACAGAGCAGCACACCTTCTCCTGCGCGGACGGGGCCCCCAAGTGCCCCCTGCAAGGGGCGAGCAGGGCAGATGTGGGCGACGCTGTGGAGACAGCCCTGGAGCAGCTGAACCGGCGCTACCAGCCCCGCCTGCGCTTCCAGAAGCAGCGGCTGCTCAACGGCTACCGGCGCTTCGACCCGGCACGGGGCATGGAGTACACGCTGGACCTGCTGCTGGAGGCCGTGACGCAGCGGGGGCACCGGCGGGCGCTGGCGCGCAGGGTCAGCCTGCTGCGGCCACTGAGCCGCGTGGAGATCCTGCCCATGCCCTACGTCACTGAGGCCACGCGCGTGCAGCTGGTGCTGCCGCTGCCAGCCGCCGAGGCCGCTGCGGCCCCCGCGTTCCTGGAGGCCTTTGCGGCTGGGGTCCTGGAGCCCCGAGAGCACGCCTTACTCACCCTGTTGCTGGTCTACGGGCCGCGGGAAGGGGGCCGAGGGGCCCCAGACCCGTTTGTCGGGGTGAAGGCAGCGGCGGCCGAGCTGGAACGACGGTACCCCGGGACGAGGCTGGCCTGGCTCGCCGTGAGAGCGGAGGCACCTTCCCAGGTGCGGCTCATGGACGTGGTCTCCAAGAAGCACCCCGTGGACACGCTCTTCTTCCTTGCCACTGTGTGGACCAGGCCAGGGCCCGAGGTCCTCAACCGCTGCCGCATGAACGCCATCTCCGGCTGGCAGGCCTTCTTCCCGGTCCACTTCCAGGAGTTCAACCCAGCCCTGGCACCACAGAGACCGCCCTCGGGGGCCGGTCCCGATCCCCCATCCCCTCCGGGTGCGGACCCTGCCCGGGGGACTGCCGGAGGGGGCAGGTTTGACCGGCAGGCTTCAGCAGAGGGCTGCTTCTACAACGCGGACTACCTGGCTGCCCGAGCCCGGCTGGCCGCCGACCTGGCAGGCCAGGAAGAGGAGGAAGCCCTGGAGGGGCTGGAGGTGATGGATGTTTTCCTCCGGTTCTCAGGGCTCCACCTTTTCCGGGCCGTGGAGCCAGGGCTGGTGCAGAAGTTCTCCCTGCGGGACTGCAGCCCTCGGCTCAGCGAGGAACTCTACCACCGCTGCCGCCTCAGCAACCTGGAGGGGCTGGGGGGCCGTGCGCAGCTGGCCATGGCCCTGTTTGAGCAGGAGCAGGCCAACAGCACCTAGCGTGCTCGGGGCCCCGCACCTCCACACACAGCCCCTGCCGGCCCCGCCTGGGGAGGCAGGCAAGATGCACGGACAGATGGGAGAGCTCGCCGCTGTGTTTTTTTTTTAATAAGAAAATGTTATTAAAAGTGTCTTCTGCCAAACTGTTTTTAGGTCTAGGAAAAATGGGAGTAAGGAGACTCTGAGGGAGGGGGTGGGGAGCTTCCCGGAGGGACCCACTGCCCTCTTCCCGCCCCCCCCCAAATCCTCCTCCCGCCCCAGTT
>SJYT01053255.1:460965-484540 GCA_006410635.1 Cephalophus harveyi
GGACGGATGGGTGGGGAGGGGGAGGCCAGCGCAACCTGACGGCTTTGGAATGGGGTGGGGGTGGGGGCGGGGGATCCGCAGGAGCTGGGGCGCTGGGTATGGTAGGGCCAGCCTCTGGACCCCAAAGAAAGCAGGGGTAGGGGTGGGGCCGTGAGGGAGCCCCAGAAGGGGTGGTGTGGAGGGAGCTGGGGTGAAGGAGGGACAGGAAACAGGAGGGGCAAACCCTGCGAGTCCCCAGGCTGGGAGCACTGGCCCCGCCCACGCCCCCAGAGGCCACACCCTTCTCCCCGCCTCCGGGAGGAAGCGCCGCAGGGGCTTTGAGACCAGAGGGGTCAAGTTTATGCCTCCCGGGGCTGCACTGTCCGTACCCAGGTGAGGGCGGAGCAGGGCCCTGGGGAATTTGTTGGAAATTTTTATTCGAGGTTAGATACTGAAGACCCAGCCTGACCCTCAACCCTTTAGAAAGCCGTCAGAAGTCGGGACCAAGAACCCAGGGAGTGGCTCTGCCTAGGGAGTCTTTTTTTTGCCCGCAACCTGATTTCCTTGGCCCCCTGTGCTTCTGGCTGTCATTGTCCATTTCAGTGCCCCCAGCCAATCCCCTGAAAGGCTAGAGAAGGCATGTGGTCCAGGCAGCTCCTCCTCTACCTTACCAGGGACCTAGAGAGCCCCCTCCTACCACACCTCTACCCAGGCTTCCCCCAGACCCACACTCACAGATAATGGGTCCTGGTGGGTGGGAACGGGTGGGTGTTTGCCACTGGCCACGAAGGTGTCTGCTGGTAACCTGGGGAGGTAATCTCTCCAGTCTAACTTCCAAAACCCCTCGCTCATTCCTATCTCCAAGCCTCTGCTCCTGCTATTCATTTGCCTGGAATTCCTGAAAATGCTTCTCTACTTGTCCCAATCACATTCATACCTTAAAGCCCGTCTGGAGCCCCACCTCCTCCAGGAAGCTTTCCTTGGTTCCTCTTCCGGGCACAGATCTTTCTGCTCTGTGAATAACCATTACCATCTACCCTGGCCATGAAATGGCACTTTGCTGACTAATGTCTCATGTGCCCTGAGTTTCATGTGTGTTATATAGAATTTTTCAAATAGGCTGCAGCCCCATGAAATCTGGGGCTGGTTTTCAGGCCCATTGTCTCTCCCATGCCTGCACACAGGGACTAGACCTGACCAATGCCTGCTAACACTTGCAACCACCCAGAGCTCAGTGGGCCACTGGACAGAGCTCATCCTCTGCCTCTTATCTGAAGATGTGCGTCATCAAGGGCACCCCACCTCCTGGTGGGTGCTTCTAGCGGGGACATGTGACACCTTGGAGGTTCTGGCAGACAGGGACAAGGGCAGACATCTCTAGCTTTGTGTAAAGCTCGGAGCTCTCAACTCTTGGGGAGGCCTTTGGGGGAAAGAAGAACAGGAGGTGGATGGGCACAGTGGGCACTTGGCATTTGGGAGGGGCTGGTCTTGGTGGTGGGCAAGGCTGAAGGAGGTGGTCAGGCCAAGGAAGGGATCTGGTAGTACTGAGGGGAGGGTCACTCAAGTTGACAGACAACACCTTCCTGGGCCACCGCAGGCCCAGGGCCTCGCCCTGCAGCCCCCTCTCTGGAAGGCATCCTTACCCACACAGAGACAGCAGATATATAGTGCATACGTGTCCCCCGGGGCACAAACACCAATGCAAAGGCCAGAGGAACAAGGAGTCACATGAATTTGCACCCACAGGCACAACTCGATCACGATTCTGCCCACTCACCAGGCCCTCACCAGCAGACTGCTTTTACAGGGGCGACCCCAGGTGTGCCCCCACCCCCGGGGCGGGGGCTGCCTTCAGAGCAGCAAGCAGGGGCGCCAGTGTGGGTGTCCTGGGGCCAGGACTCCCATCTCACAAAGGCCAGGATCCTCAGGGCTCAGCCCCAGAAGGGCGCTCAGCAAAAGCCACGCCACCCGCTGGCTCCTGCTTCCTGCCCCGGGTGGGCAGGAGGGCCCCGATTTCAGCGGGCAGGGTGCCCTCCTTCCCGGCTCAACGCGGCCGATGGGCCCAGGCCGCGCTCCGGGCAGGCCGCGCGCGTGTCCGCCCGGAGCCGGAGTCCCCCCTGCCGTCCCCCCATCTCTCCTTCCCTAGCCGAAGCACCACCAGCACCAAATGGCAAAGCGCCTCTCCCCGCGCGCGCGGAGAGATGCGCCGCGACCGCCGGGACGGGCTCGGTGGCCTCCCCCCTCTCCACGGCGCCCGAGCGGGGGGCGGCCGGCGCTGGGGGTGGGTACCCTCCCGCCTTCCGCGGGGAGTCCCCGCAGCGGGCACACGGCTGGGGGTGGGGCGGAGGGGGCAAGACGGGGAGGAGGGGCAGAATGGAAAGAAGGAGGCTAGGAGAGGAGGGAAGCCGATCGGAAGGGAGGACGGAGAGGGAGGAACAAAGGAAGCCAGGCTGGAGGGGGAAACCACGTTCCGCCGCCCCCGTCCCCGTATCCCCAGCAATGAAGGTCTCCTTAGCGCCATGAAATTACCCCCACAGACTGTGTGTGCGTGTCCGTGTGCGTGTGAGAGAGATTGAGAGAGAATGAAGTGAGACCACTGGACCAGGCTGAGGACCCCTGATTTGCTGTGTTCTGGCCCACCCCTAAACCCAGCTTCCACTTTCTCCGCTGGTCACTAAACGCCAGGGCATGCCAGGGGGGCTGAGAGTCAGCTCTGATGCAGCCGACCTGCCTGGCCCAAGCCCCAGGCCCCAGGCCCCCAGGAAACCTTGCCTAGACCTCAGGGCCTGGCCCAGTCCCCAGGGCTGGGCCAAGAGGAGTCTACACCTTACGCCCCACCTCTGGTGAGGGGCTTCCTCCAGCCAGCAGGCAGGACCTTGGCAGACCAGACCAGGGGCACGGCAGGCACAGTCCTCCCCCTCGTCCTGGCTACTCCCCCCAGCCCTTCTGAGGCCAGAGCAGCCTCCCTCCTCCTGCGAGGATGTTTCTGGGCCCAGGACCTGCTCTGCTGCTCTCCAAAGGGGCTGTCCGTCTCCGTGGGACTTTGTGTCAGTTTTGCAAACACACACAAGAGAGCCAAATATGATAGAAAGAAGCAAAAAAAAAAAAAAAAAAAACGCGGGTGCCAAGACCATCATGTGACCTTGGGCAAGTCACTGTACTTCCCTGTTCCCTGGACCTCGGGGGCTCAGAAGGAAGGCCCATCTGGGATTCACAGCATGTTCCCTCACTCCCCTCAGGGCCACCATTAATCAGGTCGGGCTTCTCCGGTAGCTCAGTTGGTAAAGAATCTGCCTGAAATGCAGGAGATGAGGGTTCGATCCTTGGGTCAGGAAGATCCCCTGGAGAAGGGAATGGCCACCGACTCCAGTATTCTTGCCTGGGAAATCCCATGGACAGAGAAGCCTGGTGGGGCTATGGTCCGTGGGGTTGCAAAGAGTCAGACACAACCAAGCAACTAACACTTCCACTTCCCGTAGCAAAAAGCAAGCCACCCTGGCCTGGACCCATTCTGTGAGGATAGGTGGTCTGCGGGGTGGTGTTTCTTCAGGACGCCGAGGGGTGCTATCACTGCCCCAGCTGGCTCCCACAGCCTCCGGGGTACAACCCAGGGCGTAGCTCTGCCAGGGTGGGGGAGCGGCAAGTAGGTGTCCCCCAGAGCCATCCTTGCTCCCTACTCATCTTCTTCCAGCACCCGTCTGTCTGGGTAGATTCAGTGGCAAAAGCAAGAGGGCTCCAAGCAGAAGGGGGCTTCTCCCTCTGTTTCTTGGGGAGTGGGGGTTAGGTGCCTATCTCGCTGCATAGCCTGGGGAGACCCACTCACACCCCCAAGGGGCTACAGCCAGCACCCTGCCCTGCTGGCACCCCAGCCGTCCTCTTTCTTGGCGGACAGAGGCCCCATCCAGCACTTCTGATTTCCTCTCCTGTTTGTCCCACAGCTGACACCAGGAGAAGGTGCTGGTGGCCAGCACCCCAGCCCTCACCCCAGGAAGCTAAGCTCTGCTACGGGGCTCTGACCAGGGGGTTGGACGGAATTCTGCAAACCACTGCATTCTGAGGCCAGAGATGTCACCTGAGTCAAGAAAACTGATACCAAATATATATATATATATCCGTACTTCCTTAAAGGATTTTTTTGGCCTTAAAGAATTTTTTTTGGAAATTAAGCCAGGTGGTAGCAGGCAGTGGAATGTACAGATAAAATGTCCAGGGGAGCCACCCAGGTCCAGGTCTCCAGACCTCTGTAACTCCTTTAGGAGGGAAGGGTGAGCCCTGCTCACAGGCCTGACAGGGCCCCCTCTCCTCTTAAGATTAAGGTGCCATTCTTCCCTGGTGTCCCCTGGGCCAGGGTGGGGGGCTGCCTTCCTGCCGTAATGCCCTTTGTGTGCCCACTGTGTCCAGAGTCATTGAAAGGCCCAGACTGCCCTCAGCTCCTGCACCCTGGGCCCCACAAGGCTCTGTGCTCCCCTCTTCCACAGCCTCTCCCAACCCAAGTTCTTCTCCGTGTGGTCTGTCATAGGAAAGTGTCCAATACACTCAGCCATTTCTGTGAACATCTGTTTTGCCTTCTTGTGGCAGAAGCCACTGAGTAACCACTCCCCCTGAAATCTTCTGTGCAGGGCAGTGGTTTTCGCAGTCTGCCTTGCCACTGGCCTCCAGGTGGGGTAGAGACCCTCCTTGCCTCTCGCTGCTGCTGCTTCCAGACCCCTGGCTTTGCGTCTTACCTCCACGGCACCTTCTTTTCTGGAGCATCCTAGCTCCTGGCTCACAGCCATTCCCTCTGTCACCCCTGACCTCTTCCTGCTGCTTTCCCAGGTCCTCATGGACAGTCCCTCCCACACATCAGGGCTCTGGGTTCCTGGACTGCCTCTTCTCCAGCAATCCTCCGCCCTCCCTGAGTCACTCATGCCAGCTTCACCTCTTGCATCCTTGTCATTCCAGCCCCACCACCAATCTGTGGACATTTTATCTGTACTTTCCCTGCCTGCTACCACCTGGCACACCAACCAGCCTTATACCCCACTGTCTGACCACCAGCTCCCTGACATCCAAAGCCTGTGCTGCCACTGGAACTGCTGGTCTGTTTCTCTGACCTGCACCCCTCATCACAAACACACCCTCTTACACTTACTCTTTCTTGCTTTTAGTTATGGTAAAACATACCACTATGGTTTTTCCAGTAGTCATGTACAGATGTGAGAGTTGGACCATAAAGAAGGCTGAGCGCCTAAGAATTGATGCTTTCGAACTGCAGTGTTGGAGAAGACTCTTGAGAGTCCCTTGGACAGCAAGGAGATCCAACCAGTCTAGCCAAAAGGAAATCAACCCTGAATATTCACTGGAAGGACTGATGCTGAAGCTGAAGCTCCAGTACTCTGGCCATCTGATGCAAAGAGCCGGCTCATTGGAAAAGACCTGATGCTGGGAAAGATTGAAGGCAGGAGGAGAAGGGGGTGACAGATGATGAGATGGTTGGATGGCATCACCGACTCAGTGGACGTGAGATTGATCAAATTCCAGGAGATGGTGAAGGACAGGGAAGCCTGGCATGCTGCAGTCCAAGGGGTTCCAGAGTCCCACATGACTTAGTGACTGAACAACAAAAAAGCATACATAACGTAAACTTTACCACTTTAACTTCCCTTGCACATACTCTTGGCGCTCTTATTTAGGAGTTAAACCGGCTTTACCAACTCCTCCCCTGCACTCCAGGACCTGATGTGGCTGGAGAAGACACGCCACTGCCACGACCTGGTCCCACTGTCATTTCTGGAGCTCGGACTTCAGCTGGCCTCATCTTGCCCACTGCCCACCTCCTCCCCTAAACCATCAGGTCCTTCCCTGCTCTCAGTCCCCTATGTGAGTTTCCCACATCTTCCTTCTCCTCCAACCTCCTCCTCCCTCCCAGCTGATGCCCTTGCTTCTCACTTCCACGAGAAAAGAGAAGCTTGTGAAGAACTTCCAGAGACCCCACCATATCCTCCCACCTGCCGGCAATTGCTCCCCTGGTTCGCAGCTGACTTCTCTGTGCTCCCACCTAAACCCGGCCATCCCCCTGCATATGAGCTGCTGTCCCCCGTCTGGCACACACTGGGCCGTGGCTCCAGCACTTCAGCCCCGTGCCATGTTCCTCTTCCCTGCTCCACAGTCATTCCTCGGAGATCTCATCCATCACCCAGTCTCAGCGTTGTAAATACCTTCTCTATGTTGACAACTCCCCAAGTTTTCCGCCAGCCCATTTTCTCTCCCAGTCCTTAGACTCACGTAGTGTCTACGCACACACTGTCAGTTCCACCTAGATCTTGAATAGATTCGGCCACAACGAAACCCCCACTCTCGCACCTCAAATGTGGCTCGCCACCCACCCTCCTCACTCTGCTTCCCACTGCTCCAGCCCGCAAGCTGGGCACATCCTGGAATCCTGTCTTTTCCTCCCAACCCACATCCAATCAGAAGGCAAGTCTTGTTGGCTCTGCATCCAGAAGCCAGTGCTTCTCGTGTCTCCACGGCTCCCAGCTCGCTCCAACCCATGAGCAGTGAATAAGCTGGCTTCCAACCTGGCCCCCAGTGGCCTACTCTCAACACACAGAGGGGTCCTTTAGCAAAGGGAGTCAGATGCCATCACTTCTGCCCCCACAAACTCCCCCCCATCTCATTGCCAGTGAGGGCAGAGTCCTGGGGGTCACCCCTCACGGCTCCCTCTGTGTCCTTCTCCTGCACCCCCTCCCTCTTCTCTCCGCCCCGGCCAGACACTCCAGGCCCTCGACACTCCTGAAGCTTGGAGCCTGCTGTTCCCTCTGCCAGGAACATGCTTCCTCCAGCTAACACTGTCGCCTCTCTAAAGTCCTTGTTCAAATGTCCCCCTCTCAATGGGACACTTCTGTCCACCCTGTTAGAAGCCTCCCTTCCCCCTCTCCCTCCCCACCTGCACATTCTTATCTCTTTCATCCTCCTGGGTTTCTTTCCGAAGTCCTGAACACCTTTATTTGTTCTGTATCATCTACTTATTTAGTACCTTAGCCTTTCTCTTCTCTTTGGCCCATTAGAATGTAAGCTCTGCAAAGACCAGGATCTTGATGTCCTGTGTGTGGATAAATCCCAAGTATCTGGCACATGGCAGAGACTCCAATATCTCAGGTATTAGGGGCTCAGTCGTGTCCAACCCTTGTGACCCCATGGACTGTAGCCCACCAGGCTCCATGGAATTCTGCAGACAAGAATACTGGAGTGGGTAGCCATTCCCTTCTCCAGGGGATCTTCCCAACCCAGGGATCGAACCCGGGTCTCCTGCATTGCAGGCAGATTCTATACCGACTGAGCCACCAGGGAAGCCCCAATATCTCAAAGGTATGAGTAATAAGAACCCACCCCAAGTCTACTCAGGATTTCCAGCATGTTTCCAAACGCTGGGCAATGTTACAATCCATGCTTGGGGTTAGCAGGATTAACAGCAACAACATCAGCTCAAGCACTTTCATTAACTGGTCTAACTGAAAGGTCTAACTGTACTGTGGGTGCTGGGATTCCCATTCTAGAGATGAGGAAAAGGAGGCGCTAAGGAGGTATGTGACCTGCCCAAAGCCGCTATGCTGTTCTAGGGCTGGGACTGCAGAGCGGGTCTCCCAACGTCAAGGTCCCTCCCTGGCTTCTCTCCTTCACCTCAATCTGCCTCTCTGATGTCCCTTCGAGGAGAGCCTTCCTGCTGGGGACACGGACACACACACACACACACACACACACACTCCTCCACCTTCCCCAAACACCTGTTTTTTAAAGAAGGAAATCAAGATCCCCAGAGGCCTGCACATTTAAGCTGAATTACCCTCAATTATCTTTTAAAATGCACTCTCCAAAAATCTCAAGCAGAATGTTTCAAACATTGGGAATATAAATTCCAGAAAACTTGCCATCAAGGTGTCTAAAATTCATGCCAATGTGTTGGAGGAAGTTGTGTTAGTTCCTGTGTATGAAATACCTTTTAGCCAAAATAATGAATCCTAGTTAAACTCTGAACAAGCCCCTGGCTCCTCGCTCCTGTGGTGGATCAGTGGGCCCTTCAGGGGCTTCTGGCTGGACAGATGGAGGCACACACTTGCACCCATGGAACTCCTGGTTGGGACCCACGCACATGGTCTACCATGTTGGGATGGCTCCCTGTCCTCCAGGAATCACCCCAGGTGCTTCCTTTGGGAACACGTGGTTACCTGCCCACAGGCCGTGGGCAGCCCCAGTGCCATCTCGTCCTGCCTTCCTGATACCACTCGATGGTCATGGGTATGGAGAACCCAGAGGGTCCAATCTGGTCTAAGAAGGTAGGAGAAATGATCCGAGCAAAAGGCAGAAGTCTCCATCTGTGTGCAGAGGGCCCGAGGTTTCTTGGGGAACCAGGCAAAAGTATGTGGGATTGAGAGACAATGGTCTGGGAGGCCCACCCATGATCAAGGACGTCATGGTCAAAAGAGGCCTGCACATTTAAGCTGAATTACCCTCAATTATCTTTTAAAATGCACTCTCCAAAAATCTCAAGCAGAATGTTTCAAACATTGGGAATATAAATTCCAGAAAACTTGCCATCAAGGTGTCTAAAATTCATGCCAATGTGTTGGAGGAAGTTGTGTTAGTTCCTGTGTATGAAATACCTTTTAGCCAAAATAATGAATCCTAGTTAAACTCTGAACAAGCCCCTGGCTCCTCGCTCCTGTGGTGGATCAGTGGGCCCTTCAGGGGCTTCTGGCTGGACAGATGGAGGCACACACTTGCACCCATGGAACTCCTGGTTGGGACCCACGCACATGGTCTACCATGTTGGGATGGCTCCCTGTCCTCCAGGAATCACCCCAGGTGCTTCCTTTGGGAACACGTGGTTACCTGCCCACAGGCCGTGGGCAGCCCCAGTGCCATCTCGTCCTGCCTTCCTGATACCACTCGATGGTCATGGGTATGGAGAACCCAGAGGGTCCAATCTGGTCTAAGAAGGTAGGAGAAATGATCCGAGCAAAAGGCAGAAGTCTCCATCTGTGTGCAGAGGGCCCGAGGTTTCTTGGGGAACCAGGCAAAAGTATGTGGGATTGAGAGACAATGGTCTGGGAGGCCCACCCATGATCAAGGACGTCATGGTCAAAGCCAGGCTGGGCCCCTCCCATGTCCCCACACAGCACACTCCGATGTCTCTGGGGCTCAAACAGCTCCTCATGAAGCCCCACAATGGGGCAGGCAGGGGGAGACAGAGTGGGTGATCTCAGGGCCTGGACCTGATTGGGACATCACTCCTGGTTTCTGCAAACCTGTGTAACAAGGCCAGCACGTGCCCTCACCCCCCACCTGTATAGTGAATCCCCTCCAGGTAGCCCCTCGGCCTGCCCTGACCCATGCCCTTCTCCCGGATCTGGGCACTTGCCTGGGCCACGGCAAGCCACTCTGTCCTGGGCCAGAGCTGTGACCATGGGGCCTTCCTGCCCTGCCCATTGCTCCATCTCTTCTGGGGTCCTGTCCTCCCCCAGGCCCTGAACCCACTGCCCTGGGTGAGGTCTCTGCAAGCTCCTCAGCGTGATGGCTCCAAGCTTGGACTCAAGAACGGGGCTTCTCACCTGTGGCACTGTGGACATTGAGGGGCTGGATAATGCGTGATTGTGGGCTTCCCTGGTGACTCAGATGGTAAAGAATCCACCTGCAATGCAGGCAATGCAGGCTCGAGCCCTGGGCGAGGAGGAGCCCTTGGAGAAGGGAATGGGTACTCACTCCAGTGTTTTTGTCTGGAGAATCCCATGGACAGAGGAGCCTGGTGAGCTGTAGTCCATGAGATCACGAAGAGTTTGACGTGACTGAGTGACTAACACACACACAATGCTTTCCTGTGGGGGCCCGTCGTGTATTGTATGATCTTAGGAGCATCCCTGGCCTCTCCAATAAATTCTACCAGTACGCTCCTCTCTCCACCTCTAGACACTGTCCTTTGTCCCTGGAGGGTGAAACTGCCCAGGGCTGAGAATCACAACTCTAGAATCAGACAGTCTTGGGTTCATGCCTGGTTCAGCCTCTGCATGACCATAAATAAGTACAAGTCACTTGACCAGTCTGAGCCTCATTTTCCCCGTCAGCAAGACATGGAGCCCAGCACCTAACTCATGGTGGATGTGAGGATTAAAACGAGGTCGTATACGTGGGCAGACCAGCACAGCATCTGGCGCAGAGTGAACTGTTAATGAAGTGCCTGCTATTACTAGCTTCCGATGCTAAGCCTGCCGGACCTTGCGGGCTCGGCCACTGCCTGACCTCTGGGTCCTCCTGCTGACCACCCCCAGTCTAGGGGACTGCTGAAGACAGGAGCCCCCAGAGCCCCTCGGCTGCGGGCCACCAGGAGTCTTGCAGGAGAGTAGCCAGGAGGGGTTGGCCAGGCAATTATTCACAGTGGCCCGGGAGCCACAGGGGAGTCTGGGTTCTACCCAAACCACAGCCAGGCCCCAGGGTGATGGTGAAATCTGTGAGTTTCTGGGAGCTGCACCCAAACCCTGGTGGAGACAGTGGGGGCACCAGGGCTGAGCAGCGGCAGAGCTGCCCAAGGATGGGCTGTGGGTACTGCTGAGCCAGGTACCCACAGGGTACCAGACTGCCCGCGTATCTGTGGGAAAGAACTGTTGGAGGCCTTCCGCCACCTCCGCGTGGAAACACGCGGAGCAGAGCTGATGTCTGGCAGCCAAGAGCCCCAGGGGAGCCCGTGGTGGCAGCAAGTTAAACTGTCCCTCGGGGCCCTGGTTCCTCCTGTGGTGGGTGTGACCCAGGTCACCTCCTGGAGGTTCTGGCCACCCAGCTCTCGTTATCTCCCACCTCATAAGACAGGACCCCACCTTCTGAAGGGGCTTCCCTGATGGCTCAGTTGGGAAAGATCTGCCTGCAGTGCAGGAGATGCGGGTTCAAGCCCTGGGTCAGGAAGATCCCCTGGAGAAGGGAATGGCTACCCACTCCAGTATTCTTGCCTGGAGAGTCACATGGACAGAGGAGTCTGGCAGGACAGTCCATGGGGTCGCAGAGTCAGACGCAATTGAGCGACTAAACCACCACCAGCACCTTCTGCAGGCAGCTCTCAAGTCCCGTTACGGGTAAGTGGCGTCCCTCCCTCCACCCAGTTCCTTTGCTGGAGACCTAACCCCAGTACCTCAGAATGCCATCTTTAGAGATAAGGTCTCTAGGAAGGTGACCAAGTTAGAACGAGGTGGGTCACTAAGGTGTCCCTAATCCAACAGGGCTGGTGTTATAAAACTGGGGAGGTTACGACAGAGACAGGCAGACACAGAGAAGACAACGTGAGGAGACACAGGCGGAAGGCGGTGGCCCACCAGCCACCGAGAGAGGTCTGGAGCCCAGGCTTCTCTCCCAGCCCTTGGAGGGAACCAGCCCCGCCCATGCCTTGGGCTTCCAGCCTCCACACTGTGAGAGGATGCATTTCCATTGTTAAAGCTGCCCAGTCTGGCACTTGGTCATGGCAGGTCCAGCAAACTTATCCTCTCAACACTGCTCCTCACTATTCCTTGGGCTCCATGCCCCTCCACCCAGCCGCTCCCCTCACAGCCTCTGGTTTGCCTGAAGCCACGGAACACAGGGTGCTCAGAACAGTGTGCTTAAATAAACGAGGTCCTACTGAATAGCACAGGGCACAGTATCCTGGGATAAATCATAATAGAAAGTATATGAAAAAGATGGGAGTTCCCTGGAGGTCTAGTGGCTAAGGTTCTGCGCTCTCACTCCTGAGGGTCCGGAGTCAATCCTTGGTCCAGCAAGTAAGCAAGCCATGTGTTAAGGTCAAAAAAAAAAAAAAGGATGGGTATATATGTATAACTGAATCACTTTGCTGTTCAGCAGAAATTAACACAACATTGTAAATCAATTCTACTCCAATAAAAAGTAGAAAGAAAAAAAAAAGAGTGATGTGCTTATGAGCACAGCACAGGGCAGGACCTGGGGGGCTGGATCCTGAGTCTGAGTCTTCATTCCACCACCTATTGACAGGAGGACAAAGGGCCAAGCTCTCTAGCCTCAGTCTCTTCATCTCTAAGATGGGTTCAGCATCATCTCCCCTCTCTAATCGCGTTATTGTGAGTAGGAAAATAGAAACAAGAGGACATATGTGAAAATCGTCTCTAAGTCACACAGGACTGAATGAAGCCCTCACTGTTCACAACACAGCACTCTCTGATAAACACCCACCCCACTTTGGGCTTGTACCAAATTTCCTGTCAATTAAAAACTTGACTCCTTTTCTACTTTGTGACAAAACATCTCTCCCCATCCCATACTTCTAAAGTTGCCTTTTTGGATACAAGGATATTCCTCTTGTAAGAATTAAGCGGTTATTCCAGCTTGAGAGCTTTTGGATCTCAATTCTCTCATCCAGTATATTTTCCCCCCTTGCCAATTGAGCATCATTCATAAATCCAGTGAGTGGGACCGTCTCCCTTCATCCAAATCTTTATGGAACGTACTGAAAAGGGCACAGGACAACTCCTCTCTCCAAATGATCTACACCCCTTAGGCTGAGCCCTCAGTTGGCAGCAGATTTACTGAATCACAGTAATACCCAGTGATGTGCTGGAGTGTCACGTTGGTAGTTTAAAATCAGCTCTGGTATGAGTATTTATGCCACAGAAATTAGCAGATGATACAAATCAGATTTCAGCTCCCCTTCCCACCCTGTCAAGAGCCAGTTGTAAATATTCACTAGCACACTGCTTTCAGGCCACCTGTGTGTGTCTTAGTCAAGCTCCTGGGAGAAACTTTGTCAAGTGGTTTGGCCTCCAAATGAACACATGAATCTTAATGGAGCTTAACAGCCGATAAAACGGTTCGATATTCCTGATTTAATTTGGTTCTTTCAACATCCCAGGAAATTAAAAGTCTGGCTTTTGCGACTCATTGGACTGTAGCCCACCTGGCTCCTCTGTCTGTGACATTCTTCAGGCAAGAATACTGGAGTGGGTTGCCATTTCCTTCTCCGGGGGATCTTCCCAACCCAGGGATTGAACCAAGGTCTCCTTCATTGCAGCAGATTCTTTACCTGCTGAGCCATCCGCAAATAGGTTTACTATTAGTGAAAAGTGAAAGTGAAAGTCGCTCAGTTGTGTCCAACCCCATGGACTATACAGCCCACGGAATCCTCCAGGCTAGAATACTGGAGTGGGTAGCCTTTCCCTTTTCCTGGGGATCTTCCCAAGTCAGGGATCAAACCCAGGTCTCCCACATTGCAAGCAGATTCTTTACCAGCTGAGCCACAAGGGAAACCCAAGAAAACTGGAGTGGGTGGCCTATCCCTTCTCCAGGGGATCTTCCCAACCCAGGAATTGAACTGGGGTCTCCTGCATCGCAGGCAGATTCTTTACCAACTGAACTATGAGGGAAGCCCCTATTACTATACCCATTTTAAAGATGAGAAACACAGATTAATGATTGACTTAGAGCCAGACCGCCAGCAGGGGCTTAAACGCTCATGTTCTGATCTCAAGGTCAACGTTCTCTTCCGCTCACCATCTGACTGCTTCCCCGCCCCCGTTGGTTGTCACAAGCATCCTGAATTCCCCCAGCATCCCCTGCTCTGGGTTTACAACATGGACAAGTCGACAGGGAGCATCTCCAAGGCCCCGGCCCTGCCCATCAGCAGCATATCTCTGAGAACTGAACGACGCTTCTCTGCCTGGGAGAGGGTCCTTGAGTGTTTGACAAGACTCTGCATTTTGTTTCTGATTCACTGACGACAGGATGCCACCTAAAGTGACAGCAACCCTTCGTGCTGTGTGTGGGGCCACCCGAGAAACACCGAGGTAGGGTTTGGGGTCTGAAGGTTAGAAGAGATGACAGGTGGCAGGTGACAGGGTAAGGAAAGCTCGAGGTGGATGCTGCAAGCTGGGAGAGCCAGACAGGCTTCACTCAGCCCACAGTGTGTCTCAAAACACTTTTTAAAAAACCCTTAAAAGTGGGAAGCTTTCATATAAAAAGCCAGATTCTCAGAATCTCTTAAAACACTGGAAATCTGGCAACACAGATGGAGTTGAGGGGCTCTCTTTCTGAAGGGGTGCAAGCTGTGCAATCCACAGCATCCTGTTCCCTATTTTAGGGGTTGGTTGAGTCTCTTACACCCCTAGGCCATGCATGTGTGTGCGCGCTAAGTCACGTCTGACTCTGTGACCCCATGAACTGTAGCCCACCAGGCTCCTCTGTCCATGGGATTCTCCAGGCAACAATATGGAGTGGGTTGCCATTTCCTCCTCCAGGAGATCCTCCCCACCCAGGGATCTGAACTGGCATCTCCTGCCTTACAGGTGGATTCTTTACTACTAGCGCCATGTGGGAAGCCCATGTCCCTAGAGACCTAGCAATCAATGGGAAGTAGGGTGGATCTTGTAGACCATGACAACTAGCCTTTGACCCCGGCCTCAGAGCTGGGGTGAAAGGGGTCATGTATAGAGGGCTGGTTGCTTTGCCCTTTGGGGGCTGCAGTTTGAGTCATAGCCCTTCTGAGGATGCAGTGGGCAGACCCCAGCTGGGACTCCTCCCTGAACTCTGGGGCGTTCCCTGGCCTCTGTGTACCTCAGTTTCCCGTCTTAAAAGTGGTGACAATCATAATCAACTCACAGTGTTGTGGTGAAGATAAATCAGTTAAGCCACAGGAGAGTCTGCAAACCACAATAAGCCCTCGGTCTACATTGGCTGTCCTAGTCTGACCCCAGCCTGCTTCCTGGACTTCCTTCCTAAAGTCGCAGCGCTGGGCCTCAGGTGCTGTGAAGAAAGTGGGGTCTGTCCACCCCCAGGGGGCATATTTTCTAAGACTGTTTTCTCCTGAAGGAATGGGCCTGGGTAGAATGGGGGTGAAGGAAAAAGCGAAAGTGAGTCGCTCAGTCGTGTCTGACTGTTTGGGACCCCAAGGACTGTAGCCCGCCAGGCTCCTCTGTCCATGGGATTCTCCAGGCAAGAATACTGGAGTGAGCCGCTATTCCCTTCTCCGGGGGGTATCTATGGAGCCCCGGTCTCCTGCATCGCAGGCAGGTTCTTTACCATCTGAGCCACCAAAATAGGGGGAGGGGTGATAAAATTGGGGCTCAGAGGGGAAACTGAGGCAAGAAAAAGCAAAAGCACATGGTGCTTCCTGCCGGTGGGGGCAGCGGGGAGTGGGATTCGCAGACGTCAGCCTCCGCTCCCTCTACTCGGCCCGCCCCGACATCAGGACCCTCCCCGTGCCGTGCCGGCATCGCCGCCTCCAAGGCGACCCAGCTGGGCTCGCGCTGTTGATTCAGCTGCGGAGACCAGACCGGAAGGAATCTGTTTGCAAGTCCAGGACAGACAGAGGACCACAGGGCTCTCTCTCCTGGGCTCTACCGCCTCACTTTTTTTTTTTCTCCAACTAAAAAAGTCATGAAAGGTCAAGAAGGCAGGCCTCCTAAACACTGCGTCCGGCTGGACGGCCAGATGTTGCTGGAGAGATGGCGGAGGCTCACAAGGTAACCGCACCGGAGTTCTCAGAACCGGCCCGGAGATGCCCTTCTTGCTGGGGGGTGGGGGTTGCGGCTGTCTCTTATACACATCTAGATGTGTATAAGAGACAGGGAGATGCGGGTTCAACCCCTGGGTCAGGAAGATCCCCTGGAGGAGGGCATGGCACCCCACTCCAGTATTCTTGCCTGGAGAATCCTATAGACAGAAGCCTGGTGGACACTACTGAAGCAACTTAGCATGCACACACGAAAGTCAAATCACCATCCACTCAACCTTTGTTGTCAAACAGGGGATGGTGCGTAGAGGATCTGGGGTCAGAGCCCAGGACAGCCTCATGGGGATTTCTGCAGGACAGAGAAAGCTGGGGAATTGTGAAACAGAGGTGGTGGAGTGAGAGGGCAGGGGCGGGAACAGGGGACATCATCTCAGCAGACATAGGCTCCCCACTACCATTCTGGGACTACGTAAGCCCTCAGCCTCTGAAAACTCACCTCTGGAGAAAAGGGGGTCCCAGGAGTGACTGAGATCAAATTGCATGAGGCTGGTAGATTGAGGCCCCAAACAGAAATTTTCTTGAATGAAGGGATGATAGAGAAGGTGGTATTTCTTTTACTCCTGAGCTGTGAACTGAGATTCACACCTCCTCCACGTATTTGGGAAAAGTTGGTTCTCTGCCGGGCACAGACTCTGCCGTGTGAATAATCTGCTTGAACAGCTCTGGAAAAATCTTTCCCAGTAGAATGAGTCTCTGAGATTAGCTTTTCCTGCAATAGCCAGGAACACAAGCATAACACTGTCTGCTGCCTTCTGCTCAGAAGGACAGTCCTGCAGCAGAAAACTGCCTCTTGGGTTAAGAAAAGCCATGGGGGACTTCCCTGGTGGTCCAGTGGTTAAAACCTCACTTTCCAATGCAAGGGGTGTGAGTTCGATCCCTGGTTGAACTAAGATCCCACATGCCTCGTGGCCAAAAAACCAAGATATAAAACAGAAGCAATGTTGTAATGAACTCAATAAAGACTTGAAAAATGGTCCACATCAAAAAAAAAATTGTTAAAAAAAAAAAAGGAAACCTTCAGTATTGACTTCATGAAGGCAGAAGATAACCAGCTGGATGGCAGGTGATCTCTGAGCATACCAAGTGTGGGGCTGCCCTGAAGCAGGAGCTGGAATTGATGGCAACTCCCCTAAACCCTCATTCTTTTGCAAAGGCTTAAATGCCTCAACGCACACTGTCTTCCTTGCTTGGGCACAGGAAGTCACCCTGGAGAATAACCACCTACCCTTGGAAGAGCCAGAATTTCCAAAGTATCTTAAGACAGAGAGGGCTTCTCAAAGATTTTTGTTGGCTTAAAGACAGACACAAACATTTTACTGAACTATGTATTTCTACATAAACAACTCTGTTACAACAAAATCAGGTAAAATCCACAAAAGTATACAAGTCTTTGAAGGAAAATACCTTTTCCCTTTAAGTATAAAAAGATGTTAAATAACATTGTACTGAAACACATGAAGCAGAAACTGTTAGAAACACAAGATAAATAGAAATACAACAGTAGTGGGAGACTAACATACTTTCCTTAGTCTTTAATGAATCAGGTCAGCAAAAATTAAAAGTCCATAACATTATAATTAATAAGGTCAAATCAACACATATAGATTGAATTTTGTTCCCTTCTGAGAATATACCTTCCAGTTTCCTGGGAATATTTATTAAAATAAACAATTTATTAGGTCCCAAGAAAACATCAATAAACTTCTGAATGCAGAAATTGTACAGGCCACACCCTCTTTGACAACAAGGCAGTAAAAGTAGAAATTTATAACAAGTGTTAAAAACAACAACAAAGAGTATCAAACTATCTGGAAATTTAAAAGTATAATTTCAAATAACTCTTAAGTAAAATATAAAGTCAAATCTGAAAAGCGGCTTCTCGCGGACTCCAACACGGCGGCAGTAAGCACAGCGGGCTGGAATCTAGGGAGACACGGGTCACCATAGCGGTGCCCTGGGGTCTACAGACGGCACCTGGAGCCGGCGCCGCGCCCAGCATCCCATTTTAACCCAGCGGTGATGAGGGGCCGAGGCCAGCCACGGCGTGCCGGCCTTGAGCAGAGAGCTCAGTCTGCAGCATCGCCCTGAACCTTTCTAGACGTGGTAGAAAGCCTCCTCTTAACTACAGACGCTGAGCCTGAGAGCTAAGTGCTCCTGCCCAGGTCGGCCTGGGCAGGGACCAGGCAGAGTTCAGTCTCTAAGAAGGCTTGGGGGACCCCGAAGCCTATGCGTCCTGCTCTCCCAGTGGGTGCCAAGGTCCGAGCAGCCGGCACAGGCCCCCAGGTAGGGGCTGAATGAAGAGAGCAGAGCTGGACGTTCCCCAGAGCAGAGGCAGGGCCTGTGGGAGAATTGCCTCCAAGCTGCTGGAGGCGGTCAGATGTCGTGGAAGCAGAGGGCAGAGTCCGGTCTCTAAGGAGGCCTGTCATGGAAGCAGAAAAGGGGTCCATCCTCTGTAACTCGAAGGGCAAGACCAAGGTTGTGGGGAGAGCCTCCCTCACCAGAGAAACTGGTGAAGAGGGGATGGATTTCCTGGATCACGGTGAACAGGTTCTATCGGCGAGGGACTGCCCCAAGTGTGGCCCACGGAGCAGCTCGGGTGTCGCAGGTCAAGGCGGGCAGGCCAGAAAGGCCCACCCTTGGGTTGTGGGCCTCTAGAGAGGGTGGGGTCAACAGTGCAGAGGGATCTCAGGCTTCTTTTAGGATCAGCTGTCAGGCCACCTGCTCTCTCCTACTGCCTTATTCATCTGCTCATTCATTCAAGAAAATGAGAATTCTCTGGTGGCCCAGTGATTAGGACTCTGCACTTTTCACTGCTATGACCCAGGTTCAACCCTTAGTCGGGGAACTAAGATTCCCCAAGCTGCATGACCATAAAAAAACACATAGTTTTGTGTGTTTTTTTCCCAGCACTATTCTGAATAAGAGCCTGGCAGGCTGCAGTCCATAGGGTCGGAAAGAGTCGGGCATGACTGAAGTGACTTAGCACGTACGCGTAAGACATAAGAAGGTGGAACTTTACACCTCAGGTGGGGAGAGAGTGCCCTTTGAAGAAGTGGTATTTAAGTCAAGACTTGAATGATGCTTTCAACTATGCAATCCAGCATTCCCTGCCAAATAGTTGCTAAATCCCTGGCATCTGTGTCTAGCCCTCAGAGGGTTCAGGACCTGGGGGTAAGGGTGTGTGACTGGTCCCTTCCCGTACCCAGGCTTACCTGTTGGGCACACATACTGATCGTGGTGGCGGTTTATTCGCTAAGTCGTGTCCGACTCTTTGCGACCCCATGGACTGGAGCCCACCAGGCTCCTCCGTCCATGGGATTCTCCAGGCAAGAATACTGGAGTGGGCTGCCACTTCCTTCTCCAGGGGATCTTCCCCACCCAGGAATCGAATCTGGGTCTCTTGTTTTGCAGGCAGATGAACTGACAGAGGTCTTTATTTTCCTACGAGGATAATCCCTTTCCCCAAGAATGTGACTCTGTACTTGATTCTCGATTTTAAATAGACTTCCCTGCTGCCTGACACATTGGAAACTTTGTTGTAAATACTAACAGGCAGTACATTCTTTCGGCTGCTCTAAATTTTATCTTTGGATTGAGCACAGTCAGCAGGACTTAAATGGCCGCGTGATGCTCCGTCAGTCCTCGGCTGCGCCTGAGGAAACTGCTGTGGAATTGTTGAGGACGTCGCTAAAACTGTCATACAGGATTCCCCTCACGTCACCTCACGGGAGACACTTCTCAGGGTCTCCGGGCCAGAAACCACAGTCTTTCGGGGGCAGATGGTTCGGTTTTTGTCTTACAGGCAAGTGTAACTGCTTACACTCGCCCTGTTACAAGTGTAACACTTAACACCGCCCTGTGACACCGGGCCTCCTCCCACTCACGCAGCCTGGGCCGCGGCGTGCCCTCCCTGCCCGGCGGTCCCCTGCCCGCGCCCCTCACTCGGTGTGTCTTTGCAGAGCACCTCAAGCTCCCTTGGAACGAGCGAGTGCATCTTTCCTGCCTGCCTCTCCCCTCCCCTGCCCGCCCCTCACAGCGTACTGCTCCTCACTCCAAGCCCCAGAGCGTTCTTCCGTCTGGAAGGGAAGGCCGACACGGGAGATGATCCAAGTTTGTTACATTCCAGTAAAGGCACGGACAGCCACAGGCTCCTGAGACGATTTCTCACATTTCCTGGAAGTGAGTTCGGGTCACAGAGAAATGGGTTTCACAGCGTAGGAAGCAGATCGAGACGTGGGCCGGGCTGAGGATGTCCCACACAGCCACGGCTGCCCCCCACAAAGTCCCCCTCAGCCATGTCCCCACAGGCACCCTGAGGCACTGGGGGTCTGCAGGTCCCACACAGCCACGGCCGCCCAGTCACCCTCGGCCGAGTGTCCCCCAGCAGCAGCTGAACCCTCTGGCGCACCGATTCAAGAGGGCTCAGAATCCAGCCCAAATCAAGGGCCGTGTGCTCATCCTGAGCGTCTGTGGCTCTGGGTCCCCCGATGACACCTCCCCAGGCGACACCTCAGCTCATTAGCTCTGCCGCTCACAGCTCACTGACAACCAGCTCTCACTTGCAATCACACCGCAGGCATTTGGGGTGAAGACAGCTCCAGCTGCTGCATGCCCGGCCCGCCTGCCCACCCCTCGCGCCGTCTAGACGCTAGCACAGGCCTGTCAGCATCCAAATGACAGCACGTGCCCAAGCCGACGGGCGTCAAAGCCAGCTCCCTGCCTGCAACTGCACATGCAGAATGAAGGCCAGTTTTATGGTAGTGAAGTGAAAGTCGTTCAGTCCTGTCCGACTCTTTGCGATCCCATGGACCGCCATGGAATTTTCCAGTGGGTAGCCTTTCCCTTCTCCAGGGGATCTTCCCAACCCACAGATCGAACCCAGGTCTCCTGCATTGCAGGCAGATTCTTTACCAGCTGAGCCACAAGGGAAGCCCAATTTTTTTTTTTTTTTAATGGTAATGGGAACTCCAAAATATAATGCCAGAAACCCCACAGCACCTCACTCCTTACCACCTTCATCACGTGGGGAGGTGGGAGCACCCAACTCCCCGGGAGTCTTAGACTGAACCCTCGATTCACTGCCTGACTGGGGCTACTCGGGGACCAGGGGTCACTAAGGTGCACTCACTGCTCCCAGAGCTTCCTGACCCCCCGGGATCTTCTCAAGCCTCCCCTCTCTCTCCAGCCACCCCTTCAGCTAGGTGACCTCCTCTGGTCCTCTAGGCAAGGCGTGGAACAGCCCAGGGCACCCACCTACTGCTGCTGGGGACCCCCTTAGGGATTATCTCAGTGCACCCCAGAGCAGCTGCAATTCACGAGGATTCATCACGTGGAGGCCTGGCTCTGGGTACCTGTGAACCTCGGCTGCCTTCCCATCAACCAGCCCCACATTTGACCTGGCCTCCACCTTCAGACACCCCAGAACTTCAGAGCTGCCTGGGAAGAATGTATTTAGTAGACTAGCTCACACCTTTACAATCCAGCCCCACAAGCTAAGGAACGCATTCGCCCTTAACCTTAGCGGTGGTTAGGTTGCAGGGTAGGGAGTCAACCTTTGTCTGGGGGCCTGGATGACCTGTTTCCGCGGTGACCAGCACCAGGTCATGGCCTCTCTGCCACCCAGTGCTGCTCCATCTCTGGGCCAGCCAGGCTCCCCCTGCCCCATACCACCCTGGGCACAGCCTACCCGAGGGGTGCAGGGCAGAGAGGAGACAGGACTGCCTTGGACTTCAGAGCGGTCCAGGGAGGAAAGCAAGTTCCTCTGCTCTTTCCGAGGGAGGAGAAGCTGAGACTAGCACTCTTATTTGGTCCACCCCCTACCCTCGAATCACCAGTCTACCCCACCTTCCTGTTCTCCCAAAATGAAAGTCGCTCACTAGTGTCCGACTCTTTGTGACCCCATGGACGATACAGGGCCAGAATACTGGAGTGGGTAGCCTTTCCCTTCACCAGGGGATCTTCCCAACCCAGGGATCGAACCCAGGTCTCCCGCATTGCAGGCAGATTCTTTACCAGCCAAGCCTCCTGTTCTCCAAAGCCTACTTCAAATCGCCCTACTTAGGGCACTTCCTGTGGGCCGGCCCAGCTGCTCCCTCTGCTGGACTGCCGGCCTGAGGGCGGGGACTGGGCCCTCACACCTCCAGGGCCCCCGACAGCAACCTAATCTGTTACCAGGTGATGCCCACTGGAGAGGCTGGACTAGCAGAGCTCAGACTGGGCTCCAACCCCCTCCCATGGATGGTCTGGGCTCTGGGGCAGGCAGCCTTTCCACGCAGTGCCTCAGTGCTTCCTTCTGGACCAGGGACACCACCCTGGGACTAGCCAGGCTGTCCCCCTCTCTGCCATGCTGCCGGGAGTAGACTCCGGAGGATCCAACTCACGTGCAATGGGCCTGAGAGCACCCTTGAGCCCAGGGCCTGCCTCGTGTCAGCACGGGATTAGCCGCCACCAGATGCCCAACAACAGGGCGCCACCATCACCCCTCCCGCCCCAAACAAAGCCCTGCCTGGGGCTCAGAAGGCTTGTAGATGTGCGCCCTAGCATGTCCGGGGTAGGTTTCCAGGGCCCAAGTTGTGCCGGAGCTCAGCAGGTTCCCCTTGGCTGCAGAAAGTGTGTGTGTTTGTGGGGTGTTATGGGCGCATGTGAGCACTCACACACAGGTGAGGGGCACGGAGGTGTGTGTCTGGGGGGTCTCTGGGCACAAGCCAGGAGGAAGGAAGAAGGAGGAAGTGGGACAAGCCAGAGCCCTCAGACCATTTTCACATGAAGCAAAAATTTGGCTTCAGGCTCACGTGTCCCTGGCTCCAATGGCCGTGCAAGGCAGGGCCCAGGGACGGCTAGAGGTGAGGGACACCAAGCAAGACAGGGGCGGGAGCGGGGCTGCGGGGGGTCGGGGCTTGTGGGTAGGGGGAGCTGCTCTGGCCTCGCAGGGCATGAGAAGTGGCACCGCCAGGGGCCAGATGGGGGCAGAAGTGCCAAGAGGGGCCGTGGAGTGTGAGCAGAGGCCCAGCCGCTCCAGGGCTGGTGGGAAAGGCAGAGCCTACCTGTACCACGGCGGGCGGGTGCTGAAGGCCTGCGGTCATAGGTGGCAGGGTCCTGCAGCGGGGGACTCATCCAGTGCCCCCTCGGTGCCCGCGCCCAGAGCCTACCGTGCCTGCAGCACCAAGGGCCATTCTGAGGAGGATCTGAAAGAAGAGGGCAGTGGGAGGGGCGGCCCAGACCCTGAGCACAGAGCAGACTCACAGTGGGCCCGAGGAGGCAGGGGAAGGTGCTAGAGGGGCCCCACGCGCGGGCCGTTCCCTGGCACGGTCTGAGGAAGGCAGGAGGTGCGCTGAGCAGGAGCCAGCCCGACTAGGTGGTTCAAGAAGGACCAGTGTGATAGCAGAAAGCTGTCGGAGGCCAGGTCCTCCGGCCGGCAGAGTTGGGAGGATGAGAGCAGAGGATGCAGGCAGAGCCTGGGCCCTGGCAGAGGAGGCCAATCTGGGAGACTTGGCAGAACGGAAAGGAGGACCGTGAGCCAGGATGGGAGCTGGATGCCTTCTGGAGCTCAGGCTCATCTCAAGGGAATCCTGGGGGTGGCCAGCAGGTAGAGCTGACCTGCTCTGTACTCCGCCCAGCTCACACAGAGCCCTCCCTGTGCGCACAGCCTTCCTGGCTTCACTCCCACACGAGAGCAGGACAGTTGGGAGCGAGGGGCACTACCAGGGCAGATGGTGGGGTGTAGGGGGCAGTTCGGTAAGTATGGGGCTCGAGAGCAGTTGAGGATCATGTGTAGGTGGTGTTGGCCAGAAGGGTGAGGAGGAATGGGAGGCAATGAGATGGGGACGATGCCAAGAGGGAAGACAATACCAGGCCAGGGCTGGGAGGAGGTGACCTGCGGGAAGGTGGGAGACAGCAGGACAATCTGAATGGGGGACAGGTGTCCAGGCCGGAGGATGCCAAGTGGAGATAGGGAAGGTGCCAGGCAGGCAGTGGGCAGGAAGGGAGATGTCAGGCTGGGGAAGGAGGGCAGGTGCCAGGCGGGGAGTGGGGAGGAGGCAGAGGGTGTCAGTCAGGAGCAGCACG
>SJYT01053255.1:485112-502696 GCA_006410635.1 Cephalophus harveyi
GCCAGGCAAGGGAGGGAGGGGTGATGTCAACACAGGCAAGACGGGCACCTACAAACAGGGGAGGCCGGGGCGCCGGCGCAGCGCGGCCCGGCGGCGTCTCCTCTAGGGGCCTGGGGACCGCGCGGCGCGGGTCGCTCACCTGCTCCCCCGGGACCCCGGCCCGTAGCGCGGCCGCTCGCTCCCCGCTCGGCGCTCGGCTCGGCCCGGCGCCTGCGCCGCCGCTGCAGCCCGGAGCGGGGGAGGCGCAGGGAGCGTCTGCAAAGAGCGAACGGCTTAATAATGAGTTAGGGATCGGAGCGGACGGCGTCGCCCCGTGCATCCGCACTTGTGATCGCCGGGCTCACAGGCCCGTCGTGAGCTTCGGGCTGAACAGGATGCGCTGCAGGTCTGTAGACGCGCCTGCTCCTCCGCGGGCTCACCCAGACCGCCCGAGCATCCAGTGATCGCAGGCGGTACCCACTCCAGGACACACACAGACACACACCACACACACCGCACGCACACGCACACATTACACACACACCACACGCACACACACCGCCACACACCACACGCACACACACTGCCACACACCACAGGCACACACATCACACACACCACATACACACACACCCCCACACACATCACACAAACACCACACACCACACACACACACCCCACACATATCACACACCACACATAGCACACACCACACACACACATCATATACACACACCACATGCACACATTACACACACACCACATACACATACACCACACACCACACACACACATCACACACACACCACACACACACATCACACACACACCACATACACATACACCACACACCATACGCACACCCACACACACACATCACACACATACCACATGCACACCACACACACACCACACACACCACACACACACACCACACGCACACATACTGCCACACACCACATGCACACACACACCACACATATCACACACCACACATACCATACACCACACACACACATCACATACACACACCACACGCACACATTACACACACACCACACGCACACACACCGCCACACACCACACGCACACACACTGCCACACACCACAGGCACACACATCACACACACCACATACACACACACCCCCACACACATCACACAAACACCACACACCACACACACACACCCCACACATATCACACACCACACATAGCACACACCACACACACACATCATATACACACACCACATGCACACATTACACACACACCACATACACATACACCACACACCACACACACACATCACACACACACCACACACACACATCACACACACACCACATACACATACACCACACACCATACGCACACCCACACACACACATCACACACATACCACATGCACACCACACACACACCACACACACCACACACACACACCACACGCACACATACTGCCACACACCACATGCACACACACACCACACATATCACACACCACACATACCATACACCATACACATACATCGCACACCACACGCACACCCCCCCACACACACATCACACACACCACATACACACACCCCCACACACATCACACAAACACCTCACACACACATACCACACACACACACACACACACTACACATACCACACACCACACACACACACACCACACACACACCACATACACATACACCACACACCATACGCACACCCACACACACACACACACATCACACACATACCACATGCACACCACACACATCACACACACCAACACACACACCACACACACACATACCACACACCACATACACACACATCACACACACCACACAAACACACCACACACCACACGCACATACACCTCCCACACATAACACACACACCACACACACACACCACACACACACACATACACACCACACACACACACGTGCTGCGACAGGCTCGGACCAATATCCCCTACCCCATTACCCACTCGTATGCTCATGGTCTCAATCTGAGTGAGTGAGCGAAAGTCCCTCAGTCATGTCAGACTCTGCATGTGTCAGATTCTCCAGGCCAGAATCCTGGAGTGGGTAGCAGTTCCCTTCTCCAGGGGATCTTCCCAACCCTGGGATCGAACCCGGGTCTCCCACATTGCAGGCGGATTCTTTGCCAGCTGAGCTACCAGGGGAGCCTCAAGATCTCATGTGGGTCCCTCCAGCTCTGCTCCTCTCTCTGCAGGGACTCTGGAAGCCCAGATGAACCTCTCTGCTCACTCGCCCACCTCTCTATCTCCATGAACCTATTTTGAGAGCCTGGGATAAGTGAGATCCTGCAATAGCTGCCCTTAGCTGACTGGCAGCTCACTAGCTTAGGGCCTCGAGGCTCTTCCACGTTGCAGCGCGTGTCAGGATTCTCTCTCTTTCAAGGCTGAATAAGATTCTGTTGCCTGCAACAGAGAAAGACAAACATCATACGCTATCACTTGTATGTGGAATCTAAAAAAATAATACGAACGAATTTATTTACAAAACAGAAATAGACTCACAGACCCAGAAAACAAATTAAGTTTGGGATTAACAGATACACACAATATAAAATTCAATCGTAAATGAGATCTGGGGTTGTTCACTGTAGTACTGCTTGAATACCAAGAAATTGGAGACGTCTAAATGTTCACTGACAGGTGACAGAGTAAATAAGTCAGGTGGCGGATGTAAACATGTGACAAGATAAATACACCACTCAATGAATCTATCAAACAGTAGGGAAACCCTCTGTGTACTGATAGAGGAGGATAGCGAAGAATCTCAAAGACAACACAAGAGAATAAAAGAAAAGTGTGCAGAACAGTGTGCAAAGTGTGCCAAAGTGTGTGATGTGTGATGTATGTGCTCATGAGTGCTCCACTATACGCACACACAAGTCCCCTAGAAGGATCCAGGAGAAAACGGGCACAGTGGTGGCCTCTTGTGAAGGGCTGGAGGTTGGAGTGGAGGGACATTTACTTTCCACTCTATTTTCACTTGTAGCTTTTGAATTGAGACTATTTTACCCATTCAACAAATAAGCAAACGCTTACAAAAATCATCTGTATCTTCTGTTAGACTTTTAATATTTTCTGATCACCTGCTATGTAAAATCGACCAGGAATCCACGAACCCATTCGAGACCTTCTGTCTATGTATCTCGCTCAGGGGTCCTGCATCTCTTCATGGAGCTGGTATTACTGTGGGCCTGGCTCTGTACCAGAGTGTGGGGCAGGGGTGTGAGACGCCTCTGGGCCATACGGGGGTTGAAAAGTGAAAGAGTGAGTCACTCAGCCATGTCCTACTCTTTTCGACCCCATGGACTGTAGCCCGATCCTCTGTCCATGGGATTCTCCAGGCAAGAATCCTGGAGTGGGTTTCCATTTCCTTCTCCAGGGGATCTTCCCAACCCAGGGATTGAACCCAGGTTTTCAGCATTGCAGGTGGATTCTTTACCATCTGAGCCACCAGGGAAGCCCCAGATGGGGGATGAATACATGTAAATAGATAGCTCAGTTGGTAAAGAATCTACCTGCAGTGAAGGAGACCCTGGTTCAATTCCTGGGTCGGGAAGATCCGCTGGAAAAGGGATAGGCTACCTGCTCCAGTATTCTTGGGCTTCTCTTTTGCTCAGCTGGTAAAGATCTGCCTGCAATACGGAAGACCTGGGTTCGATCCCTGGCTTGAAAAGATCACCTAGAGAAGAGAAAGGCTTCCGACTCTGGTATTCTGGCCTGGAGAGTTCCATGGACTGTATACTGTATAGTGGGGCTGGGAAGAGTCGGACACGACGGGGCAGCTTTCACTTTCACTGGCACACACTGCAGCCACATTGGCCAGTCCCAAGGCTGGAGGGGACAGAAGGTAGAGCGGAGGGTGCCGGGGGCTGGGGGTGGGGGAGTGGGCAGTTAGGGTTTAATGGGACAGAGCTGGTCTTGCTGGATGGACAGAGCCCCGTGGACGGGTGGTGCTGATGGCCTCACAGCAAGGTGATAGTACTTGATGCCTCAGATCCTTACACTCAAAAATGCTTAAGATGGTAAATTTTCTTCTCTTTTCTTTCTTTCTTTTTTTTTTTTTTTACCACAAGTAAAAGAAAAATTAATGCTGCTAGGCAGCAAGAAAGATATGTTTCCTCACCCTCACCACATGCCCAGCTCTGGATCAAGTGTTTGTTCTTTCCAGCCCTCCTGTAGGACGGACATTAGTATTTGTATTCATAGACGATAAAGCACGAAGCTCTGGGAGGTCAAAGGATGTGTCCGAGGCCATGTAGCTCATACGTGGCAGAACTGGGATTCAAATTGGCCTCCGGCTTCTTCCCACGCCCTGCAGGAAGCCCTGGGGAAGGGGGTGGGGGGTACTTTCACAGAAGAGGGGGTCTTGGTCTGAGTTTCGAGAAGTTTAGTGCTGCCAGCCCTCCATTTGTGCAGGAGCAGGTGAAGACCCGTGTCCAGGGCAGGGTGTCTGGGGTGCTTGCTCAGGAGTTTGGGCTTTGTCAGGACAGGGAAAGTACAAAGCTTCCAGAAATTGCTCTGAGATTTGATCAGATTCTTTTCTGATTCAGTGTTTTTCTTTTCTTAAAGACTTCTCCCTCAATTGTATAAATTTCAGGCCCCAGGAAACCTGGCTGAGCCCATATAGCAAACTGTGAATGTTCCTCCTTTCCTGGGTACCTTTTATTTTCTCTAGAGTTCATACGTAGCTTAAGCCTGCTTTATTTTTTAGAGCTTTTTTTTTTTTAATTTTGGTCACACCATGTGGCTCGCAGGATCAAACCACAGACCTTCAGTAGTTAGAGCGAAAAGTCCTAATCACTGGACCGCCAAGTAATACCCTAGGGCAATTTTAGATTCTCAGCAAAGTAGAGCAGAAAGCAGGGGCAGTTTCCTTATACTCCCTCCCCCGCCCCACCTGACACACAGCCTCCCTTGTAACCAGCATCTCCCACCAGAGCGGTTAAACTTGTTACTACTGATGAACACGCACACACTGACACATCTTAATCACCCAAAGCCCAGAGGTGACCATAGCGATCACTCTGGCTGGTGCACATTCTCTGGGTTTGGATAAATGTATAACATGTGTCCAGCATCACAGTATCACCCAGAGTAGTTTCACTGCCTAAAGATCCTCTGTGCTCCATCTCTTCCTCTTTCCCTCTCCTAACCTAACCTCTGGCAACCACTGATCTTTTTACTGTTTACCTCAGTTCAGTTCAGTCACTCAGTCGTGTCCGACTCTTTGCCACCACATGGACTGCAGCCCACCAGGCCTCCCTGTCCGTCACCAACTCCCGGAGCTTGCGCAAACTCATGTCCATTGAGTCGGTGATGCCATCCAACCATCTCATCCTCTGTCGTTTCCTTCTCCTCTTGCCTTCAATCTTTCCCAGCATCAGGGTCTTTTCCAAGGAGTCAGTTCTTCACATCAGGTGGCCAAAGTATTGGAGCTTCAGCTTTAGCATCAGTCCTTCCACTGAATACTCAGGACTGATTTCCTTTAGGTTTAACTGGTTTGATCTCCTTGCAGTCCTAGGGATTCTCAAGAGTCTTCTCCAACACCACAGTTCAAAAGCATCAATTCTTCGGCGCTCAGTCTTCTTTATGGTCCAACTCTCACATCCATACATGACTACTGGAAAAACCATAGCTTTGACTAGACAGACCTTTGTCTACAAAGTAGTGTCTCTGCTTTTTAATACGCTGTCTAGGTTGGTCATAGCTTTTCTTCCAAGGAGCAGCCGTCTTTTAATGTCTTGTCTGCAGTCACCATCTGCAGTGATTTTGGAGCCCCAAATAATAAAGTCTGTCACTGTTTCCACTGTTTCCCCATCTATTTGCCATAAAGTGATGGGATCAGATGCTATGATCTTAGTTTTTTTTAATGTGGAGTTTTAACCCTGCTTTTTCACTCTTCTCTTTCACTTTTATCAAGAGGCTCTTTAGTTCCTCTTTGCTTTCTGCCATAAGGGTGGTGTCATCTGCATATCTGAGGTTATTGATATTTCTCCCTGCAGTCTTGATTCCAGCTTGTGCTTCATCCAGCCCAGCATTTCACATGATATACTCTGCATATAAGTTAAATAAGTGGGGTGACAATGTACAGACTTGACGTACTCCTTTCCCAATCTGGAACCAGTCTGTCGTTCCATGTCTAGTTCTAACTGTTGCTTCTTGACCTGCATACAGATTTCTCAGGAAGCAGGTAAGGTGATCTGGTACTCCCATATCTTTAAGAATTTTCTACAATTTATTGTGATCTACACAGTCAAAGGCTTTGGTGTAGTCAATAAAGCAGAAGTAGATGTTTTTCTGGAACTCTCTTGCTTTTTCGATGATCCAGCGGATGTTGGCAATTTGATCTCTGGTTCCTCTGCCTTTTCTAAATCCAGCTTGAACATCTGGAAGTTCATGGTTCACGTACTGTTGAAGCGTAGCTTGGAGAATTTTGAGATTACTTTGTTAGTGTGTGAGAAGAGTGCAATTGTGCAGTAGTTTGAACATTGTTTGGCACTGCCTTTCTTTGGGATTGGAATGAAAACTGACCTTTTCTAGCCCTGTGGCCACTGCTGAGTTTTCCAAATTTGCTGGCAGATTGAGTGCAGCACTGTCACAGCATCATCTTTTAAGATTTGAAATAGCTCAGTTGGAATTCCATCACCTCCACTAGCTTTGTTCATAGTGATGCTTCCTAAGGGCCACTTGGCTTTGCACTCCAGGATGTCTGGCTCTAGGTGAGTGATCACACCATCGTGATTATCTGGGTCATTATGATCCTTCCATAGCTTTGTCTTTTTCAGAATGTCATATAGTTAGATTCATACTAATTAGCATCATACTAATAGAATGTCATATAGTTAGAATGTAGCCTTTTCAGATTAGATTCTTTCACTTAGTCATATGCATTTAAGCCTTCTCCTTTTATGTCTTCTTATGGTTTATAAGCTCATTTCTTTTTAGAATAATACTCCATTGTGTGGATGTACCACAATAATAATTACCTTTTCCAAAAAAAAAAAAAAATGCTTGTTTGCTTAGTTTTCTACATACTTATAATCAAATCAGGAAGATCCTCTGGAGAAGGGAGTGGCTCCCCACTCTGGTACTCTTGCCTGGAGAATTCCATGGACAGAGAAGCCTGACAGGCTACAGTCCCTGGGGCCACAAAGAGTTGGACACGACTGAGCAACTAACACACACATCATCATCACCAAGTCGACCCCAACGCTCTGCAGACTATCTAAAATTCTCAGGGCCTTCAGACTCTACGGGCTCTTCTGGGGCTTTCTGACTGGTCCTACCTGGACTGGCTGCCCACAGCTGGACTCTCCCTTCACGTTAATCTGGGCAGTTCTCTTCATCTCTGTATTGTTTTTTCATTCATTCAACAAATAGATAACAGGAGCTCACTGCATGCCTGGCATTGTTTGGGGGACTAGGATACAGCAGTGAATAAAATGAACCAAAAAGTTTCTTTCCATTTGGAACTAGCCTTCAGATGAGATAGACAACAGGTAAGAAAAATATGTGCGATGCTTATTCCAGGCATGCAAATTTGCTTCAATCCAGAAGAATCCATCAATGCAACATACCACACTAACAGGCTAAAGAAAAATCACATGCCCATCAGTCAATGCAGAGAAAGCATTTGATAAAATTCAACACCCATTCATGATTAAAAAGAAAAACTCTCAGAAAACTTAGAATAGAGGGACCTTCCTCAACTTGGTGAAGAGCGTTACAGGACACCTTGAGCTCACAGCACCCTTAATGATGGAAGACTGCTTGCTTTTTCCCTAAGATCCAGGACAAGGCAAAAATGTCCACTCTTTTTACTTTTATTCAGCACACTACTAGAAGTTCTAGCCAGAACAACAAGGCAAAAAGAAAAAGACATAGAGATTATAAAGAAGAAATAAAAGTATCCCTATTTTAAGATGACATGATTGTCTGTACAGAGAATCCCATAAATATATATTTTTTTAAATCCATAAACAAACCAACCTCCTAGAACTAATAAGTGAGTTTTGAAGACCACAGATTATAAGATGACTTTAAAAACTCCATAGCATTTTTGCATACTGGCAATGACCATATGGACATTGAAATTAAAAATACAATACCATTTATGATTACTCAAAGGTGAAAATATTTAGTGTAAATATAACAAAACGTGCAGGATGTATATGCTGAAAACTATCCAATGAAGAAAGAAGTCAAAGAAAACATAAATCAGTGGACAGATAGCATGTGGATGGTTTGGAAGATTCAACATAGCCAAGGCATCAGTTCTTTCAAAAATAACTGATATTTGCTGCTGCTGCTGAGTCGCTTCAGTCGTGTCCGACTCTGTGCGACCCCGTAGACGGCAGCCCACCAGGCTCTGCCGTCCCTGGGATTCTCCAGGCAAGAACACTGGAGTGGGTTGCCATTTCCTTCTCCAATGCATGAAAGTGAAAAGTGAAACGGAAGTGGCTCAGTTGTGCCCGACTCTTAGTGTCCCCATAGACTGCAGCCCACCAGGCCCCTCCATCCATGGGATTTTCCAGGCAAGAGTACTGGAGTGGGGTGCCATTGCCTTCTCCCAGCTGATATCTAGGTTAACTCAATTCCTATCAAAATCCCAGCAGGAGTTTTGGTTGACAGAGAGAAGATTATTTTAAAATTTATGTAGAAGGGCAAAGGAACTAGAATACCTAACACATTTTTGGAAAAGAAGAATAAGGTGGAGAATCACTCTCCCCCATGCTGAGCTATAGTAATCAAGACTGCATGATACCGACAGGGATACATAGGTAGATCAATAGAACAAAGGACCCGGAAATAAACTCACACTAATAGGCTCCGCTGAGTTTTTAAATTTTTATTTGTTTATTTTCGGCTGTGCCGGGACTTTGGTGCTGTGTGCAGGCTTTCTCTAGTTGCAGAGAACAGGGGCCACTCTCTAGCTGCGGGTGCAGGGGCTTCTCCTGCTCTGAAGCACAGGCTATAGGGCTCGGGCTTCAGTAGTTGCAGCTCCCGCGCTCCAGGGCACAGGCCCCATAGCTGTGTCCCGTGAGCTTAGTTGCCCCACGGCATGTAGAATCTTCCCAGACCAGGTATCGAACCTGTGTTTCCTGCAATGGCAGGTGGATTCTTATTCACGAGCCACCAGGGAAGCCCTGCTCAACTGATCTATAACAGAAGTGTGAAAGCTGTTTAGTGGATAAAAAATAACCTTTCACCAAATGGTGTTGGAACAACTGGACATTCAAAGGCAAAAAAAAAAATAAAAGAATTCCATTTAACTCTCACAATTTATACCACATTAACTCAAAGTGGATTACAGATTTAAATGTAAAAGATAAAACTATAAAACTCTGGACTTCTCTGGTGGCCCAGTGGCTAAGACTCCATTCTCCCAATGCAGGGGGCCTGGGATTCAATCCCTAGGTAGGGAACTAGATCCCACATGCCTCAACTAAGACTTGGAGCAGCTAAATAAAAAAGTGCAAGCAAGCAAAAACCAGATCCAATAATAATAACAAAAAAAAAAAACTATAAAACTCTTAGAAAAAATATCAGAGGAAATCTTTGGGGTCTAGAGCTAGACGAAGAGCTCTTTGACTTGACACCAGAGGTACCACTCATAAAAGGAAAAATTGATAAACATTTAAAAAATTTGCTTTTGAAGGACTCTGCTAAGAGGATGATAATAAAAGCTAAAGGGTAGGAGAAAATACGTGTAAATCACTTATTAGACAAATCCCTAGTATTCAGACTACACAAAGAGTGCTTCAAACTAAGGTTTAAAAAGAAAACACCCTAACAATCCAATCAGAAAATGTGCAAAAGACATGAACAGACACTTCACCAAACAGGAAGTAAGGGTGGCAGATAAGCCTATGGAAGGCTGTTCACTGACTCTAACCATTAAAATATACACCTATCAGAATGGCTAAAACATACACCTATCAGAATGGCTAAAACAGAAACAGTGACAACACCTAATGCCGGTGAAGACGCAGAGAAACTGAATAGTCTACTTGCCCATACCTTACCAGTGGGAATGCAGACTAGTCCTCTGAAAACAGTTTGGCTCTTTCTAATAAATCTAAACATACACTTACCACAGTCATTGCATTTTTGGGCATTTATCCCAGAGAAATGAAAACTTATGTTCACCCCCAAATGTGCCTGTGAATATTCATAGCAGCTTTATTCATAATAGCCCTAACCTGAAAACCACCAAAATGGCTTGGGTGGGTGAATGGTGGGTTAAACAAAGAGGCACAACCATACCATGAGCTCCCCCTAAGCCATGGAAAGGAATAAGCTATTGATACTCACAAAGGTCCGTCGAGTCAAAGCTATGGTTTTTCCAGTAGTCATGTGTGAATGTGAAAGTTGGACTATAAAGAAAGCTGAGCACCGAAGAACTGATGCTTTTGAACTATGGTGTTGAAGAAGACTCTTGAGAGTCCCCTGGACTGCAAGGAGATCCAACCAGTGAATCCTAAAGGAAATCAGTCCTGAATATTTAGTGGAAGGACTGATGCTGAAGCTGAAGCTCCAATACTGTGGTCACCTGATGCAAAGAACCGACTCATTGGAAAAAACCCTGATGCTGGGAAAGATTGAAGGTGGGAGAAGGGGACGACAGAGGATAAGATGGTTGGATGGCATCACCGACTTGATGGACCTGAGTTTGAGTAAAGACAGAGAAGCCTGGCATGCTGCAGTCCATGGGTGGGAAAGAGTCGGACACGACTGAGCAACTGAACTGAACCAACTGATACCTACAAGTATACAGGTGACACAGAATGATTATGCTGAGTGAAAAGTCAGCTTCGAAACGTTACCGTGTGATTCCATTTATACAGCATTCTTGAAATGACAAAATTATGGAGAAGGAGAAGAGATTAGTGGTCGCCAGGTGCTCAGGAGGGGGTGGGGATGGGAGGGACATGGGTGTGGCCACAGAGGGCAGCTCGAGGGATTCTGAGGCGATGGGGAGATGTCCCATCTTCACTGCTGTGCTCAGCCGGGCAACAGCTCCCAGGAACTGCAAACGCTGCCTTCTTCGGAGAAAAGGTCTTTGTGGGTTTAATTAAATTAAGGATCCTGAGATCAGGAGATTATCCTGGATTATCTGTGTAGGCTTCAAATGTCATTACAAGTGTCCTTATAAGAGAAAGGCAGAAGGAGATTACACACGTGTGCGCACACACACACACACACATGCACACGCACAGGAGAAGGTGATGTGAAGGCAGGGGAGAGGAGGGTGCAGTGGACCAGCCACCAGAGCTGGAAGGGCAAGGAGTAGGTTCTGCTTAGAGTCCGGGAGGGGGCAAGGCCCGGCCTACAGCCTGGCTTAGGACTTCTTGTCTCCAGAGTTGTAAGAGAGCATATTTCTATTGCTTTAAGTCACCCAGTTGGTGATAATTTTTTCCAGTATCCACAGATAACTAACAATATCGTATGTTATACAATAGTTTTGCAAGAGGTCACCAATGAGAAAAATTGCAGGATAAACAGGGCCTTTTCTGTATTATTTCCTATAGCTGTGTGTGAATCTATAATTAGCCCCAAATAAAGAGTTTGATGGGTTGCTCAGTGGTAAAGAATCGACCTGCAATGCAGGAGACGCTGGTTCAATCCCTGGGTCTGGGAGATCCCCTGGAGAAGGAAATGGCAACCCACTCCAGTATTCTTACCTGAGAAGTCCTGCAGACAGAGGAGCCTGGCCAGCTACAGTCCATGGGGTCACAAAGAGAAGGACATGACTGAGTGACTGAACACAAAAAGTTTAATTAAAAAATAACAAAACAGGGAACGGAGGTGAGAAGTTTGCGGACTGAGCAGTGGCCACAGGTTGCAACCATGAGGCCGCTGGTGAATTTGATAGAAACAGCGTTGGGGGGTCCGTGGGGCAAGGGAAGAAGAGGAATTACGGACACAAGCACAGATAATCTGTTACAGAAGCTTTGCGGGGAAGCAGTAGCTGGAGGGAGAATTGGGGTTGAAAAGCCTTCTTGAAATTGGGAGAATTGGGACTTTGCTGGCAGTCCAGCAATTGAGATTCTGTGCTTCCAGTGCAGGGGACGCAGGTTCAATCCCTGGTCATGGGACCAGCATGTCTCGAGGTGTAGCCAAACAAAGAAAAAAAAATTGGGAGAGTTAACAGCATGTTTGTAGTGGATGAGAAAAGAGCCAGTGGAGGGAAAGTGAATGACGCTGGGATGGAGGGAATGATCTCTGGGACAACGTCTCCAAGTGGGCGAGGGGGAAGAGCTTGGGTCACTCGTCTGCAGCAGGACTCCAACCTTGGGTGGGGGTTAGCATTGTCTGGGAGCATTTAAAGACCCCAGGTCCAGGCCACACCCCTAACGCATTAACTCGGGGTCTCTGGGATGACTTGGCAGAGGATGGGGATGGGGAAGGGAGAGTTTGGGAGCATGGAGGCAGGTGGATGGGCCAAGCAAGGGTGGGAGAAGATCTCTTCTGACCACTGCTGCCTTCACAGTGAAACGGGAGCAAACTCGTAACTGAGAGGAGAATGGAGGAAGAGACAATCTGGCATGGGAAGATGATGGGCATGGTGATGACCAGGTCTGGGGAAGACGGTGGAAGCCAGCGACTGAGGCAGGGTGACAGGATCAGAGTGGGAGAGGAGTTGAGAAACCGAGCTCAGGGTCTTGGAAGTAGCCTCTGTATGTGGATATTCCAAGTATCGGGAATTAATGGTGGACAGCGTGAAGGTGCGCTGGAAGGATGCTCTCTGGACCCCAGTACGAGTGGAACTAGGGAAGCTCTACCATTGCCTTCATACTTCAGCAAAACTGAACTAGCTACCTAAAGGTCTCAAATATTGTGTCAGCATTCCTGTTTCTTGTATCCCATATCATCCTCGTTTAATTCCATCTTCAGGCAGTAGTTTAATTCGTCAGCCTTTATTATTATTATTATTGCTAAGACTATTGCAGTAGTCTCCTTACTGGTGCTCCTGCTTCTAACCTTGCTTTATTCCACTTGTTCACCGACACCCCCACTTCTTCTCCACGATTCCTCCAGAATAACTTTGTGAACCACCAGATCTGACCTGGTCCCTTCCTTGCTTAAGACTCGGCCATGACTCACCATCCCTAGCGATGCTAATGGCTTGCCATGCCGGCGCTGCTAAGGTTTTCTCATACCTTCTTTAATCTGCTCCACACAGTCACCCAAAAGGGGTGTGCTGTCATTATCCTTATTTTTATAAGGGATGAAACTGAGGCAGAGAGGTTGGAGAGCTCGTCCCAGGCATGTAAAGGTGACCTTATCACAGTGCTTGGAGCCTCTCAGGATTGATCAGCGTCCCTATGCAGCTTCATTTCTTATCCATTTCATCCCACCTTAAACTTTATGCTTCAGTAAAACTGAATTACTTAAAGGTCCAGGATCACTCACGCTCCCAGCAAGAAGGATATGACACCAAGAGAAGGGTTAATTGAAGAAGGTTAATGAAGAGCCTCTTTATGAGATGTGGGCGGGGCTAAGGGAGCCAGGAATGATGAGAAAGCATCCAGACACTAGGTCCAAGGGGGACCAAAGGCGCAAGGAGAGGCGGTGATGCTGTCAAGGCCACATGGGGTCAAGGCCAAGGAAGAGGACTGGCCAAGCCGGGGCTGTGGGGACATGCAGCCGCTGTCAAAGTCGTGATAAACCTCCTGATCTACCTGTCCTCCAGACCTCGGAGTCCATGCCGCGCCTCCACTGACCACATCCACCTAGAAGCCGGAAGGTGAGGGAGCTCGGATGATACGGCCCGTCGAGGTCAGCCTCCTGGGGCACAGCGCAGGCAGGAAGACAGAGGATGGATCAGGAGGGCCAGAGAGGGTTCCTGTCCTTTGCTTCAAGGAATAAATCCCAGGGTCTCCCCTCAGCAGACACACCAAGTCCCCTCACCCATTCATCACAGCAAAGCGCTGTCAGCCAGTCATACCTCCAGCAAGAATAGGGTTAGAGTCCCACTCTGCCCTGCACGGAAAGTAACAGGAAAAGGGGAAGACAGAGAAAATCCACCTGATGCTGGCCGCAGGATGCGCTCAGCTTCCTCTTCCCACCGCCCTGTCTGTATTGCCCTTGCCTTCTGGCAGGGGTGGTCCCATCCTTCCTTCCCACATGATTCAAGCTCCCCTGGTTCTGCCTTTCTTTTTATTTACTCTTGGTTGCATTGGGTCTTTGTGGCCGCGAGGGTTTCTCTCTGGTTGCGGCGAGCGGGGCCGCGCTCTAGCTGTGCTTCTCACTGCCCGGGCTGCTCTTGCCGCGGAGCAGGGGCTCTAGGTGAGCAGGCGTCAGTAGTTGCAGCTCGTGGGCTCAGTAGCTGTGGTGCATGGGCTTAGTTGCTCTGCAGGGTGTGGGATCTTCCCAGACCAGGGATCGAACCCGTGTCTCCTACTCACAGGTGGTTTCTTCACCACTCAGCCACCAGGGAAGCTCAATTCCATCTTGCTTGAGTCACCAGCTCCCCCCTGGCCATCACCTTTGGACAGAGGAGACTGCGGGGCACTCCAGAACAGCCTCTGGTTCAGACACCATCCCCCGTGCCCTGTTCTGTCCCAGTGGTCCAATTTCCCCCAGTAACTGTGACCAGTCAGCCCGACCAGTATGGTGAACCTGTTCTATGCGTGCTGCTTCACTTGAGACCTATCCCGCCTCTCTGGGAATGCCCTGTGAGAGATCAGCCCCCGAGTATTCTGGCCACGGGGGAAACAGAACCATATGAAGGTGGTGTCCCCCCCAGGAGACACTGCACCCTCGAGACAGGCACCTGGCAGGCTGCCGTCCTGCAGCGGGTGCCAAAACCGAGCCTCCGGAAGCCCATTCCCCGGTTCATCCAAACAGCTGCTGCTGAGGGTTACCGTCACGGCGCACGGCCCCGTGAATTCCTTGGGCATGAACTCAGCGCCACACGTCTTTCACTCTCTAATGAGTTCCTTGCTTGGAGAGGATGGTGTGTGGGTTACCATGACAATGAATGGGGCCGGCAGAAGCTCTGCGAGCGGGAAAGCAAGTCTGTCTCTGGAACCGGGCTCCACTCCTAAGGGAACAGACCACTGCTCCCTCCAATCAGGCTGCCCCGCCGTACTGGGGAGTCAGTGCTGGTCTTTGTGAGTATTTGCCAGCTGGGGCCTCAGTGGAGATGATATTCGTATCGGCCGTAAGGAAAAGTAGCTACTGAAAAAGCACTGGGGTGAAAGGGCAGGGAGACCAGCATTCACAGGGGACCCTGATGAACGAATGATGAATTCACAGGTCGCTTCATCAGCCTGATTGCCAAGAGCCTCCTCTGCCCCGATGGGAACGTGCACGGCATCTTCGTGTCTTCACCTGGTGCTCGTTCTGGGACTTCTATTCCTGAAGCTCTTTCCTGTATTTCCTGGTTGTAACCATTCAGGGCTCCCGACCAGCCAGCTAAGCTACTGTCCATCTCTCATCTAGATCCACAGCACCAAGCCACCTTTCCTCCAAAGCAAAGCCAACGATCAGATTGACTGGCCAGAATGGGAATATTGGGAGGCTGTCCCTTCACCACTGTCTTTCAGGACCACCCAGGAGTGGGGCCGACTCCAGTGGTCAGGCACTTCCATTTGATGGTGGCTAACAGACTGGTTCCAAACTGGGAAAGGAGCACATCAAGGCTTCTTGTCACCCTTCTTATTTAACTTAATTGCAGAGTACATCATGCAAAATGCTGGGTTGGATGAAGCACAAGCTGGAATCAGGATTGCCGGGAGAAATATCAACAACCTCAGATATGCAGATGACACCACCCTTATGGCAGAAAGTGCAGAACTAGAGGAACTAATGAGGGTGAAAGAAGAGAGTGAAAAGTTGGCTTAAAACTCAACATTAAAAAAACTAAGATCATGGCATCCATCATGGCAAATAGATGGGGGGGAAAGTGGAAACAGTGACAGATCTTTTCTTGGGCTCTAAAATCATTGCAGATGGTGACTGCAGCCCTGAAATTAAAAGACACTTGCTCCTTGGAAGGAATACTATGACAAACCTTGACAGTATCAAGCAGAGACATCACCTTGCTGATAAAGATCCATATAGTCAAAGATAGAGTTCTTCCAGTAGTCATGCATGGATGTGCGAGTTGGACCATAAAGAAGGCTGAGCACTGAAGAATTGATGCTTTTGAACTGCAGTGCTAGAGAAGATTCTTGAGAGTCCCTTGTACAACAATGAGATCAAACCAGTCCATCCTAAAGGAAATCAATCCTGAATATTCATTGGAAGGACTGATGCTGAAGCTGGAGCTCCAATACTTTGGCCACCTGATACAAAGAGCCAATTCATTGGAAAAGACCCTGATTCTAGTAAAGACTGAAAGCAGGAGGAGAAGGGGACAACAGAGGATGAGATGGTTGGATAGAGTCACCAACTCAGTAGACGAGAGTTTGAGCAAACTCCGGGAGACAGTGAAGGGCAGGGAAGCCTGGCATGCTGCCGTCCATGGGGCTGCAAAGAGTTGCGCATGACTGAATGACTGAACAACTGCACAAAGACCCCCGTGAACAATAGCTTAAGTTTCCCTCCTCCCCTGCATAGGCACCGAGAGCTTCTCATGACGCTGCGGAGAGAATACGTCTCTGTTGTGTGAGCCACCGAGTTTACAGAGATGTTTTCCAGCAGCTAGGAAACAAAATTACCTTCCTCAGCCTTGATTTCCTCATCCACAAAATGCCTGGAGGGCCCCTATGGGTGGGAGACGAGAAACCCCTGGGAGGCTGGGCGGAGTTCCCAGGGCCCAGCCCACGCCCTCGCCCACCCCCTCTCTCCGTCCACACAGATGCAGGTCCACCCTGTGGCCTCCAGTCCCACGTGACCCAGCTGGCCAGAGTTGCTCCCAGGCAGCAGACCCGAGTACTTCTGATCGACCCAGTGTCTCCCCAGGTGGCTGAGCTGCAGCAGGCTTCCTGGGGCTGCCAGGGCCTCTGTTTCCCATCACACGGGCCAGAGGCTCAGGGAAGCCGGGAAGGAGAGAGCAGCTGAGACCAAGGGGAGACAGGGGCTGGCAGCAGAGGATGGGGTGCTGGGCGGGGGTTATGTCGGGCTGAGCGGCCCTGAGCGGTAAGGTGAGTCTGCCTCGGGGACAGACCACCAGCTCGACTCACCCGAGCAAACCCTGTTCACCCGGAAGCTGGCACCCACATCCCCAAAACCCCCTGACCTGCCCAAGGAACTGACCATGTGCCCGGCCCTTGATGGTCTGGGTCTTCTTGTGAACCCCTGTTTGGCCAGGGCAGATGTGGCTCTGTCTCCTTCGAAGCAGCTCCCTGGCACCCAGCACATCAGTTCAGTTCAGTTCAGTCGCTCAGTTGTATCCGACTCTTTGCGACCTCATGAATCACAGCACGCCAGGCCTCCCTATTCATCACAATCTCCCGGAGTTCACTCAGACTCATGTCCATCGAGTCCGTGATGCCATCCAGCCATCTCATCCTCGGTCGTCCCCTTCTCCTCCTGCCCCCAATCCCTCCCAGCATCAGAGTCTTTTCCAATGAGTCAACTCTTCGCATGAGGTGGCCAAAGTACTGGAGTTT
>SJYT01053255.1:502708-519594 GCA_006410635.1 Cephalophus harveyi
CGTCCCCTTCTCCTCCTGCCCCCAATCCCTCCCAGCATCAGAGTCTTTTCCAATGAGTCAACTCTTCGCATGAGGTGGCCAAAGTACTGGAGTTTCAGCTTTAGCATCATTCCTTCCAAAGAAATCGCAGGGCTGATCTCCTTCAGAATGGACTGGTTGGATCTCCTTGCAGTCCAAGGGACTCTCAAGAGTCTTCTCCAACACCACAGTTCAAAAGCATCAATTCTTCGGCACTCAGCCTTCTTCACAGTCCAACCCAGCACATAGTAGGGGCTTATCAAGAGGACGAATGAGAGAGGCCGACTGAACGGGAACATCACCAAGTGACACACTGGGCTCAGCACTGAGGACGGCCTCCCTGGAGCTTCAGGGCGATTTGTGATGCCACTGTCCCCCAACATGGATGAAGATTTGCACCCGGGAAAGGGGAGGTCGCCTGCCCAGGGTCAGCCGGCTGGTCAGGCAGAGCTGGGCCTTGACCCTCAGTCTGGCTTTGGAGGCAGCGTGCCAGTGGAGATGGGGGACAAATATCCTTGCCACCTGTTTCCTTGGAGGGACTGGCCCTGAAGTGGAGGAGACGAGGTAGGGGGGCACAAGGAAGGGGTGCAGCTGGCCTGTCCTCCACTGCGCCCCGAGTTGGGGGAGCAGCTCTGAGATGAAGCCAGTGGGGGTGCAGCTTGCAGGTGACATGGTCAGTTCCTTGGGGACACGAGCAGAGAAAGGGGCCCCAGATTTAAGCCCTATGTTGTTGTCGTTCAGGCGCTCAGTCGTGTCCGACTCTTTGCCACCCCATGGACTGCAGCACGCCAGGCCTCCCTGTCCATCACCAGCTCCTGGAGTTTATTCAAACTCATGTCCATCGAATCGGTGATGCCATCCAACCATCTCATCCTCTGTCGTCCCCTTCTCCTCCTGCCTTCAATCTTTCCCAGCATCAGGGTCTTTTCCAATGAGTCAGCTCTTCGCATCAGGTGGCCAAAGTATTGGAGCTTCAGCTTCAGCATCAGTCCTTCCAATGAATATTCAGGACGGATTTCCTTTAGGATGGACTGGTTGGATCTCCTTGCTGTCCCAGGGACTCTCTAAGCCTTATGAATCGTGTTGAATTTACGGAGCAGACAGGATAGCCCCGGAAGGCACTCATCGTCCACCCTTCTCCCGCCCTATCCAGCTGACCCAGCTCTGCAGGCGTCCACACAGGGAACTGGGGGGCCCTCTCTCTCTGCTTGTCCACTGCCTCATGCCCTGTGTGGAGTGCCCACTCTTTCCTCACCCAGGAGGTCCCTGCCCCCAGCCCCAGGCCTCAGATTCCTGATTCAAAAACCTACATTCGTTCAACGTTTATAGTAATGACGTTGTGACTACGACGTTTTTGTTTTTTTTTAAAGTGTTCTCATTTTATGGAGAGAAATTTACAGATGACATGATTGGATGTTTGGGAGGTGCCTTGAAAAATAAACTGGGTAGGGAGGCAGGGGTGGACGGTAGGAGAAACTAGATGAGCTTTCGGTGTACGATTCCGTCTCCTTCGGGATACATTTGAAATTTTCCACTGGAACAATTTTCCCCTGAGGGTGCGGAGGCTAGACTGAAGGTGTGCACTCCTGAGACCCACCTGCAATCCCCCAGAGGGATTTGAGCTGCGCGTCCAGGGAGGGCATGGCGGGGATGCGCGGGCTCTGGCGCCACCTGGCGGCCATAGAGGGACGGACACCCTGCAGCCCTTCCTGGGCCTCCAGGAGCATCCTGGCCAATTGCTGTTCAGTCTCTAAGTCGTGTCTTTGCGACCCCAAGGACTGCTGCAGGCCAAGCCTCCCGGTCCAGCACCAACTCCCCGAACTTGCTCAAACTCATGCCCATTGAGTCGGCGATGCCATCCAGCCATCTCATCTTCTGTCGTCCCCTTTTCCTCCGGCCTTCAATCTTTCCCAGCTTCAGGGTCTTTTCAAATGAGTCAGCTCTTCCCATCAGGTGGTTAAAGTATTGGAGCTTTAGCTTTAGCATCAATGTTCCAATAAATATTCAGAGTTGATCTCCTTTAGAATGGACTGGTTGGATCTCCTTGCAGTCCAAGGGACTCTCAAGAGTCTTCTCCAACACCACAGTTCAAAAGCATCAGTTCTTCGGCGTTCAGCCTTCTTCACAGTCCAACTCTCACATCCATGCATGACTACTGGAAAAACCGCAGCTTTGACTAGACGGACATTTGTAGGCAAAGTGATATCTCTGGTTTTTAATATGCTGTCTAAGTTTGTCATAGATTTTAATATTTTTCCTTTCTGCCACCTTCATTTGCTCTGGATTTATGAATTATCTTGCTTTACCTTTTGCTTCATGCTCCATAGGTTTATCACCATTTTATTACTAAATTCTAATCAATTTACAAGTTCTAAAAAATTCAGATACTCTATTAATTTCAGTATGTTGAAGAGTTTTTTCCTGGTTCCTTCTGCCCTGCTCTGATATAAATGAACTAGGATCGTGGCCTGGTGCCCACCTGGTGTCCTGGATTTACCCTCTTCTTGCTTGGGTGGAGGCCCATTTCCTGGATCCTCTTTCTTTCTTTTTTGTTTTAAAGAAAATATTTACTTTTTTATTCGGCACTGCTGGGTTGTAACTGCTGCCTGAGGGATCTTCAACTTTTAGTTGTGACGTGTGGGACCTTTAATTGCACCATGAGAATTCTTAGTTCAGACATGCAGGATCTGGGATGAAAGCTGGGCCCCCTGCTTTGGGAGCACAGACTTTTAGCCTCTGGATCACCATGGAAGTCCTCAGTATCCTCTTTCTTCTCTTTATTGCTTTAACTTCCCATTTTGAATGAGCACATCCTTCAGTGGCTTTCTGAGAAAGAGTGTGTGAGAGGTAAAGTCTTGAGACCACGCACCACTCAACGTGTCTATTTCCTCCTAACTGACAGAGGATCGGATGGTTAGATAGCATCATCAACTCAACAGACATGAGTTTGAGCAAACTCTGGGAGATGATGAAGGACAGGGAAGCCTGGAGTGATGCAGTCCATGGGGTCGCAAAGAGTCGGACATGACTGAGCAACTAAATAACAGGGATCCTTGGTAGCTGAACTGGGATCCTTGGTAGCTGAACTGGGTATATAAATGCTATTTGGGAATCACTTTCCGTTAGAGTTTTGAAGGCATTGCTACTGCCAGGTGTGGATGAGAAATCCGAGGCTATTCTCTTCCATGACCTCTCCTATGAAATCTATTTTTTTTCTTCCTGGAATCTTTTAGAGTTTCCTCTTTATCCATAGTACCCTGAAAATTCATGATGATGTGCTTTTGAGGGGGTCTGATTTTACATCATATGGGGGCATTTAGGGTACTCTTTCATTATGTATTTCATGACCTTCAAATCTGGGAATTTAGGAGAGAAAATAAAATTAGAAGATAAATCCAGAATCTCAAAATTGCAGTTTTAGAAATAGGGGACAAAAAATATAATAGGAGAGAGGTTAATTTGTAAAAATACATGAACATTTTCCAGAATTGAGTATCATACATCTGTAGATGAAAAGTCCTTGGAAGTACTCAATCTGATGAATGAAAAAGGCCACACAAGGCATGCTCTGGAGACATTTCTTGGCTTGTATATTTGAAGCTGCATTTAAATATTGCATAGAGATGATCTAGACCTCCATCTGCAGTTTGGGCTCTAAGTGTTATGGCTGACATGGGGGAGAATTGATGTTGTTGGTCTGCAGGTAGACATATCCGGGAAGGCTTCACGGAGGAGGTGAAACTTGAGCTGGAGGTAGATGTACCCAGGAAGGCTTCACGAAGGAGGTGAGACTTGAGCTGGGTTGTAAGGGGTGGGTGGACAGAGAGGAGCACTAGATGCTCCACATCAGGGAAGCCCTGAGCTCGTACCAACCCAGCACGCTGTGTATGCGTGCAGAGGCGACCGTGCCCTGGGGTCAGGAGGCGGCTGGCTGGGGTATCAAGGGAAGGGGCGGTGGGTCGCTATCACAGAGGCCAGTCTGATCTGGCTGTAGTAGAGCCCTGTCCTTATCTGAGACTTTTCCATGGAGAAAACAAAGGCCTCACTGTGTTCCGCCCAACTCCGGTCACACCAGAGAGGCGCCAGGCAGCGGAGGCTGATAAGCAGGTAGAGGTTCCTCCTAGAACGGAAGGGCAATGGGTTCTGCTGGTGTAAGTGGCCTTGGGAGGGCTCTCCAGATCCTTCCTTCTCTCCATGACCCTTCTCTCCCCCACAGAGTCAGAGTCTCAGCACCGGGAGGGATCTTAGAGCCCCCCACAGACACTGAGCAGAGGCCAGGCAGGGCACAGGGTCTGCCCAAGGTCACGCTGCTCAGTAGAGACAGAGCTGAGCTGAGCTCAGAACTCTGTCTCTGGACTCCCCGCCCAGGGCTCTCTCCCCACCTGCGCCCAGGCGCTCACAACAGGAGAGGCAGCCTCTCAGCTGAAGGTCACCTGCACTCAGCTGCTCAGCCTTGAGGACGTCGTGGGATGTCCCTCTGGAGAAAGGGGGGCCAGTGGGCCAGCGCGGAGGGGTTGCTGTTGGCAAAACTTGACACTAGAATCTGCATTTCAAGCTCACGTTGAGGATGCAAGCGCTAAAGGCAGCTGTGTCCACTCTGCACGTGTCCCAGCATAGCGTCCCGTTGCTCTGCATGTTCACTTCATATTCCCCAGGCCAGGGGGTCCTCAGGATGCCCCCCGGCAGAGGGCCTGGAGCAGCCAGCTCCCAGGGGACCTGGAACCAAACGAAACATGCGCTCAGTTCAGAAATGACTCAGGTGCTCAGTGCTGCATCAAGGTGGCTGTTCAGCAAGGTACGATGGTACTTACCCTGCGAGGTTGGGGTCTGCTCCTTAGAGGCTGGGGCCTGAGGACACCGTCTTGGAATATGGGGTTTGGGGGGGGTGACCCCTGTCCTTCCTGGTTTGTGATGTGATCTCTGACTGCTTTCTTTCTCCGGGAAGGATGAGTGGTTCTTGGGCTCCCCAAGTCCCTGCTAATTTAATGTCATTTGCATCTGGAGCCTTTTAGGTTATTTCACTTGTAAATTTCCCTCAATAATTCCAGCTACTTTCAGAGTCCTGATTGCGGCATTTAAATTTTTTAGTATTCCGAGTACCTCCCTCGGAGACTGGGGGCCCAGCCGTCATCAGGGCAGCCAGGGAGGCCTCAGGGCTCTACCAGCGTGGCTGGAACAGAGGCTCGGAGACAAACGCGCTGCAGGAAGTGGCGCTCACTGCGTTGCTCACCACATTCAGGGACTGTGCCCCGCCTCACCCGCTGGTGAAAACCCTCCTGGGGAAGGGCTCCCACTCCACGGCCCGTCACTTGTGGGAGGTTTTACACATCCACACTTCGCAAGTCCCAGCCCTGCAGGCTGGTTCTCCCCCTCTGCACCCCAAGATTCATTCTCCACCCTTCCTGTGTGGCTGGGTCTCGGGGCTACACCCCAGGGGCTCAGAGTGTCTGGAGCCTCAGAATGTCTGCTCCTCTGGGGATCCCCTTGCTCACTTCCAGCCCTCACTGGGCTCCACTAACAGGACGGCCCGATGCCAGGCCTGGGGGTCACCGTCCCATTAGGGCACCTCTTGGGGCAGCTGGTTGCCTTCGCCCTGCCCACAGCTCTGGATGAGCACTTCTATCCAGTTGTTGTAAACCCACCTCCTCAAAACTTAGTGTCATAAGAGACCTTTAGAAAAAAAATAGATAGATAGATAGACTGGGTTTCCCTTATAGCTCAGTCGGTAAAGAATCAGGAGATCGGGGTTCGATTCCTGGGTTGGGAAGATTCCCTGGAGAAGGAAATGGCAACCCACTCCAGTATTTTTGCCTGGAGGATAGAGCAGCCTGGCAGTCCATGGGGTCGCAAGAGTCAGACATGACTTAGCGACTAAACCACCACAATCACCACCACCAAAGACTGATTTATTCGGCTGCACCAGGTCTTAATTACAGCATGTGGGGATCTTCACCCTTCTTTGGGGTCTAGTTCCCTGACCAGGGAGGGAACCGGAGCCCTGCATTGGGAGCCGGGAGCCTTACCCACTGAACTAAAGGAAGGCCAATAGTTGACCTTTTTTTTTTTTAAACGCCTCTGAGTTCTGCGGGTTGGGAACCCAGACGAGGCCAAGAGAGGACCGTAGTCCCTGCTCCACCGTGTCTGGGACCTCAGCTGGCAAGCCTGGGGGACTGGGGCGACTCGAGGGCGGGGGCTGGAATCACGCGGAGGCCCCCTGGCTCCCTGCAGGTCTGAGGGTCGAGACCCGTGGTCAGCCAGAACTCCGGCACAAGCCTCCGGGTGTGGGCACCCTGCACAGCCAGCTCGGGCTTCCTCAAGACATGGCGGCTGGTCTCCGGACGAGCATCCGTCGGGAGTGCGGTGAGATGTGTATAAGAGACAGGAATTTAAAGATGCCAAAAGGAATCCTAGGGACTTCCTTTTGGCATCTTTAAATTCAACTTAAGATGTGTATAAGAGACAGGCCCCTACCCACCCCTTCCTCGCACATGGACTGAATCTGTATAGATCCTGCCTCGTTCAGGCTCTAATTTCCTGTCTGAGACCTGGGAGAGAGGTTGCTGATCGGTGGAAACTGTTCCACGTGTTTGCCAGGCAGCTGCTGGGGAGGCTAAAAGGGTGAACGCCCGGAATTTCTGTTTCTGGGGGGCAGGGGGTGGTGATTGTCGCCTGATAAGAGGGTTTCCTTAGCTACATGAATGCGTGTGTGTGCTCTATGCTCTGTCGTGTCCAGCTCTTGCGACGCCATGGGCTGTAGCCGGGCTCCTCTTTCCATGGGATTCTCCAGGCAAGAATACTAGAGTGGGTGGCCATTTCCTCTTCCAGGGGATCTTCCCGACCCAAGGATCAGATACACACAGTTCAGTTAAGTCGCTCAGTCGTCTCCAACTCTGCGACCCGGTGAATCGCCAGGCCTCCCTGTCCATCACCAACTCCCGGAGTTTACTCAAATTCATGTCCATCGAGTCAGTGATGTCATCCCGCCATCTCATCCTCTGTCGTCCCCTCCTCCTGCCCCCAATCCCTCCCAGCATCAGGGTCTTTTCCAATGAGTCAACTCTTCGCATGAGGTGGCCAAAGTACTGGAGTTTCAGCTTTAGCATCATTCCTTCCAAAGAAATCGCAGGGCTGATCTCCTTCAGAATGGACTGGTTGGATCTCCTTGCAGTCCAAGGGACTCTCAAGAGTCTTCTCCAACACCACAGTTCAAAAGCATCAATTATTGGGTGCTCAGCTTTCTTCACAGTCGAATTCTCACATCCATACATGACCACTGGAAAAACCATAGCCTTGACTAGATGGACCTTTGTTGGCAAAGTAATGTCTCTGCTTTTGAATATGCTATCTAGGTTGGTCATAACTTTCCTTTCAAGGAGTAAGTGTCTTTTAATTTCATGGCTGCAATCACCATCTGGAGAAGGAAATGGCAACCCACTCCAGTATTCTTGCCTGGAGATTCCCATGGACGGAGGAGCTTGGTGGGCTACAGTCCACGGGTCGCAAAGAGTCGGACACGACTGAGTGACTTCACTTTCAATCACCATCTGCAGTGATTTTGGAGCCCCCCAAAATAAAGTCTGACACTGTTTCCACTGTTTTCCCATCTATTTCCGATTAAGTGATGGGACCAGATGCCATGATCTTCGTTTTCTGAATGTTGAGCTTTAAGCCAACTTTTTCACTCTCCTCTTCCACTCTCATCGAGAGGCTTTTTAGTTGCTCTTCACTTTCTGCCATAAGGGTGGTGTCATCTGCACATCTAAAGTTCTTGATATTTCTCCCAACAATCTTGATTCCAGCTTGTGCTTCTTCCAGTCCAGCGTTTCTCATGATGTACTCTGCATATAAGTTAAATAAGCAGGGTGACAATATACAGCCTTGACATACTCCTTTTCCTATTTGGAACCAGTCTGTTGATCCACACATTAGAGATACATTAAAACAGATGAAGGACTAAGGATGATGCTAGGGAATCACTAAATCCAGGGGAGGGAGGATTTGGTGATGCTCCCAGAGAAAACTCAAGTCCTGACCTGTCTGAAGCGGGTGTTGTTGGGACACATCTTCAGCAGAGTATAAATTAAGCACAGTGCACATTTTCCCCCTCTTTTGATGGGAATGGGCATGTTTGATAAAACTGGGATACCATCTTTTAACTGCAATTTCAAAAAACTCTTTTGTATCATTTTAATAAAATTCGTGAGAAATTATAGACTCTAGATTGTGGTTATGGGATATTTTTTTTTCCACACTCCATGGCATGTAAGATCTTAGTCACCCCACACTGCCTGCAGAGGGAGTGTAAAGATTTAACCACTGGACCGATAGGGAAGTCCCTAGGATACCTCCTTTTGGCATCTTTAAATTCAACTTAAAATTAGTGAACTCTAACAAAAGCAATCGGAGAAGGCAATGGCAAGCCACTCCAGTACTCTTGCCTAGAAAATCCCATGGATGGAGGAGCCTGGTAGGCTGCAGTCCATGGGGTCGCTAGAAGTCGGATGCGACTGAGCGACTTCACTTTCACTTTTCGCTTTCACACAATGGAGAAGGAAATGGCAACCCACTCCAGTGTTCTTGCCTGGAGAATCCCAGGGACAGGGGAGCCTGTTGGGCTCCTGTCTATGGGGTCGCACAGAGTCGGACACGACTGAAGCGACTTAGCAGCAGCAGCAGCAGCAGCAGCAGCAAAAGCAATGGAGTATTCTTACCTGGAAAATTCCATGGACAGAGGAGCCTGGTAAGCTGTAGTCCATGGGGTCACAAAGAGTCAGACATGCCTGAGCAACTGAACACAACAGAAGCAATAAAGATGAAAAAGAAATTAAATATAAATTATTCTGACACTGAGAAGCAAATTGTAGCAGTAAGCTTTCAGATTACATGAAAAGCAATAATTGATTTAGGGGAAATAAAAATTTTGAATAGAAAATAATGAACAGATTTTTGGATTGTTTGATAATCTGATTAACTAACTGTATGAACACATTGGAAAAGAATGTGGCTTCCTTGTCAATTTGATATGAAATGCTGACCTTGATAAAGACAAAATAAAACTCATAGATTACTACTTCAGGGCGGCCATCTATGACTTCAAAAGGTTTTGAAGATTAGTCACTGAGTAAAATAATTCAAAATGCTCTGAATTCTTACAGCTCATATGTAAAACTTGATAGTGTGTGGGCAAAGTCGCTTCAGTTGTGTCAAACTCTTTGCGACACCGTGGAGTGTAGCTGGCCAGGCTCCTCTGTCCAAGGGATTCTCCAAGTAAGAAAACTGGAATAGGTTGCCATTTCCTCCTCCAGGGGATCTTCCCTAACCAGGGATCAAACCATATTCTCTTATGTCTCCTGCATTTGCAGGCGGGTTATTTACCACTATCACCACCTGCGAAGCCCAAAACTTGATAAAGATTTCCTTCAATGCAAAAATAATCCTTAAAATTTACACTGATTGGTACCAACAGTGGGTGGTAAAGATGTATTAGTCAGGGTCCAATCAGGAGGCAGAAACCTCATCTTCTTAAATAAGAAAGTTTAACATAAAGAATTACTTTATTAACACCATATACAAAGATCACCTCAAAATGGATTAAAAGCCTAAAAGTAAGACCAGAAACAATAAAACTCCTGGAAGAAAACATAGGCTGAACACTCTTTGACATAAATCATGACAATATTTTTTGATCTATCTCCTAAAGCAGGTGAAATAAAAGCAAACAAAAACAAAAAAAATCTACAAATGGGACCTACTTAAACTTAAAAAGCTTTTGCACAGCAAAGAAAACCATCAACAAGGTGAAAAGACAACCTACTGAATGGGAGGAAATATTTGCAAATGGTATGACTGATAAGGGATTAATATCCAAAGTATAGAAGCAACTTCTACAACTCAACATCAGAAAAAAAAAAAGCAGCATGATTAAAAAGTGGGCAGAAGACCTGAATAGACATTTGTGCCAAGAAGACATGCAAATGGCAAAAAGACACATGAGAAGATGCTCAACATCTCTAATTGTCAGGGAAATGTAACCCATGATGAGATATGACCTCACCCCTGTCAGAATGGAAATCTGCTGCTGGAGTACCAGAGGAACCATCCACGAGGAGATGTCAAGTCTTAGAACCTGCCCCAAAACCACAGGAGAAAATGCCTGGGGGAAGCTGTTCAAGGTTCTGCTGTTCGAGGCAGAACCTAGAACTGCCCGAGGACAGTGCCTCGGTACCAGGGGAACTCCTGACTGCTGGTCATCAGGGGACCTGAGTGCTGCAGAAGCCACATGTACGGCTGGAAAAGTCAGACCCTGCAGAGGTCGTGTGTCTTGCAGGAGCCAGATGCCAGGGGGGCCCCTACGCTACAGGAGCCGCCACCAGGAATGCTCCTGAACCAGGAAGGGAAACCTTCTCATCCAATGTCCCTCCAGCGCCCTCTCCTGGCAAAGCTTCACGCATAGCCTCTGGCAAGCAAGTATTTCCAGTTCAGTTCGGTTCAGTCGCTCTGCTAAGTCTGCTAAGTCGCTTCAGTCGTGTCCGACTCTGTGCAACCCCATAGACGGCAGCCCACCAGGCTTCCCTGTCCCTGGGATTCTCCAGGCAAGAATACTGGAGTGGGTTGCCATTTCCTTCTCCCTCCAGCGCCCTCTCCTGGCAAAGCTTCACGCATAGCCTCTGGCAAGCAAGTATTTCCAGTTCAGTTCGGTTCAGTCGCTCAGTTGTGTCTAACTCTTTGCCACCCCATGGACTGCAGCACGCCAGGCTTCCCTGTCCATCACCGACTCCTGGAGCATACTCAAACTCATGTCCGTCGAGTCAGTGATGCCATCCAGCCATCTCATCCTCTGTCGTCTCCTTTTCCTCCTGCCTTCAATCTTTCCCAGCATCAGGGTCTTTTCAAATGAGTCAGTTCTTTGCATTAGGTGGCCAAAGTATTGAAGTTTCAGCTTCAGCACCAGTCCTTCCAATGAATATTCAGGACTTATTTCCTTTAGGATGGGCTGGTTGGATCTCTTTGCAGTCCAAGGGACTCAAGAGGCTTCTCCAACACCACAGTTCAGAAGCATCACTTCTTTGGCACTCAGCTTTCTTTATAGGCCAACTCTCACATCCATACATGACTACTGGAAAAACCATAACTTTGACTAGACGGACTTTGTTGGCAAAATAGTGTCTCTGCTTTTTAATGTGCCGTCTAGGTTGGTCATAGCTTTTCTTCCAAGGAGCAAGTGTCTTTTAATTTCATGGCTGCAGTCACCCTCTGCAGTGATTTTGAAGCCCAGAAAAATAAAGTCAGCCATTGGGGCTTCCCTGGTGGCTTAGAGGTTAAAGCGTCTGCCTCCAATGAGGGAGACCCGGGTTCGATCCCTGGGTCGGGAAGATCCCCTGGAGAAGGAAATGGCAATCCACTCCAGTATTCTTGCCTGGAGAATCCCATGGACAGAGAAGTCTAGTAGGTTACAGTCCACGGGGTCGCAAAGAGTCGGACACGACTGAGTGACTTCACCTCACCTCACCTCATTGTTTCCCCATCTGTTTGCCATGAAGTGATGGGACCGGTTGCCATGATCTTAGTTTTCTGAATGTTGAGTTTTAAGCCAGGTTTTTCACTCTCCTCTTTCACTTTCATCAAAAGAGAGGCTTTTTAGTTCCTTTTCACTTTTGCCATAAGGGTGGTGTCATCTACATATCTGAGGTTATTGTTATTTCTCCTGGATATCTTGATTCTATCTTGTGCTTCATCCAGCTTGGCATTTCATGTGATGTACTCTGCATAAAAGTTAAATAAACAGGGTGACAATATACAGCTTTGATGTACTCCTTTCCCAATTTGGAACCAGCCCATTGTTCCATGTTCAGTTCTAACTGTTGCTTCTTGACCTGCATACACATTTCTCAGGAGGCAGGTAAGGTGGTCTGGTATTCCCACCACTCATTCTTTTAAAAGAATTCTCTTTTAAAATTCTCTTTAAGAATTTTCCACAGTTTGTTGTGATCCACACAGTTAAAGGCTTTGGTGTAGTCAATAAAGCAGAAGTAGATGTTTTTCTGGAACTCTCTTGCTTTTTGGATGATCCAACAGATGTTGGCAATTTGATCTCTGGTTCCTCTGCCTTTTATAAAACCAGCTTGATCATCTGGAAGTTCTCAGTTCACATACCTTTGAAGCCTGGCTTGGAGAATTTTGAGCATTACTTTGCTAGCGTGTGAGATGAGTGCAATTGTGTGGTAGTTTGAACATTCTTTGGCATTTCCTTTCTTTGGGATTGGAATGAAAACTGACCTTTTCCAGTCCTGTGGCCACTGCTGAGTTTTCCGAATTTGCTGGCATATTGAGTGCAGCACTTTCAGAGCATCATCTTTTAGGATGTGAAATAGCTCAGCTGGAATTTCATCACCTCCACTAGCATTGTTCATAGCGATGCTTCCTAAGGCCCACTTGACTCCACATTCCAGGATGTCTGGCTCTAGTTGAGTGATCACATCATTGTGGTTATCTGGGTCATGAAGATCTTTTTTGTATATGGAACTATGGACCGAGGTTTGTGACATTGTACAGGAGGCAGTGATCAAGACCATCCTCAAGAAAAAGAAATGGAAAAAGACAAAGTGGTTGTCTGACAAGGACTTACAAATAGCTGAGAAAAGAAGAGAAGCTAAAGGCAAGTATTTCCAGGGTCCAGCTCAATAGTTTTTTCAGTAGTCATGTGGGGATGTGAGAATTGGACCATAAAGAAGGCTGAGCACAGAAGGATTGATGTTTTCAAACTGTGATGCTAGAAAAGACCCTTGGGAGTCCCTCGAACTGCAAGGAGATCAAACCAGTCAATCCTAAAGGAAATAAACCCTGAATATTCTTTGGAAGGACTGATACTGAAGCTCCAACCCTTTGGCCGCCAGATGCAAAGAGCTGACTCATTGGAAAAGACCCTGATGCTGGGAAAGATTGAGGGTAAGAGGCAAAGTGGGCAACAGAGGATGCAGTCATTGGATAGCATCACCAACTCAATGGACATGAGTCTGAGCAAGCTCCGGGAGATGGTGGTCTGCAGTCCTTGGGGTTGCAAAGAATCAGACATGACTTAGCAACTGAACAACACGCTTAATTAACTATAGGAGAACAAAGAAGGGCTACTGGGAGGTGAGATGCAATCAACTGACAACGGGCCCCAAAACTGAGGAAACTTGATCCACCATGATGGAGGTTAGGCCATCTTTCTAATTTCTCTGGTAAAACTATTGCCATTTAAAGAGTTTGCCATATAACTTGTAGCCAACAACTAAGGAAAAAAATGTTACAAAGATGTAGCAGATAATTAATAAAGATATTTTATTTTTCTGGGTTTTATTATGTTTGTGGTAGTTTTCAACTTTAAAAAAGTTCATAAAATATTTTTCTCATTCTAAATATTTACTTTCACTCCTAATGTTTTATTTGTAGTTGCGCTATTTTTCTTTATGAAAAATAATTTTAGAAAATTATATATATTTTTGCAGTTCCCCGGTGGCCTAATGGTTAGGGTTCCAGGCTTTCACTGCCGGGGCCTGGGTTCGATCCCTGGTTGGGGAACTGAGATCTCACAAGTCATGTGGGGCAGCCAAAATTTTTTTTAATTAATTAAAAATTATATATATTTTAAAAATTTTATTGCCTCACAGGATTCAATCAATGTCCCCGTGCATTAAGGTATATTGCCTGTCTCTTCTGCATGTGCATGTTAAATCCTGTCCGAGTTTTTGTGACCCTGCAGACTGTAGCCCTCCAGGCTCCTCTGTCCATGGGATCCTCCAGACAAGAATACTGGAGTGGGTTGCCATACCTTCCTCCAGGGGATCTTCCCGACCCAGGGATCAAATCCACGTCTCTTACGGCTGCATTGGCGGGTGGATTCTTTGCCACTAGTGCCTCCTCTCCTACATTATAAATTCCTTGAGGTTAGAAGTGGGGTTAAAGCTGGGGAACTTAGAAGGGCATTCAGTCTACTCCCCTGTGGACAGGAGGACAATTGAGCCCTACGGGGCAGGTCTCCTGGGTGTCAAGTTCAAGCCCTTCTCCCTGGTGTGTGGGGATGGGGTGGGGAAGGAGGGCAGGGATAGAGGTCAGGGCAGGCTGAGCCCCTGCATCTGGGTGGCAGAGTCAGCACCCCATCCCCTCTCCATTCTCGATACTGAAAAGTGTTGGGAGCAGAGCCCTAAGAGGCTGGTCTTCAAAAGTGGGCGTGGCTGGGTTTCTCTGAAAGGCCAGTGGTTAGGACTCCACGCTTCCATTGCGGGGGGGTGTAGGTTCAATCCCTGGTCAGGGAACAAAGATCCCACATGCCATTTGGCAGGGCCCCCCAAAATGGGGGGGGGCATGGTTGGGGACATGTAATCAAAGTCTTAGCAGAGTCCTGACAATCCCAGAAGCAGGCTGAGGCCAAGGTCATGATAGTCTTAAAAGGGAAATCAACAAGTGAAAAGATATGAACTTAATAAAAAAGCTTAATAGTCTTCATTTTCCCTCAAGTTTTCGTATCAATTTCTATTTTCACCAACAAAGTACAAAGAAGTGCATTTCCCAGGTTGGAAAAAAGTTACTTTCAGGCAGACCTGATTGTTGTCATAGCAACACAGAATTAAAGCAGCCTCCTACCGGGTTGAGCTTCCCCTGTGGCTCAGCTGGTAAAGAATCTGCCTGCAGTGTGGCAGACCTGGGTTCCATCCCTCGGTTGGGAAGATCCCCTAGAGAAGGGAAAGACTACCCACTCCAGTATTCTGGCCTGGAGAATTCAGTATACAGTCCATGGGGTCGCAAAGAATCGACTGAGCGACTTTCACTTTCACTTTCCTATGGGGTTAAAGCGGGGGAAAGAAATGCAGGAAAAAACCAGTTCCCTGCCACTTGTCTCCTCCTGTGGTCTGGGGGACCTCTGGCCTCACTAGCGAGACCTGCTCTGTGACGCTATGGACTGTAGCCCGCCAGGCTCCTCTGTTTACAAGGTTTGCCAGGTAAGAATACTGGAGTGGATTATTATGCCCTCCTCCAGGGGATCTTTCCAACTGCGGGGTCGAATCTGCATCTCCTGCTTTGCTAGGTCCTTTACCACTGAGCCACCTGGAAGGCCCAGAGAGGCTGGCTGTCTTTTTAAATGTTTGTGGGCCATTTCAATCTTTTGTTTTTCTTGGGGGGTGGGGGTGGGGGCGGTGAAAACCTGTGGTTTTTAGTTACTGCTGGGTTCCTCTTTTATTTGAGAACTTCTTTAAGCTTTTTAAAAGAGAAGAGGGTAGATTCCACTAGCAGATGGTGACCTGTCCTAGATCACCAACCATCATGCCTGTACATATTAGGTATTGAATTAACATGTGGCAAATGAATGAACGACCATCAAACCACCTTCTTGGTGAGGTGTGTAGGGTGCTTTTCTCGCGTCTATTTGATTCTGAGCTTGGGTAGAGGGGTGAAAGCTTTTCCTGCTTCTGAGCTTGGGTAGAGGGGTGAAAGCTTTTCCTGCTTTTGAGGGGAAGGAAGCCAAAATGAAGATGAGACATGATGGTCTGTTACCAACAGGTGAACTGAACCTCTGCTGGGTTCACGATTTATGCACACTGGTGCCAGGAAATGAACCCAGGAGGGTGTGGCTGGCCAAAAATGGCATTTTCAGAGCATCTGTCTGTCGTGCTCCCCGACAGACACGAATTCTGAATCTCACCACAAGAAGGAGCCCTGAACTCAGGATGATCCCTGAGTTTGGCAAGGTGGTCTCTTCAAAGGCACCCCTCACGGTTTTCAATTTCCCACACAGCTTTGGCTTCCCTGGTGGCTCACTGGGTAAAGAATCTGCCTGCAATGCGGGAGACCTGGGTTCAGTTCCTGGGTTGGGAAGATCCTCTGGAGAAGGGAAAGGCTACCCACTCCATTATTCTGTCCTGGAGAATTCCATGAACTGTACAATCCATGGAGTCACAAAGAGTCAGACACGATTGACTGACTTTCACGTCACTTAAAGACTCTACAGAATGCAACTCCAAATTTAGTGGAGGCACTAACATATTTTAAAATGAAACTACTATGCCGCTCTTGGTTTATGGATGCAATGATATCTAAATACCATAACAATTTGAGAGCGAAGTGAGTGAAAGTTGCTCAGTCGTGTCCGACTCTTTGTGACCCCGTGGCCTATACAGTCACAGAATTCTCCAGGCCAGAATCCTGGAGTGGGTAGCCATTCCCTTCTCCAGGGGATCTTCCCAACCCAGGAATCAAACCCAGGTCTCCCACATTGCAGGCGGATTCTTGACCAGCTGAGCCACTGGGGAAGCCCGGAAGCGACTTGAAGTGACATGGCTGACGCGACTTAGCTCGCATGCGTGCACAAGCACACGGAAGTGGAAGCGTCAGTCGCTCAGTCGGGTCTGACTCTTTGCTACCCCACGGACTGTAGCCTGCCAGGCTCCTCTGATCATGGAATTCTCCAGACAAGAACACTGGAGTGGATACCCATTCCCTTCTCCAGGGAATCTTCGAGACCCAAGGATCAAACCCAGGTTTCTGGCGTTGCAGGCAAATTCTTTCCTGTCTAAGCCACCAGAGAAGTCCATATATAAACACATCAGTCAGTCAGTTCAGTCGTTCAGTCGTGTCCGACTCTTTGCGACCCCATGAATCACAGCACACCAGGGCTCCCTGTTCATCACCAACTCCCGGAGTTCACTCAGACTCACGTCCTTTGAGTCAGTGATGCCATCCAGCCATCTCATCCTCGGTCGTCCCCTTCTCCTCCTGCCCCCAATCCCTCCCAGCATCAGAGTCTTTTCCAAGGAGTCAACTCTTCGCATGAGGTGGCCAAAGTACTGGAGTTTCAGCTTTAGCATCAGTCCTTCCAAAGAAATCCCAGG
>SJYT01053260.1:3627-109682 GCA_006410635.1 Cephalophus harveyi
TGGATAGGTGAAGAGAAAGAATGCTCAAACTACTGCACAATTGCACTCAAGATGTGTATAAGAGACAGGTGTGTATGGTGGGGATGCTCTGTGTGTGTGTGTGTTGTGGTGGAGATGCTGTGTGTGTGTGTGTGTGTGGTGGGGATGCTGTGTGTGTGCGTATGTATGTATGGCGGGGATGCTCTGTGTGTGTGTGTGTGTGGTAGGGGTGCTCTGTGTGTGTGTGTGTGTGTGTGGTAGAGAGGCTGTGTGTGTGTGTGTGTGTGTGGTAGGGATGCTGTGTGTGTGTGTGTGTGTGTGTGTGTGCGGTAGGGATGCTCTGTGTGTGTGTGTGTGTGTGTGTGTGTGTATATACACACACCTAGTGTTTGGAACCATGCTAGTATTTGAGCAAGTCCTTCAGCCAATGCTGAAATACCAGCAGCAGCACAGTAGTTTATAAGATAGGGAATTTGGTGGCTATTGCTTCCTGTCCTTTGTCTACTTGCAGGAACTAGGACCAGGTGTGCAGTCCATCTGCCTCTGAGGCTTGCAGCCCTCCAGGTGGGACAACTGGGAAAGGCAGTCAAGGTAAAACACATCATCCTAGTGGAGGAGGGGTCAGGACCAAGGGGACAGAGCTGGGATCTAAAGGACAAAGTGGACAAGCAAGGGAGAGTCTAGGGGAAGAGGGTGGTCGGATTTCATCTGCAAGGCTGGGATTGTCTGAGAATCTTGCTCCTGTTTTCTTATTCCCTCCCCTTCATTCAGAGAGACTCTCTCAGGCATCTCTGGCAAGAAAATCAGATCAGAAATAGGGAAAACTCAAATGACAAGAAAGCTATGGAAGTGAAAAGGAAATTGTTTTACTTACAAAGTAGGACATCACTGTTGGGTTCACATCTGTGATGTTGCATAATTCTCCAGGTATATTGCAAGATAAAGATGAACGCCATTAAGATTTTCTTTTAAGTGCCCAAACATAGCATTACTATCGCTAGACTTCTGTATTCTCTGATTATAAAGCAAAATGAGGCTTCAAAAGCTGCATAATAAAGAGTGGAGCATATGGAAGAGGAAGCCACAGTAAGGGAGAGATGGAGTCTGAAGTCTTGTGTAGATCAAGGAAGGCTTTCTGCAGGAGGCAGCTTTTGAGCTGGGCTTTAAGGACTGGTGTGGAAGGTGGGTAGCTGGAAGGAGGGAAGAAATTTCAAATGAAAGGACACCAGCACAATAAGGCACAGAAAGTAAAAAAAAAAAAAAAAAATCCAAGGTGGATCAGATCTTTTTTGGAGCTGTGTGATTTCAGCCACTTCAGCTCCTCCTCTTGGACTGCTGCTGCTGCTGCTAAGTCGCTTCAGTCATGTCCGACTCTGTGAGACCCCATAGACGGCAGCCCATCAGGCTCCCCCGTCCCTGGGATTTTCCAGGCAAGAACACTGGAGTGGGTTGCTATTTCCTTCTCCAATGCATGAAAGTGAAAAGTGAAAGTGAAGTCGCTCAGTTGTGTCCGACTCTTAGCGACCCCATGGACTGCAGCCTTCCAGGCTCCTCCGTCCATGGGATTTTCCAGGCAAGAGTACTGGAGTGGGGTGCCATTGCCTTCTCCGCCTCTTGGACAGAGCTGTTTTAAAGAGAACTGGCTGTTTCAAGTCTCCCCTCTTCTATGGAGGGTTGTATGTGGGACGATATGACCTGAGTGCTGGGGGCTTTGAACAGTAAGTGAATGAGATGTGAGTCATACCGCTTGCAACTTACCATCAGGCTCAGTGTGAGATGAGGAGACAGAACCAAAAGGAAAGACCCCTTCTAGACACCCACTCATCCCCCTACAGGCCTACAGAACTGGATTCTGATCTAGTTTTTGGAGGCTCCAAAGCCTGCTTTCTTCTCTCTGCATCTACAGTCCCGTCCACCTACCAACCATTCACCATTCATCCATCCATCCACTTTCTCTTCACCTATCCATATATTCTACTCCACCCTTCTATCCATTCATATGTTCAATTATCTGTCCCACCCCACTTCTACGTGTCCACTCCTACTCATCTAAGTGTCCCCCCATCTACTTAGAAAGCATCACTACGAACAAAGCTAGTGGAGGTGATGGAATTCCAGTTGAGCTGTTTCAAATCCTGAAAGATGATGCTGTGAAAGTGCTGCACTCAATATGCCAGCAAATTTGGAGAACTCAGCAGTGGCCACAGGACTGGAAAAGGTCAGTTTTCATTCCAATTCCAAAGAAAGGTAATGCCAAAGAATGCTCAAACTACTGCACAATTGCACTCATCTCACATGCTAGTAAAGTAATGCTCAAAATTCTCCAAGCCAGGCTTCAGCAATACAGAGATGGTGATGAACAGGGAGGCCTGGCGTGCTGTGTTTCATGGGGTCACAAAGAGTTGGACACGACTGAGCAACTGAACTGAACTGAACTGATCTACTTACTATTCACCTACCCACCCATGCACCTCCTATATAGAAATCTATCTCATCTATTCATTATCCATTCATTCATCAATACATCCCTCCATCCACCCATCTGCTCATCATCCATCTACTGACTCACCTGTCCATCAATTTACTATCCACCCCATCCATTGATTCCCCCCAGAGACTCCCTATTTACCCATCCACTCACACAGCTACCTCCCATCTATCACCTTTTCATCTACTATTCATCCACCCATCTATCCATCCACCACCCTTCTGCCTATTCATTCATCCATCTACTCCCATATTTCCATTCATCTGATCAATCATCTGATTCGCCTATTACTTCCATAGCCTTCCACTCCTTCTTTCCACCAGCTATGAGTGTGCCAGGCTATATGTGCCAGGCTCACAGTTGAGGCCTGGGAACACAGCAGAGAGCAAACAGTGAATGTTCACTGTGATGAAGTCTCTGCCAGAGGAGGCAGTATGGCCTGGCATTCAGGGCCTGGGCTTAGAGCCAGGCTATCTCGTTCTCTCTCTGAGTCTGCCACTTACTAGCCACGTGACTTTGGGAGGCTGGATTCAACCCTGGGTCTGTCTGTCTCCAAGGCCCCTGCTCTTTCCACTGAATCTCGTGCCTTTCAATCCGGATCTGGGAGGGGAGAGCGTGGAATGATTTTGCCACGCTCTGAAGAAATTAGAAAGGCTCAGTTTGCTCAAATAGAAACCCAGGAATCAAGACAATGATGTGAAACCATATGGTTGGCCCCAAGAGCTCACTTCCATGACTAGCCCAGAGCCCAGTTATCTATACTTCAGGAGGAAATGAAAAAGGATTTTACATATCTTAGTAGATGTAGCCCAAGTCTACTGATGCAAATTGGCTAGTTATCTCTGCAATGGCAGGAACATTTAATTTTCTCAGCCAACTTTATCAAATTAATTGTCAGTTTTGTGACCAGAATTCCGAGTGATGGATGTGAACGCTCTCAACGTCCCGAACTCAAGCATTAATTGTCAGAAGGAAGTGCTCTGTGATGGAGATACTCGATTAACGAGAACAGGACACATTAAAATTCGTTGTAATATGGGCTTGAGGCATTTTTCAAAGGCAAAGCACTACATAGGATGAAAAGAAAATGGTTAGCAATCAAACTAATTTCAAACCAAGCTCTTCCACACCCCGAGGATGCAGGCAGATTAATACCAACATTGACCTACAGCCTCAAATCCTAGGTGCAGCCTGGATTCTGGGTTCAGAGCGACCAGCTTTCCTGTGTGCTGGGTGCTTCAAAAAGGAAAACACTTTGAGTACTGTCACACCTATCCACATCACTTCACTGGTCATATGCGTCCAGAACCGTGTGGCATCTTGGAGTGGCCGTGTGGCGTGGTGGGAGAATTCAGGCTTTGGAATCATACAGAATTCATTCAGGATCCCAGCTTTGCTGTGAGTGGCTGAGGGACCCAGGGGAACTCACCCAACTTCCTGAAGCCTCTCATTCCTCGCCTGTAATGCAGCCACAACATCACCTCTTTAATGAAGGTGAACAAATGCATAGTATCTACCTGCCTGTAGCAGGCACTTTATAAGGGGCAGGGATTTTTATGAGGATGACTGCAGTGTGGATGTGTGATGCGTGCGTACTCAGTTGTGCCTGATTCTCTGCAATCCCATGGACTGTAGCCCACCAGGCTTTTCTGTCCATGGAATTCTCCAGGCAGGAATACTGAAGTGGGTTGCCATTTCCTCCTCCAAAGGATATTCCCAACCTGGGCATTGAATCTGCATTTTTTTTTTTTTTTGCCTCCCGCATTGGCAGGCAGATTCTTTACCACTACTATGCCACCTTTCTTTGCTATTGATTGCAGTGTGGGGATACTCCATTTCACAGATGGAGAAACTGAGGATCATCAGTAAGTCAAGTTTAACTTCCTGCAGTAGTTCTGATGAATGTCTCCCAGCAAGGAGGCCCCCACAGATGGTTCCATTCCAGGGGATCAAGGAGGGAGACACAGAAAAGTACAGGGTACTGGAATGGGGTGACATAGAGTGGCTGAAGGTCAGGACCCAGCAACGGGTGAGACAGGGAACAGGCTCAGGTGGGGGAATCCAGTTGCACAAGTCACGGCGGGATCGGGGGGGTCTGCAAACCAGGAAAGGCTGGGCATGGAACTGGTGCCTGGAACCAGGTCTCCAGCCTGGTTGCTGGTCTCCCCTCCTCTGGGAAAGGGCCACGGCGTGCCATCTGTGACCTTGCATCAGCTGGCCGGGGGCAGGTGCACAGACAATGTGTGCTGGAAAGCCGGGCAGGTGGATGCAGGAATAAACACCCAGCCAGGTTTCTACTGCTCCTCAGCCGCCTGTTTGCACAGCCTGGCAGGCTCTGTCTCAACACACTGAGGGGGAGAGGAAGCCAGTCTAAACTGAATGGAGTAACAGGGTATCCTCGCTGGACAAGAATTCATGACCACTGGCAGAACTGGCGAGCTCACAGACCTTGTGGATGACAGTTTGCATGATTCAAATTGGAGCTTTATCTCTTGTGGCCAAGGGAGTTGAGATAGGTTGCTGTTTTGTGTGTATATATAAGTGTTGGTTTAAAAATTAAGGTAAAATGATATCTGACATGGCACTTAATTGATACAGTACTATATTGGCCTGGTAATTTTGTGTATAATAAATATTACTAGCAAATATTTGGGCAGAACTGATTGATCGTGTAGGGAGGGTGTTAAGTGCTTAGCAGTGTGTATATATAAGTGTTGGTTTAAAAATTAAGGTAAAATGATATCTGACATGGCACTTAATTGATACAGTACTATATTGGCCTGGTAATTTTGTGTATAATAAATATTACTAGCAAATATTTGGGCAGAACTGATTGATCGTGTAGGGAGGGTGTTAAGTGCTTAGCATCTGTTCTCTCACTGGTCCATACAATAGTCTTTCATATGGCGTAGGTTTTAACACCCTCTTCCCTGGTGGCTCAGATGGTAAAGAATCTGCCTGCAATGTAGGAGACCTGGGTTTGATCCCTGGGTTGGGAAGATCCCCTGGAGAAGGGAACGACTACCCCCACTCCAGTATTCTGGCCTGGAGAATTCCACAGACAGAGGAGCCTGGCAGGCTACAGGTCATGGGGTTGCAAAAAGTTGGACACAACTGAGCAATTTTCACTTTCACCACTTTACAGATGAGGAAACTGAGGCACTAGTGTGAGGTCTGAGGTTGCAAAGCAAACATGGATCAGGATTTAAAACCAGGCAGTCTGATTCCAGAGGCTGTGCTCTTAGCTATTATGTATACTGCCTCTCTACGGTTAATAAAAACCAGAGTCAAACTTACTGGACAGTTCTGGAAGGGCATTAACCAATTTGAAGAAGAGTTGTCTGTTAGGGGATAGAAGGTGGATATTGAAGAGAAGCAAGCAGTCGCCTGGTCTAATTGTTTGCACACTGCAAGAATCCCTTCTCTAGCATCCCTTGCACAGAGCCCAGCCTGTCTTAACCCAAACCCCACTGCCCTCCTCCCCAGATAGTCCACTTCACTTGGGAACTGCTCAAATCCTTAGAAACTTTTCCTTCGCATAGAATTACAACTGAGAAATCTGTGGCCTGATAGCTCCTTGCCCCTCTCCGGCCTTTGGTGCACTTCCTGGAATTATTCAGATGATTTCAATTTTTCTCTCTCTAGGGACATACCTTCAATTCTTAGGAGCCCCCAAACTAACCACCTTCCACTGTCCCCCAGGTTTACCCCACCCCACTCTCCATCTGCTCTCCAGCCTGTGAGTCTGACTTGTAGGAATTGTATCAAAAGCTCCCAAGCTCTTTGGGCTTCCAGGGCTTGACCCCTCGGGAGCCCTGGCAGAAATTAGGAGCAAGGGCATTAAGTCCCCAGGCCCCTTCCTGAACTGGCTCCTGGGGCTGCTGGGAGCCTTGGAAGGTCACTGCTCCAATCAAGGGAGCCTTCTGGATGGCCTCCCTCTCATCTCTTCAACCTCCCAGTGGGAACACCTTGCCTTCTCCGAAGCCCCAGTTTACTTACTGCACAAGCCTCTATGACGCCCTCATAGCCACACCTTTGTAGAGGGTCCTTTGTAGATAAATTATCCTTGGAGAGTGTCTCCTCTGCAACTCTGACCGATACAACATCATTTCTAGTTCCCCATGAGATGTCTCTTCCTTAAGTAAAAGCTCAGTATAACTGGCTGTTCTACTTTCAAACCTCATCACTTCTTGGGAAGATCACCTTGTATGCAACACTTATCTTGCAAATTCAATAAGAGCCTTTGGCCAGAAGCATTAGAATTCTATTTTATCTCCTATTGCCTGAAGCAAACCTATTTGAGGAAGTCTGAGGATGGAGTCAGCTGCACCTTGGGTGTGATACAGCAGAAAGGAGGGGATTATCTTACTAAGCATCCTCTCTCCCCTTTTGCAAACAGGTGAGCTCTGGGGGAACTAGAAGGGATGGCAGCCTCAAGTTTCCGAGTGATAGGGACTGAGATTTGTTGAGTGAGTTCATTCTTACTCAGCACCTCCTCATTTAACACCTACACCACCTGTCCAGATAAAGTCCGGCACATGACTCCTCTGTAGATGCCATGTGTGTGTGCTAAGTCACTTCAGTTGTGTCTGACTCTTTGTGACCCCATGAAGTGTAGCCCACTGGGCTCTTCTTCTGTCCATGGGATTCTCTAGGCAAGAATACTGGAGTGGGTTGCCATGCCCTCCCCCAGGGGATCTTCCTGACCCAGGGATCAAACCTGCGCCTCATGTGTCTCCTGCATTATAGGCAGATTCTTCACCATTGAGCCACCACGAAGTCCTCTGTAGATGTCAGTACTTACAAGTCAAGGTCGTGGTGAGGATTTATTTTAGATAAAATGTAAATGTGTATAACGCATCAAGCACAGTGCATGGTATGTAACAGGCTTTCAATATTCTAAAAAATGATAACCTATTTCACTTAACTGGCTAGCAATGAGATTTCCATATGTACAGGAAGAAAATTAGACCACTACCACCACCATTTACTCTAAAACCGATCACTGGATCCTATTTATAGCTTTCAAATTTACACATAGCCTTATTTCACATAGGATTAAATAAGGCTTATAAATATTCATATAAAAATTAGGGTACCTCTTTTTGACTAGAGAAATCTGATGGAAGGAAAAATAAAGATGAGTCTTTAAATGAGTTAAATCTGAGCAGACCAATGACCATATGTGCTTCAGAGCAACATGATACAGGGTTGCATAGAGTTGAGGCAATTTGTCAGGGTCTGTGTGCCTCTGTAACTCACTCCAGTATTCTTGCCTAGAGAATTCTGTGGACAGAGGAGCTTGGTGGGCTGCCGTCTATGGGGTTGCATAGAGTTGGAAATGGCTGAAGCGACTTAGCATGCATGCATGCATTGGAGAAGGAAATGGCAACCTAGTCCAGTATTCTCACCTGGAGAATCCCTGGAACGGAGGAGCCTGGTGGGCTGCCGTCTATGGGGTCGCACAGAGTCGGACACGACTGAAGCGACTTAGCAGCAGCAAGCAGCAGCAGTGTGTCTCCTCTGGCCAACTGAAAACTGGCCCTGTTTTATTTTCTGTGGCTGAGATGGATATGTCAAACGGAGGAGCCTGGTGGGCTGCCGTCTATGGGGTCGCACAGAGTCGGACACGACTGAAGCGACTTAGCAGCAGCAAGCAGCAGCAGTGTGTCTCCTCTGGCCAACTGAAAACTGGCCCTGTTTTATTTTCTGTGGCTGAGATGGATATGTCAGGATCAGTTACCCTTTTTAACCCAGCTGCAATTTCCTTTGACTGAGACCCCTGCGAAAAGGACAGAGGGCTCTGATTCCTAGGTGATTTCTTGATTTTGAGTTTTCATGGAACTAGAGTTTCCCTTCGATCACTTTCATCTGGGGCTGCAATTCCTCCCGCGGTTTCAGGTCATGGAGTTGATTTCCCCTGGCCGTTTTCTTGTCCTTTGGAAAGGTGCCGCTTTGCTTCCCATTTCTGGGTTCCCAGAAAGCCTAGCCTTCACTAACTCCTGGCCTCTCTCTCCACTCTCCCTCAGACACATCACTGCAGTTATGCTTTTATCAGTTTCTCTGACTGTGAAACAGACAGGAAGACACTTACGGATAGACCTGCGATGAGAACTGGGTGAGAAAGTGGCTGCAGGGTCCCCGTCCCCACCCTGAGCTCAACACACAGCAGGTGCTCTCAACTGTCAGCTGCTGCTCCCTTTCACCTGCTCCTGTAAAATCGAGGTTTGCACCACATTCGGAATCTCAGACTGGAGAGAATGTCAGTGCACTGGCCTTGATTTCAGAGGCTAGATTCTCAGAGTTGGCCTCTTCCTAGCACGGAAGTTAGAAGGAAGGTGCCCGAGGAAAGGTTTTCCCCGTTTTATAGAAGTATCTGGGAAAAGTGGCTCTCATTCTGTCCCTCCTTTCCTGTGGGTTGTTGAAGAGCTGAGAAGGATGTCAAGGTTTTCTGTGAGTGACACAGATCTTGGTCAAGTCATGGAGTCACTGATGCACAGCCCAGCCTTTATTGACAGACTTATGGAGCCTGAGGCTCAGAGAAGCTGGAACCCTCGCTAGGCTGGCCACCGAGAGAAGCACAGCCAGGACCTGCAATGTTCACTCCATTCCCAAGCCTGAGATAAGTTATCCTCATACCTCCTTGCCACCTGTTCCCAGTGGCTCCAGGCCACAGTGGAAGGTCCCTGTCTATCTGCTGGGAACCTCCAAGGAGGCCACATAGGCAGATGAAGCCAGCAAACTTTGAATACACCGTGATTCATATTAATTTGTATCATCTGGGCCACAAGATGTGAAGAGTCGACTCACTGGAAAAGACTCTGATCTGGGAAAGTTGAAGGCAGGAGAAGGAGGAGACAGAGGATGAGATGGTTGGATAGCATCACTGACTCAAAGGACACGAGTTTGAACAAATTACAGGAGATAGTGAAAGACGGAAGCCTGGCGTGCTGCAGTCCATGGGGTCACAAAGAGTTGGACACGACTGAACGAATAACACTTTCATTACACTTTGGGCTCTGGAGCTAGACTGCCTCCTTATACTCCCCTCCCTCCCTGCTATCTCTTGGCCATGTGCCCTCCATCTGCTTTATGCCTACTCTTCTCCAGCTGCAAAATGAGGGAATAAAAGTAGCTGGCTCACAGGATGGATGTGCAGACTAAATGTCATACAACAAGTGCCCTATAAAAATGAAGCCTAATAACATCGGCTCCCTGCAAGTCAGGGCCGCACAGGATGCACTGGAGAGAAGAACCCCAAAGACACCACTGCAGAACCCCAAAGACACCACTGCAGAACCNGGATGGATGTGCAGACTAAATGTCATACAACAAGTGCCCTATAAAAATGAAGCCTAATAACATCGGCTCCCTGCAAGTCAGGGCTGCACAGGATGCACTGGAGAGAAGAACCCCAAAGACACCACTGCAGAACCCCAAAGACACCACTGCAGAACCCCAAAGACACCACCTTCTTTCATCTCACAGAGCTTGTTCTACCAGACAGTGAGCCCCATGAGAACAGGGACTTTGCTCCCATTCTATTCCCGGTACCCCACCCAATGGGGATGCAGAATAAGCATCTGCTGGACAACTGGATGAACGCATATGTAGCAGAAAGAGCCCAGAATCCAGTGGATGGAAGACTAGATTTCAGGTCCTTCACGTTACAATTAAGAGCTGCAAGAGCTCAGGAGGAAGAAGGAGGAGGAGGAGGAGAAGCACCTTAGAAAATGTGATGGGTAAGGATTTGAGCAATGGTTCTCAAGCGGGGGTGATTTGCCTCCCAGGTAAAGTTTGGGGCCATTTTTGGAGTCATAGCTATGGAGGTGCTATGGATATCTAATGAGTAAAAGGTCACAGATTCTGCTAAACATCTTACAATGTATAGAACTGTCCTGACATCAAAGAATTGATGTCAAGAGTCATCAAATGTCAATAGAGTTGAGGTTGAGAAGCCCTGGATTAAGGAAACATGATCTAAAACCCATACAATCACATAGTCATTGTTAATAGTATTACTAAATATAGCATGTGCAGTATTTGATTATTAAAATGTAACGTTTTTATGGGCTCCAAAGGTAGCTTTAGTATGATTTTAAATGTTTAAGTTCTTTACAAGATGAAGCAGATAGAAAATGTCTTTCTCATCAGGGGCTTCTTATACTGCAAAGCTTTGTCAACTGCTATTGAAAAGACCTTTTGGAAAAATCACCCCTGCTCTGATCTTTGGCTAAAATTGGAAGACAAACCCCATGGTGCATTTCTCAAACTAATGGAAGCTCAGCTCCCCCGGTCCTTGGAAGCCTGGACCAGTCCCTGGAACCAGATGCTCCACCTCGCTCAGTGGCCTTTTGCCAGCAGAGACCATGATCCATTAATAACTGCATTTCCAGAAAATTAGGCAGTGCTAATTTTAATTTTGTTCTCTGTTTAGAAAGTGAGGTCCGGAGAAGTCAGACCTAGGGCATCTCCTCCACGTTTGCACAGTGGCCCAAGCAAGTCAGTGTCCCAATCTGTACCCTTGAGGCTTCAAGCATCCTGAGGTCACAGGTCCTGCTACAGCCACTTCTGTGTCCCCAGGTACCAGTCCAGGATTATGATGCATCTTTCAAAAGACCAATGAGACTCTTCCATGGGAGCTAATGCAATGGATGCCTGGCTCATGTCCCCTTAAAGGCTAGGACAGTAGTCCCATGACGCAGGGGGACCTTTGCTCTGCCCAAGAGCTTCTGCTGGTTGAGGAAGCACACCTGGCCATGCAAGAGGCAGGTAGCTGCACAGGGTGTTTGCATCTTTAGTGGCATGCTTCAACACATGAGGGCTCAAAGTTGCAGATGAATGATTCAAGGCAAAGAAGGAAGAGGACTGGAGGGTCTGCCATGTGTATGCATCACTGACATCATCTTGGGCCCCTTCAGTTCCTCCTGTCCTTCCACTAACCCTACCTAGGACTGTGCTGTGCAATAAATCTCTTCTCCATTGTCAGTGGATTTGTAATGAATGTGTGTGTGCATGCTCATTTGTGTCCCACTCTTTGTGACTCCATGGACTGTAGCCTGGCAGGCTCCTCTGTCCATATAATTTGTCAGGCAAGAATACTGGAGTGGGTTGCCATATCCTCCTCCAGGGGATCATCGTCCCTACCCAGGGATTGAACCCTCATCTCCTGCATTGGCAGGCAGNTTTGTGTCCCACTCTTTGTGACTCCATGGACTGTAGCCTGGCAGGCTCCTCTGTCCATATAATTTGTCAGGCAAGAATACTGGAGTGGGTTGCCATATCCTCCTCCAGGGGATCATCGTCCCTACCCAGGGATTGAACCCTCATCTCCTGCATTGGCAGGCAGATTCTTTACTATTGTGCCACCTGAGCAGCCCCTTTGTAATGAATAGATATTGTTTAATGATCATAGATATTATTTAGCTTCCCAGATGGCACTAGAGGTAAAGAACCCACCTGCCTTTGCGGAAGATCTAAGAGACGCAGGTTCAATCCCTGAGTGAGGAAGAGTCCCTGGAGGAAGAAATGGAAAGCCTCTCCAGTACTCTTGCCTGAAGAATCCCAGGGACAGAGAAGCCTACAGTCCATAGGGTTGTACAGAATTGGACAAGACTGAAGCGATTTAGCACACAGCACAATGATCATTAGGTCCAAGTAGCATCTCTGCTCTGTTAGTCTCCAAATAAGGGCAAAGACCTTGGCTGACATATTTTTGGCACCTACCCATCATAAATCACATAGGGTCTTGACTTAGGAATGCAGCTTCTGTCTCCAAGCACTTCCCTCCATAACTGAGCTTAACTATAAAACTCCCGATGGTCCCTTAGAAGTATGGAGTGCAGCTGGGGATGCTTCCAGATTGCCATATGCCTGATCCAAGTCATTCGTAAGTTACCCACAAAAAACTTCATAATTCTGCTTTAAGGAGCTGCCTGCCTGCCTCACTTAGTCTCAATATACAGTGTTAGTTCATTGGGCATTTTTCATTCCCTCTGTTCTTGGGGACATTTTTAGATGGGATTCTTTTGGGCTTCCCAAGTGGCTCAGTGGTAAAGAATCTGCCTACCAATGCAGGAGACACAGAAGACTCGGGTTCGATCTCTGGGTTGGGAAGATCCCCTGGAGGAGGAAATGGCAACCCACTCCAGTATTCTTGCCTGGAGAATTCCACAGACAGAGGAACCAGGTGGGCTACAGTTTACGGGGTGGCAAAGATCTGGACACAAGTGAGCATCCACAGACACCCGTGANCTCGGGTTCGATCTCTGGGTTGGGAAGATCCCCTGGAGGAGGAAATGGCAACCCACTCCAGTATTCTTGCCTGGAGAATTCCACAGACAGAGGAACCAGGTGGGCTACAGTTTACGGGGTGGCAAAGATCTGGACACAAGTGAGCATCCACAGACACCCGTGACTCAGCCAAGAACTAACTGGAGGATGCACAGTTTGGGTGCATGGGTCTCCAGTAGAAATTCTCAAACCCTGAGGCGTCAGAACGACTGGAAAGATGTAAAATGTAGAGTCACAGGTCCATTCTCTCTACTTCGGATTCAGAAGGATGCTGTACTTGTTTCCTAGGGTGGCTGTAACATGGTGTCGCCACCTGGATAGTTTCTAACAACAGAAATGTATTGTCTCACAGTCTGGAGGCCAGAAGTCTGAAGTCAAGATGTCAGCTGGGTTAGCTCCTTCTGGAGGGGTTGATGGAGAATCTGTACCAGGGCCCCTCTGACCCCTCTGGCTAGAACTTCAGCCTATCTTTTGGGAGGTCATAGTTCATCCTGTTTAACAGAGGCAGCAGCTCTAAACACTAACAACTCCCACCGCAGGAGTTCGGGAACCCCTGGGACCATGGCACTTCCTTCCAGTTCATCTTTGCAGCGCCCTCTGCGGAGACAAGGGCCTCCCCAGTGGTAAAGAATCTGCCTGCAGTGCCCGAGACACTGGAGACACGGGTTGGATCCCTGGGTCGGGAAGATCCCCCTGGAGGAGGGCATGGCAACCCACTCCAGTATTTGTGCCTGGAGAATTCCATGGACAGAGGAGCCTGGTGTGCTAACACCCACGGGGTCACAGAGAGTCGGAAATGACTGAAGCATCTGAGCACGCACATAAGACACGGAGGAGACAAGGTCTGTAACGACTGCACAGGGAGTCGGAGGAGTGTGTTTCGGGCGGATGGCCAGGCCTGCGGAGACTGGAAGGAGAAGGAACTGCCGGAGGAGGCAGGGAGCGGGCAGCGAGGTCCCAGCAGAGCATGAAGGGAAGCTTGGCTCCGTGTCTCAGTGTCGCCTCTCGGCTCCCACTGGCCACGTGGCTGATGTTGCAAAGAAGGTCTTTAATTTTCCAGCTACTCCAGTGTCAGCAGAACAGGTGCTTCATAAACAGGACTGCAGAGGAGTGCAGGATGCGTGGTGCCTATCTCGCGAATATAAAAGAGATCTTTGGAAGCCCCTTTCACTCACGCTCCTAGATGTCTACAGAATCATGTTATTCTCCAAGAGTGATAAAAATGCATCTACAAAGAGGATTGCGCAAAATATTCATGACACCTTAATTCCTAATAGATAAATTCTACAAACAGCCCAAATATCCACAAGAAAAATGGATATCAGTTCAGTTCAGTTCAGTTCAGTCGCTCAGTTGTGTTTGACTCTTTGTGACCGCATGAATTGCAGCACGCCAGGCCTCCCTGTCCTTCACCAACTCCCAGAGTTCACTCAAACTCACGTCCATCGAGTTGGTGATGCCATCCAGCCATCTCATCCCCTGTTATCCCCTTCTCCTCCTGCCCCCAATCCCTCCCAGAGTCTTTTGCAGGGAGTCAGTTCTTCGCATCAGGTGGCCAAAGTATTGGAGTTTCAGCTTCAGCATCAGCCCTTCCAATAAATATTCAGGACAGATTCCCTTTACAGTTGACTGGTTGGATCTCTTCGCTGTCCACAGGACTCTCAGGAGTCTTCTCCAACACCACAGTTCAAAAGCATCAGTTCTTCGGTGCTCAGCTTTCTTTATAGTCCAACTCTCACATCCATACATGACTACTGGAAAAAACTTAGCTTTGACTAGATGGATCTTTGTTGGCAAAGGTATGTCTCTGTTTTTTAATATGCTGTCTAGGTTAGTCATAGCTTTTCTTCCAAGGAGCAAGTGTCTTTTAATTTCATGGCTGCAGTCACCATCTGCACTGATTTTGGAGCCCCCCAAAATAAAATCTGTTACTGTTTCCATTGTTTCTTTTTCAGTTCAGTTCAGTCACTCAGTCACGTCAGACTCTTTGTGAACCCATGAACCGTAGCATGCCAGGCTTCCCTGTCCATCACCAACTCCCTGAGTTTACTCAAACTCATGTCCACTGAGTCAGTGATGCCATCCAACTATCTCATCCTCTGTCGTCCCCTTCTTCTCCTGCCCTCAATCTTTCCCAGCATCAGGGTCTTTTCAAATGAGTCAGCTCTTCGCATCAGGTGGCCAAAGTATTGGAGTTTCAGCTTCAACATCAGTCCTTCCAATGAACACCCAGGACTGATCTCCTTTAGGATGGACTGGTTGGATCTCCTTGCTGTCCAAGGGACTCTCAAGAGTCTTCTCCTTGTTTCCTTTTAGCAGATGAGAAATTGTAGGAGGGTGGTTATGGGTATGTAATGTGGGTCCTTTCCCGGTACATCATGGAGCAGGGATGGGGTTTGACATGGAGGGGTTGGCAAGGTACAGGACAGCATCCTTGTGGGAAGAAGCTGGGGGAAGACACTGCTCCCAGCATACCTGCCCTGACAGGTAGCCCGTTAGCCTCAGGGCCACTGGGGAGCTGAGATGCAGGGACAAAAGAGCAGAAACCTCCGTCAAACCCACGCACATCTCCCCTTTCCCATCTTCTTCCCGGCCTCCCGCTTTCACATATGCTCATCCTGACCACCCCCATCTGGAAGACAACTTCCATCCTCCATCTTTATTTTGACAACTCCTATTAACGGTGCCAGCCTCACTTCAAATCCACGACCGCAACTCTCACGGGGGTCCTCATTATAGCCGGGTGATCTTACTACATTCACTTTTCCAAGTGAGAAAGAACATCTGATTGGTCAAAGCCACTATGTAGTTGGGTTTCTGCTAAAAACAGCCAGATGCCACCTGACAACGCAAGGAGGGGTATCTCATTTTCATTTTATTTTTAAGGGAAACAACTTGGGTTCTTCGGATTCCAGATTGAAGCGTCTTCTGACACACAGTGCCACATACAGTGTGACTGCTATCTGCTCAGGCCTGTCACCCCTCTGCGTTTTCACAGGCTCCTATTTGCCACCCAGGCACTCTCTGAGGATGCTACAGTCCCTGCCTAAACCGCTGGAGGACCTGAGGCAAGGCTGCCTGGAGCTCATTCTCGCTGTGGTCCAAAGAGCCCAAGCTGGTTTGAGCGTAAATTCCCAGGACTGACTGTCTATGATGGGGAAGGGACATAAGCCTCAGAGCTGACAGGACCACAAGGAAAATGTGATGGGCTCTGAAACCTCTAATCCTAGCCCTCGTCTGCTCCAAGTTTCTTCCCATCCTGCTGGGACCAAGGACATGATCAGCATGGCTGAGGCTGTCTGAGAGATGCATGATGTTGATGAGTGAGTGATGTTGTCTGGCTTGGTGTGTGTGTTCGTGTGTTTGTGTGTCTACTAGCCTAGAGCTGCAGCTGCCCAGGACAAAGGACAGGCTACTGCCTCCTTCATCTCCCTCAGCGTCCACTGGGAATGGGGCCCTGCCCAACTCATCAACCCAAACAGCCCTCCCCAGGGCCCTCACACCCTGCTGCACCTCCCGCCCGCCCCCCCGGCATGCTCTGGGAATTCAAGCTTCTAATCTAGCTGTGGGTGCCCACGTCTGCAGGCCACCTTGCTTCTCTGTGTATTGTCCTCACTAATGGAGCTCCACACCCTGTCCTCCTCCCATCAGGACACCGACAGGCATCTCCAGGAGCTTCCCTGACACCCAGGCTGAGCTGTGTGCCTGCTGTGGAAGCCGTGCCTGGGCTGCCCTCTCCCACAGCGTGTGGATCCTCTGTGGCTGTCACCTGCGAGAAGACGAAAGTGGTGGAAAACGGGTGAATGCATAAGGGTCAACCGGGCATGTGTCCATCTGGCCCTCCTGGAGGGAGGGAAGCAGATCTGATCGTCTCTGCGAGCCCAAGGCCTGGGTGAATAACTAGATAAACGGGCCTATGTGCTGTGAGTCCTGCCTGCCAGGCCTCAGCTCCTGCTGTGTGAGCCCACGGCCCCTGGGGCCTCTCTCTGAGTCATCAGGCACTGGTGGATGGACCCCCAGATGGTAACGTCGGTGGGACCAAGCCTGAGCTTCCACCTCCTTGGCTGCCATAAGGGCAGTCATGTGATCAGGGCAGTCATGTGATCAGGGCAGTCATGTGATCAGGCCAGCCCCTCCCACCTTACCATCATCCTGTCTCCTGCCAGCCCAGGATGCTGGGGTTCTAGCACAGCCCACACCACATTATCCCATCAAATAATGACAACCACAACAACAATCATAACAGTCCTCCTTTTCCTGAATACTCCTACCACGCCAGGCCTTGAATCAATCTTACAACAACCACACGGCAAGGGCGTGATTTCCACTTTGTCGTTGCTGACAGTGAGGCTCCATGATGTTAAGCGATTTGTCCCAGGTCGCTCTGGCAGCAGCAGACCCAGGACTTGATCCCAGGCAATTTTGCTCCAGAACTCGGGTGCGTAGCCATCTGCTGGCCTGCCCCTCCGCGCCAGCGTCCTGCGTGCCATCAGTCCTGCCGTGGTCACCCCACTTCACATGAAGACCCCTGAGGCCCAGAGAGGTGAAGTTGGAGCCTTGCTTGGGCCAGACAGCAGAGGCAGGATTAGAATAACGGGGTCTGCCTGCTGGTTCCCTTCCAGCACTGAGGCTGGCTTCATGGGGTCTGGGGCCCCGGACTCCCCCAGGGAGACCATCTGTCCCTTGAAAGGGCTCCACCCAGTGGGCCCCGGTAGCAGACTTACTTCTCTCTGTTGAATACGATGAATTCCTTCCGCACAGTCTCCAAGCACTGCTGGAGGTGTCCATTCTGTCAAAGAGCACAGAGAGGGGACAGTAAGTGATGAAGCATCCTCCCGGGAGTGAGGATGACCAGACACTGATCTAAATACCTCAGCTCCTGCTGTGTGAGCCCACGGCCCCTGGGGCCTCTCTCTGAGTCATCAGGCACTGGTGGATGGACCCCCAGATGGTAACGTCGGTGGGACCAAGCCTGAGCTTCCACCTCCTTGGCTGCCATAAGGGCAGTCATGTGATCAGGGCAGTCATGTGATCAGGGCAGTCATGTGATCAGGCCAGCCCCTCCCACCTTACCATCATCCTGTCTCCTGCCAGCCCAGGATGCTGGGGTTCTAGCATAGCCCACACCACATTATCCCATCAAATAATGACAACCACAACAACAATCATAACAGTCCTCCTTTTCCTGAATACTCCTACCACGCCAGGCCTTGAATCAATCTTACAACAACCACACGGCAAGGGCGTGATTTCCACTTTGTCGTTGCTGACAGTGAGGCTCCATGATGTTAAGCGATTTGTCCCAGGTCGCTCTGGCAGCAGCAGACCCAGGACTTGATCCCAGGCAATTTTGCTCCAGAACTCGGGTGCGTAGCCATCTGCTGGCCTGCCCCTCCGCGCCAGCGTCCTGCGTGCCATCAGTCCTGCCGTGGTCACCCCACTTCACATGAAGACCCCTGAGGCCCAGAGAGGTGAAGTTGGAGCCTTGCTTGGGCCAGACAGCAGAGGCAGGATTAGAATAACGGGGTCTGCCTGCTGGTTCCCTTCCAGCACTGAGGCTGGCTTCATGGGGTCTGGGGCCCCGGACTCCCCCAGGGAGACCATCTGTCCCTTGAAAGGGCTCCACCCAGTGGGCCCCGGTAGCAGACTTACTTCTCTCTGTTGAATACGATGAATTCCTTCCGCACAGTCTCCAAGCACTGCTGGAGGTGTCCATTCTGTCAAAGAGCACAGAGAGGGGACAGTAAGTGATGAAGCATCCTCCCGGGAGTGAGGATGACCAGACACTGATCTAAATGGGGTGCTTGGGGCTGGGGACAAGCTAAGCTGCTGGAACGGCCCTGACTGTACAGGCAACAGTGTATGGGGAGGTAAAGGCTGACAGAAGAAGATGCTTTTCTACATTTTAAGCCATTAAATGCAATGTCAAAGTTCTGTTAAAATGGGCTATGAGTTGAGTTTGTTTTTTTACATTTTGGCCACATTTTTACATTTTGGAATGTGAGATCTTAGTTCCCTGACCAGGGATCAAACCTGCACCCCACTGTGGTGGAAACACAGTCTTAACCACTAGACCAGCAGGGAAGTCTCTGAAATATGAACTGAAAATCAGGACCCTGGTTTCCTGATCACTTGAATGTTCATGAGGCCTGATTAAGCAGCACGGTGGGGGAGGGGGAATTCAAGGCCATCACGCAAAGGTGCTCATTCTCCTCAGGAACAGGAGCCAAGGACCACAGTCTCACAAGTGCTCTGTAACACACAGCTCAGAGCTGCCTGGATGCAGGATGGACATGCACGTGTCTGCAGGACCCCCATCCCCTGTGGGCCCATGTGAATGCCCACCCAGGCCTCCCCTGGCCAACTCCTGCATTAGTCCCAGCACACAGCCTAGGGCCCACAATGCTTTTAGGGGCTACAGAGATGTCTTTTGAAATAAGATGAAAAGAATGAACTTTTAACACTGAATGTTACGTTCGTTTTCATACCAGTGTAATCATAAATTGTAATGTTTTATATATTTTGAGGGAGGAAGGGAAAGTTGTGGGTTGAACTGTGTCCTCCAAAAAGACATGTTGTGGAAACAACCTAAACATGCATTGACAGATGAATGGATAAAGAAGATGTGGTGCATATGTACAATGGAGTACTACTCAGCTATAAGAGAAGGAAACAATCCCACTTGCAGCAACATGGATGGACCCAGAGATTATCATACTGGGTGAAGTCAGTCAGAAAGAGAAAGACAGATTCCATGTGGTATTAGTTTGTTGTTGTTGTTGCTAATTAGTCAGTCATGACTGACTTTTGCAACCTCATGGACTATAGTCTGCCAGCCTCCTCTGTCCTTGGGATTCTCTGGGCAAGAATACTGGAATGGGTTGCCATTCCCTTCTCCAGGGGATCTTTTCGACCCAGCGATCAATCCTGAGTCTCCTACGCTGCAGGCAGTTAATTGCTGAGCCACCAGGGAAGCCCATGATATTAAGTGGAATTATTATTTTTATTATTATTAATAATTATTAATAAAATAATAATTATTATTTTAAGTGGAATATAAAATATGACACAAATGAACTTACTTACGAAAAAGAAACAGACTCACAAGACACAGAGAACAGACCTGTGATTGCTAAGGGGTGGAGGAAGGGGAGGGAAGGATTGGGAGGTGAGGATTAGCAGGTGCAAACTATTAAATACAGAATGGATAAACCACAAGTTTCTATTGTATAGCACAGCAGGAACTATATTCAATATCCTGTGATAAATTGCAATGGAAAAGAATACAGAAAAGAATGTATATATTCTTGTAACTGAATCACTCGGCTGTAGGGCGGACATTAACACAACATTGCGAATCACTATACTTCAATAAAAATAAATTGAAAAAGACACGTTGAAGTCCTAATGCCATGTACTGGTCAATGTGACCTTATTTGGAAACAAGGTCTTTACAGATGGAACTAGTTAAGATGAGGTCAACCTGGAGCAAGGGGTGGGGGGGGGTCCTTAATTTGATGACAGGTGTCTATAAAAGAGGACTGTGTGAAGACACAGAGAGACACAGAGAGGAAAATGCCTTGTGAAGACAGAGGAAGAAATGAGTGATGTGGCTATGAGCCAAAGGGTGTCAAGGGCTGTAGGCCACCGCCAGAAGCTGTAAGAGGCAAGGAAGGAGCCTCCTGAGAGCCTTTGAGAAAGCACAGCTCTGTTAATACCTTGATTCTGAACTTCCGGTCTGTAGAATTGTGAGTGAACACATTTCAGTTGTTCCAGATCAGTGTGTGACACTTTGTGATGGTAGCATAGAAAATTAATACAGGGACCCACAAAGGGTGGCCTCGGGTGCCTCCACAGTATAACACCTTTGCAGAGGGTGTGGGAAAAAAAGAAGAATGACTTTTTTTCTTTCCCTTTTCTGAGAACAAAGAAGATAAAGAGAACAGTGAGCAGGCCTGAACATTCCTAGTTTTTCTGCTCCTAACTCTGCATGTCTGTAACTAAGTTTGCTTCACTCCTATTTTCCTTTGACTCTATGCTAATACATCCTGTTTCTGGTATTTACCCATACAACACCCTTCTCCTTGTAGTTACATATCAGAAAGAAGGCTGCAAGGCCACCAAACTGCCAGACTCAATCACTGGGTTACTGATGCCAGCCTATGACTGTCTTTGAAACAACGCAAGAGGAAGAAATCAAGATCCTAACACATTGGTACCTCATCACCAACTCCTGACTTTGATCTTATATAAGCTCCTGGACGCCTCATGGAGGTGGGGGCGGGGGCACAGTTCTTGGAGGCACGAGCCTACAGTAGTCTCCTCTCTGCCAGCTGAGAATTAAATCCACCTTTCTATTACCTCCAGACTCCGTCTCGTATTTTTCATTTAGCTTCAGTGGGCAGAGAAGGCCAAGAATTTGGCCAGTAACAGGTGCTGGGCTCTACTGGGTGCAGCACTGAAGTCATTTGGCATCGTTCTTGGGTTCTTGATCAGAGATTCAGAGATTCCTGCACTAGGAACCGTGCTAACGTGAATGATGAGAGCAAGAATGTATAGACTCAAGCGATGCTCTCATAGCATCCGGCTCTGAAAGATCACTTGTTTGATGGAGGCATTTGATTGACTGCAAACGAAGGCACTTGGGAGGGTGAAGTGACACACCACCCTCCCTTCCACCCGCCTTGTGGCTAAGAAGCAGCTCAATCACATTCTCTAGACTATAGGGTTCCTCTCTGTCAGGGTCTGCTCCCAAGACAGCACTCACCAGAGGACAGCTGTCCTTTGAGCCGTCTTTGGATCTGTTCTTTGCCAACCTCTTCTTCTTTTTATGAAGTGGTTTGGATTCAAGAATCATCTCTTCAAGTTCAAATGTGGGATCGCAGTTCAGTCTCCCTTTCTGAAAGAAAGTGGAAAAGGAAACACGGTTTGCCTTGGTTCTGCATCACTGATTTGTGTTTTCATTCATTCATTCATTCAATCACTCATTCAACAAGTAACAGTGAGCGACTCCTAGGGGATGAAAGAAAGTGGTGAAAGTGTTAGTCACGCAGTCGTGTCCAATTCTTTGTGACCCTACAGACGATAGTCTGCCAGGCTCCTCTGTCCATGGAGTTCTCCAGGCAGGAATACTGGAGTGGGTTGCCATTCCCTTCTGCAGGGGATCTTTCCAACCCAGAGATTGAACCTGGGTCACCTCCATTGCAGGCAGACTTTATACCATCTGAGCCACCAGGGAAGCTCCCGCAGGGGACATGTCTGCTCATTTCTGTCCTGATGATGAATACTGACACATTCTCACTGAACACGTCATTCATTTATCCCTATAATCCCCACCCTCCTGTTAATATCCACGTTTCCTTCATCTTATGAGTGTTCATTTCATGAGACTGAGTTCAGTTTACCAATCTGGTTCTTTCACATATTTTCTCGTACCCTCCTCCTCATGTCATTACTATTTTTTCTATTAATGTAAATATCATTTTTAACAAATCCATTTAAAGATGCCATTTCTGGCCAAAAAGTGAAAGTGAAAGTCGCTCAGTCGTGTCTGACTCTTTGCAACCCCGTGGACGGTAGCCTGCTAGGCTCCTTTGTCCATGAAATTATCCAGGCAAGAATACTGGGGTGGGTAGCCTTTCCCTTCTCCAGGGGGTCTTCCTGACCCAGAGATTAAACCCAGGTCTCCTGCATGGCAGGCGGATTCTTTACCACCTGAGACACCAAGTCTACCCAGTTCTCCATCCTGGTTGCCAGTTGCCCTGCAGCTGAAGCCAGTTGACCCTCGGGCCTGCGGTCATCCTTGGGAGCCTCCGGGCTAGCCCCTCAGCCTCGTTCCTGTCGGTCTCCTTCCATTCATTCTCAGCATCCACCTGTCCACTCAATGGTGTAAACCTCGCAGTTTTACCTCCCTGCCAAGTGCACTCCAGCAGTTAGAGGGCACAGTCCAAAACCCTTGTCATCATCTCCGGAAGTCTCCAGGGTGTAGACTGTGGTCCCTTCCACCCTCATTCCCTACTCTTTTCTTCTATCTTACTCTGCTCCAGCTGTAAAGCTTTTTCACTGTTCTTTGAAAGCTTTTTGCTCCCTGGAGGTGCGTGATCTTGATATTCCCTCTGCCTGGAAAATTCCACCCTATCTTTACAAACCTGGTTCCTTCACTTGGTTCCTTCACTTGGTTCTGCACCTCTACCTAAAAGCAGCCCCTGCCTCCTTCTCCTTCACCCCGTTCTCCCTCTGTCTTCTTAGCTCATTCTGTGCCTAGGAATTGGCATCACTGCCTGGTGTCACGTTACACAGTTACTGGTGAATCACTGTCTTCCTCTCATGAGTCTGAGTAAGCTCCAGGAGCTGGTGATGGACAGGGAAGCCTGGTGTGCTGCAGGCCATGGGGTCGCAAAGAGTCGGAGATGACTGAGCAACTGAACTGTACTGAACTGAACTGAACCTGGTGTCACATTATACATTTACTGGTGACTCACTGTCTTCCTCTACCCGACAGGCAGCTTGCGAAAGGGTGGCTCATTGGCTCCCATTACCCTGCTCTCACCCGCCCAGGGCCTGGATCTGTGGACATCGCAGATGTGACTGAACAAGAAAAAGGAGGCTCTGTGCCCCTGAGGACCCACTACAGGGAGGGAAGCCACCCAACTGGACTGCACAAACCAGGTCCAAATCCATGCCAAATCTCAGTGAAAGGCGATTCCTTTGGAGCTCAGATGATGTGGCCAGCAAACCCCCTCCCCGCTGCCAGCTTCCAGGGTGTTCCTAAGCACCCAGGAGGGAGACCCTGCACAGGGCTGGATGTCATAGGGCAGGACCTCACTCACATTGGGCACAAAGCCAGGGGTCAGTGCCTTCTCCAACACCGCATCCCAGTTCATGTCGGCCAAGTAGGGTGAGCTCTGGATGTCACCAAGGCTGGACAGGCGGCTCTCAGGGTCCTTGGTCAGGAGCTGCAGGCAATGAACAAACGGGTGCAGTTGGGCAGGACTGAGGTTCGCAGAGCCTCCGAAGGTGGAGTCTGGGGAAAGTGAAGGTGCCTCTGTTTCCACGCCCCATGAATGCTGCGCCCTGTCTGGGCTGCTTGTGTTGAAGCATTGTATATGCTCAGTTGCTAAGTCAGGCCCGACTCTTCGTGACCCCATGGACTGTAGCCTGCCAGACTTCTCTGTCCATGGGATTTTTCCAGGCAAGAATACTGGAGTGGGTTGCCATTTCCTTCTCCAAGGGATCTTCATGACCCCGGGATCGAACCCACATCCTTGCATTTCCTGCATTGGCAGGTGGGTTCCTGACCACTGAGCCACCAGGGCTGCTCACTGAAGTGTCACTTATGCCTACACCTGTTTACAGTCAGGGAGGAACTGAGAGGCCAGGCTGCTTCCCCAAGATCAACCAGAAAGGGGCTCTTTGGGACTAGCTTTTCAGCCGCCATGCTCCCCTCAAGGACTCTCACCTGTGATGTGCTACCTGCCAATGATGTCTGCAGAGGCTTCCAATTAACGATAAAAAGAACTAGCCATTTCATTTTAGGACATTCAGCTTGGTAATGGGATGCACAAAAGCATAATAAAAATTTCCCCTGGACAGCTATGAGGTGACCTCTGCAGCCTGATGGAGTAGTCTCTTTTGTAGCCAAGATCTCATTTTTAGCTCCTCCTCAAACAGAGTTTCTGCTAATAAGGGGTGATGCAGTAAAAGGAAAAAAAAAATTAGCTGTACCGTATTACTTTGCATCCAGAGGTGCTTTCAGGTTTCAAAACACTAGCTTATCTGATGCTAAGAACACTGAGGCTGCAAATGAAAGACAGGACCCAGCCCTGGGACAGCCACTCAGTAGCCATGTAGCTTCAGAGGAGCTGCTGACTGAGACAAGCATGAATGGTAATTCTTCCACTTCTGGTTCATGATTAAGATAAGACCCAAAGTGGGTTGGTGAGGACCTGGGACACCGCTTGGCAGGATGGCATGCCCAGATGTGGGCAGGTAGGGGCTGGAATCAGGACCCCCTCACCAGACGGCTCTCACTATCACTCCAACTAGTAGGCTGGACACCTGGCAGGTCCTACCTGCTCATCATGGGGGCCTCTCTCTAGGAGCTGGCCCCCAAAAAGACAGGTGCAGATTTAAACAGAGATGCTATTTCAATGCCTGGGGGCAAAGTTTATGGTTTAGGGTAGAAGCTAGTTCTCTGACTCCCTGGGTGTGCGGGAGGCAGTGTTGGCAGGTGGGTAGGGCTTCTGGGTGATTCCAATCAGCTGTTGGGGTTAAGGACCACTGATGTCTAAATGCCAGGAGCTCAATCTCCCCTTATGCTATTTAACTAATGAATAATTCCCCAAGTCATCTACAGCAGGGGTCCCCAGCCTCCAGGATCTAATGCTTGATGATCTGATGTGGAGCTGAAGTAATAATAGAGGAAATAAAGTGCACAATAAGGGTAATGTGCTTGAATCATCCCCAAACCATCCCTCTAAGCCCAGGTCCACGGAAAAACTGTCTTCCGTGAAACTGATCCCTGGTGCCAACAAGGCTGGGAACTGCTAATCTGCAGCAGTGGAAGGATTAAGAGCTGACATCTGGAGTTCAGAGAATGAATGACTGCATTAGTCGCTCTTTGCGATCCCTTAGACTGTAGCCTGCCAGGCTTCTCTGTCCATGGGATTTTTCAGGCAAAGAGTTCAGAGAGCTTAGACTCAAGTCCTCTGCTGCCCTCTAACAGCCTTGAGGGCACGAGTGAATAATTTTGCTTTTCTAAGCCTCAGTTTTCCCATCTCTAGTATGGGGGTAATAACAGGACTCCTCTCGAAGGGACTGTAAGGACTAAATGAGCAGGTTATAGAACACAACATCCCCTCAACGAGCACTGGCTGCCATCCTCACAGTTCCTTCATCAAAGGTAACTGGTGCCCGCTAAGCATGCACACACACCTGCTGACCACATGCAAGGCTCAGCTCTATGTCTCAGAGGATTCTGAGCAAGTTTAGCTAAATGCCAGCTGCCGAAGGAGGGCATCAAAACCCACTGCTGATGCCAAACTGGAGCTTAACAGAACAAAAACAACAGGGCCCACCCTGCTGTTTCTGATTCAGCAGGTCTGTGGTGGAGCCTAAGAAACTGCATTTCCAACATGCTTTCCCAGGTGATGCTGGTCCAGGGACCATACTTAGAGACCCACTACTTTATTCTACTAGCAAGAATTCCAGATTTTCAAGCTGGATTTAGAAAAGGCAGAAGAATCAGAGATCAAATTGCCAATATCCAGATGGGGGAGCCTGGTGGGCTGATGTCTATGGGGTCACACAGAGTCGGACACGACTGAAGTGACCTAGCAGCAGCAGCAGCATTGGATCATCAAAAAAGCAAGAGAGTTCCAGAAAAACATCTACTTTTGCTTTATTGACTATGCCAAAGCCTTCAACTGTATGGATCACAATAAACTGGAAAATTCTTCAAAAGATGGGAACACCAGACCACCTTACCTGTCTCCTGAGAAATCTGCATGCAGGTCAAGAAGCAATGGTTAGAACTGGACGTGGAACAACAGACTGTTTCCAAACTGGGAAGGGAGTATGTCAAGGCTTTATATTGTCACCCTGTTTATTTAACTTATATGCAGAGTACATCATGCGAAATGGCAGGCTGGATGAAGCACAAGCTGGAATCAAGATTGCCGGGAGAAATATCAATAACCTCAGATATGCAGATGACACCACCCTTATGGCAGAAAGTGAAGAGGAGCTAAAAAGCCTCTTGATGAATGTGAAAGAGGAGAGCTAAAAAGTTGGCTTATAACTCAACATTCAGAAAACAAAGATCATGGCATCCAGTCCCATCACTTCATGGCAAACAGGTGGAGAAACAATGGAAACAGTGACAGACTTTGTTTTGGGGGGCTCTAAAATCACTGTAGATGGTGAAATTAAAAGACACTTGCTCCTTGGAAGAAAAGCTATGACCAACCTAGACAGCATATCAAAAAGCAGAGACATTACTTTGCCAACAAAGGTTCATCTAGTCAAAGCTGTTTTTTCCAGTAGTCATGTATGGATGTGAGAGTTGGACTATAAAGAAAGATGAGCGCTGAAAAATCGATGCTTTTGAACTCTTGAGAGTCCCTTGAACTGCAAGGAGATCCAACCAGTCAATCCTAAAGGAAATCAGTCCTGAATATTCATTGGAAGGACTGATGCTGAAGCTGAAACTCCAATACTTTGGCCACCTGATGTGAAGAACTGACTCATTGGAAAAGATCCTGATGCTGGGGAAGATTGAAGGCAGGAGAAGGGGACAACAGAGGATGAGATGGTTGGATGCCATCACAGATTTGATGGACATGAGTTTGAGCAAGCTCCGGGAGTTGGTGATGGACAGGGAAGCCTGGTGTACTGCAGTTCATGGGGTTGCAAAGAGTCGGACATGACTGAGTAACTGAACTGAACTAAACAATTCCTAGGAAAAGTCAGGAGATACCCAATTTCTTAAAGCTCAGTGAGTTAAAAGATGATTTGTAAAACTTTTAAAGAACCATATGCATTAAATATTTCTAATTGTTAGAAGTTGGTAGCGGGGTGAAAAAAGTTTGAGGGCTTTGACATCCCAGATTTGACTTCAGGCCACACCCCTCTGTCCCGCGGCTTTGTGATCTTGAAGTGAGATGGCGAGAGCCCTGGTATTTTCGCCACTGTCCCTCCATTCGTCCTCTCGTTCCTTAGTCGGCTGGTCTGTTTGCTTCTGCACTGCATGACCGGCTCCCTGGCCAGGTAGACTGGCGGCTACCCCTTACCTTCTTTAGCAGGGCGACCATGCCCTTGCACCACATGGAGGAGTAGTGGACGCGCTCCACCTTGAACATGTTAAGGATCTCGTCGATGGGCGTGGCCGAGTGGATTTCATATGGTCTCTGCAACAAGGGACAAGAGACAGCATCTGACAGCCGTCCACATGGTTAAAACAGACACAGAGAACAGACCTGCGCTGCCAAGGGAGACGGGGGTAGGGGAGGGATGGATTGAGAGTTTGGGATTAGAAGATGCAAACTATTACATATAGAGTAGATAAGCAACAAGGTCCTACTCTATAGCACTGGTAACTATACTCAATATCCCATGATAAACCATAATGGAAAAGAATGCATGTATCTATATCTACATATATCTATGTCTATATATGTATAAGTGAATCACTTTGCTGTACAGCAGAAATTAAGACAATGTTATAAATAAATTATAGTTCAGTAATAAAACTTTGGCCACCTGATGCAAAGAGCTAACTCATTGGAAAAGACCCTGATGCTGGGAAAGATTGAGGGCAGGAGGAAAAGGGGACAACAGAGGATCAGAGGGTTGGATGGCATCACTGACTCAAAGGATGGGAGTCTGAGCAAACTCTGAGAGATATTGAAGGACAGGGAAGCCTGGCGTGCGGCTGCAGTCCATGGTGTCACAAAGAGTTAGACATGATTTAGTGACTGAAAAACAAAAATAAATAATATATTAAAAAACTGTGTCATTATGAGGGGTGGTTTATTCTTTCCCTGCAGGTAACAGTGGGTGTTCCAATTACATGGCTGAGCAGGTGGCCTGGACCCCTATGTCAACAGTGACCAGTGCAGGAACCCAATGGGTGGGTGTTCTCTTACAGCCCCAGAAGGGTCAGTGATTGGTGAGGTCACATAGCCAGGAAGCGGCAGAGGCAGGACCCACACCCTACAGCCTAACCCCAGGGTCTCTGTTCCAGACCTAGGCCTGCAGAGGAGTGGGTCTCGCCATCCACAGCCCCCACCCACTGGCGAGCTTGGCTGCATCTTCCCTGCCCTGGCTGAACTGCCCCACGAGTGAGCAGGGCGGGAATCACCAGATCTGGGTCTGGTTGGGCGAGGGAGGCAGGGAGGCTGAGCCACTTCCACCTGCCATCCTTTCTCCTGCACCAGAAGGATGCCTAAGCCCTGTTCGCCAATTCCCCAGCACGGCAGAGCACTGAACTTTCTGACATGTTCTCTTGACACTGGAGTGGGCTGATTTCTTCTTCTTCTTCTTCTTTTTATTTTGGCCTCCAAACACCTCTCAAAGCTTGGAAAGACTCCTTTGACTTGGACCTTGGGGAAGTGGCTTGGACAGTGTCTGGACAGTAGCTGACTCCCTCCACCCCTCCCGCCCAAGAACAGCTCTTTCAGAGCCTCTTCTTCACCCTCCACCTGGCTGTGTGCTCCAGGAAGATTCCAGTTTCCATCAGGTAACATTACCCAGGGCTGGAGCAGGCATCTGTTTCCTAAGTGTGTGTGTTTCAATGACCAAACTGATCCTGGAGAAATCTGGAGGAATGAGCTCATTGTTAATCCACGTGACCTTGGTTGACCAGTATGGAGTTCCTGCGAAGCGGTGGGGGGCGCTTCTGGTAGGTGGGATTACAAAACCTCCATCTCTGTGTCCTCAGGGCGCCGAGCAGTAGCTGTTGCCCAGCAGGTCCCAGAGCAGAAGGACAACAAAGATGATGGTCAGATCATCCACCTTTGCTGATGGAACATGGACCGTGAACCTAAACACCAAGCTGGGCTCCCATGGTGCATAAAGGGCCAGCTCCAACCTCGTGGAACTTGGATTACTGTGGGGCTGCAGCAATTGGAGAGGTCAGCCTGGAAAATGGATTTGACCCTGAGCCCTGGTTGGGATACAATTCCCTGGAAGGAAGTGTCTGTATCTCTCCCAAGTGGGCTCCCCCCGGGGAAGATGCCTGCTGACCTGGGTGCACCTGTGCCTTCTGATGTACCCACCCAGAAGGGGGCTTCTTCCTGACTGGCTGCCTCCTCTCTCATCTGTTTCACTGAATTGGGAATCTCCCTTCTGCCCAATAGGGCAAAACACCAAACCATGAGCTCCTTGTGTGTGTGTGCATATCCAATTCTTTGCGACCCCACAGACTGTAGCCCATCAGGCTCCTTTGTCCATGGAATTCTCCAGGCAAGAATACTGGAGTGGGTTGCCATGCCCTGCTCCAGGCGATCTTCCTGATCCAGGGATTGAACCGGGGTCGTCTGCATTGCAGGTGGATTCTTTACCATCTGAGCCACCAGGGAAGCCCACGGACTCCCTAGAAAGTCTAATTAGCTTGCTACACTAACATTCTTGAAATCTGGCTTCAAACAGTTTTGAATTTATAGAAAGTGGAGTACAGTTTTAAAATTTCCACCCAAAGCTGCTGCCTGCTTTCATGTTGCAGGATCCCTTTGTGTTTCACCAGGAACAACCACCACAATTAGAAATGAGAGTGAATATTCACTGAGAGCATCTGGGACGTGACACAAAGCCCCCAGCGTCTCCATGAGCTGGCCACTGTGAATGTGACCACCTGGGCTTTCCAGGTGGTGCTAGTGGTAAAGAACCCGCTTGCCCATGCAGGAGACAGGAGACCTGGGTTTGATCCCCGCGTTGGAAAGGTCCCCTGGAGGAGGGCCTGGCAACCCACTCCAGTATCCTTGCCTGGAGGATCCAATGGACAGAGGAGCCTGGCAGGCTACAGTCCACAGGGTTGAAAAGAGTTGGATACGACTGAGGCGACTTAGCACGCACGCACAATATGACCACTTTACAGCAGACGAGCCAGAGGCCCCAAGCCCCAGAGCTAGGATGTGACGGCATCGACATTAAAGCTCAGGCGGCATCAACCCCCAGCTCACCGCTGACCACTGCTGTCGCGGAGGGAATTGTGTCCCTCAAGTCTGTATGTTCAAGTCCAAATTCCAGCTCCTCAGAAGGTGGCCTTGTCTGGAGATAGGGTGTTTACAGAGGTGATCAAGTCCACACTAGGTCATTAACAGGGACCCCAATTCAATATGACTGGTGTCCTTGTAAACAGGGGAAACCCTAGAGAAAGGGGACCCTGGGACCCAGGGAGATAGACGTAGAGGGGACACCAAGCAAGGAGACACAGGGAGAAGACGGCCGTCTACGAGCAAGGAAGGAGCATCTGGACGTGAGGTGTAAAGGGGCAGCTTCCCTCACCGCCCTCAGAAGGAGTCTGCCCTGAAGACACCGTGAACGTGGACTTCTAGGCCCCAGAGCCGCGAGAGAACAGGCTTCTGTTGTTTAAGCCGCCCGGGCTGTCGGACTTGGTCACAACAGCTCGAGCAGACTAAGACCGTTACCCTAGCCGTCCTCAGGCGGAGTTGGGGAAGGTGTCTGACTTCTGCTCTGTTCAGGGAGGTGTCAGCTCTGTGTAGACCAGGCCCCTGGTGTGAGCAGACAGACAGGGTCCCAACCCCTCTCAGCTCTTCATGGAAAAGACGGCAGTGAGGGGTTTCGGGTATGGGGTGCATGCTGGGCGCACAGAAGGGGTGGAGGGGTGCTGGCTTAGTGCGGGAGGGGGTTCAGGAAACCAGAGTTCAGGCCACTACCCGAAGACCAGCCTTCAGGGGTAGAGACTCTGGCTTTTGAACTCTTCAGGATCGTTTCAGGATCGCTTCTTCCCATTTTTTGCCTCTCAAAAGGCCATTTCTCTGACTCCGGTCCAAGCCCGGCCCTGGTAACCCAGCTACTGCAGGTGTCAGGGTGCTGGCTCACCTCTTCATTTTAAAGTTTGTGAAACTGAGGCTGAGAGACAAAAAGTGACTTTCCCAACATCCCAGAGACCCAGATTCTCCTTCACGGCTCTTTCCATCAGAGACTGGAACTCAAGCACCCAACCGGAGAATCAGCCAGCAACAAGTGTACACTTCTGTTATCATTTACGCTTCATTCTATTTCCTACTTGGTTATTTCAAGGCATCTATGAATTCTACTTGCCCCCCAGGTCCCCCAAAGGCCCCCCTATCTCTCCCCCCACTTTTGGAGGGAACCAGACCAATAAAAACAGTGATGAGAATAATAGTAACCATAATTAGCCATGAGGCTAATATAGCAGTTAAATACTTTTGGAAATGCATTTGGAACACTATAACTAAAATCTGCACTGCATCTTGAAGCTTCAGGCTCAGCCTTGATCTGTTTGGGTGGTTGTGGAGACGAGAATATTATTCAATATTAAGATCAATATTCCATCGACTTGTGGTCAAGAGTTCTACTGAGTCTTGGTCTCACTCACTGATCTTAGGATGTGCTGATTTAGAAAACTGAGTGGTACTTATGAAAGTGAAAGTGTTAGACCCTCAGTCGTATCTGACTCTTTGAAACCCCATGGACTGTAGCCCGCCAGGCTCCACTGTCCACGGAATTCTCCAGGCAAGAATACCAGAGTAGGTAGCCATTCCTTTCTCCAGGGGATCTTCCCACACCCAGGGATCAGATCCGGGACTCCCGCATCGAACCAGGGAAGCCAGCAGTATTTTTAAGGTGATGTAATTACCTGTTCAGCTGGTGAAAGTGATTTTGGCAGCAGGGCACCAGATAGACTCATTATGAAGTGCAAGTGTGTCTATTCCAGGAAACCCAGTTTACAAAAATTCCAATTTACCAAGAAACAGGAAAAGAATTGCCATAGACCTGTTATTTTAACTGCTAGAGCTGAGCTGGGCTTTCGGGACCATCTCATCCAAAGTTTTTCCCCCAAATCTTTTTGCTCAAAATCCAAAACATAGAACAGATGCAAGTGAAGAACAGTTCCCCAGGTTGCTTAAACCTCCAGCAGCTGGAGAAATCTTTTTTTCTCTATGAACTGTTGAATCATTCCTGCAGGGTCCTTTACTTTTAGGAAGCACAGCTTGAAAATCCTTTGCCTTATGGAAACTGGAGGGGCAAGGTCAGAGAGTTCATTTCACCCCAGGTTTTTAACTCCCAGCTCAGCGATCTCTCTGCTTCACTGAGGGACAGGAAGGCAGTGTTCAACTCAAGGGCCACCTCTCTCGCTTTGCTGGGTTAATAAACCAACAGATGCTCGTCTCTGCAGTTGAGCCCACCACTTGGTGTGCATCCAGAGGTTCTTAGTTCTGCTGCAAACTGTAGGACCTCCATGCATGTGTGTGTGTGTGCTCAGTCGCTTCAGCCACGGCTGACCCTTTGCAATGCTATAGACTGTAGTCTGCCAGGCTCTTCTGTCCATGGAATCATCCAGGCAAGAATACTGCAGTGGGCAGCCAGTCCCTTCTCTGGGGGATCTTCCTGACCCAGGGATTGAACTTGGGTCTCCCGCATTGCAGGCAGATTCTTTACCCACTGAGCCACCTGGGAAACCCTAGGACCTCCATAACCCTCTTCTATTCCCCATCATCCCCACCTTCTCTGTCTACTGAACCTTAAGGAGAAATGCTGACTGGAGTCAAAGCCAAGGGTAATACCAGGTGAGGGAGGTGGGTGGGAGGAAGCAGAGAGGGTAGAAGTCTTCATGGTGCCATAGTGTGGATTTTAGGGCTCTCCCTGTGGCTGCATGCAAAGCACATTGTGCCAGGCCATGGGCACAGTGTGGCCTGACATTCAGAATCTCCTTTCGCCCATGCCCTTGATTACTCTGGCAGTGGTTCTCAACTGGGGATAATTTGTCCCCCAAGGGACGTCTGGCAACATTTGGCAACATTTTGGTTGTGGGGGCGATTCCAGCTGGTCTCTAGTGGGTAAAGGCCAGGAATGCTGCTAAACACTCTCTAATGTACAAGGCAGCCCCCGACACAAAGTGGTATCCAGACCCAAGCAACCATAGAGCTGAGGCTGAGGAATCCTGTGCTTTGCAACCACCGTTCTTCCCATTTGATAGAAAAGAAGCAGGCTCAGCCCAGACCATTCAAGAGCTGCAACAAAACTGGGATTTGATCCCCAAAACATGTGATTCCAAAAACCAGGGATTGAACCTGGGTATCCTGCATTGCAGGCAGGTTCTTTACCCACTTAGAAACCTGGGAAACCTTAGGATCTCCATAACCCTCTGGCTTAAGCACCGTGCTGTCCCTTCCATGAACTGCACTGCACTTCCTACACAGTGAAGCCAGCACCTCCAGGTGACCTCAGGGTCCTTTCTAGAAAGTCCCGCAACTGTCCTTCTGACGGCTGGTCAGTCTAAGATGCTGCTGTGCCAGCCTCAGCTGCCCTCCTTGGGCAGCACTGTCTCTGTATCCACCTGCCTCGGAATCATCACCCCGTCAACATTTATGCAGCAATCAGAGTCCTCCGTGTGCTCAGACACTGCCTATGCGCTGCCACATTTTCTTCTGGAATCGCCTTGGTGACCTCCCTGCCCCCCCACTGGCCTCATCATCCCCATTTCAGGAAGGAGGAAGCCAGGGCTCAGAGGAGTCAAGTGACCAAAGTAGAATCACAGCTCTCAAGGTGCTCATTTTATTTTGAAGCCCTTGAGGCTTTTTGCCAAGTCATCATCTTTGACTGTTCTAATCCATGTATTTAAAAAAATTTTTTTTATTAAGAAACTACCTACCAATGCAGGAGACACAGGTTTGGCCCCTGGGGTGGGACTGTTCCCTGGAGAAGGAAATGGCAGCCCACTTGGGTATACTTGCCTGGAGAATCCTATGGACAGAGGATCCTATTGGGCTACAGTCCATGGGGTTACAAGAGGCAGACATGACTTAGAGCCAAACAACAACAAATGGCTGATTAACAATGTTGGGATAGTTTCAAGTGAATAGCAAAGGGATTCAGCCACATATACACATGTATCCATTCTCCCCCAAACTCCCCTTGCATCCAGCCTGCCATAACATTGAGCAGAGCTCCATATGCCATACAAGTAGATCCTTGTTGGTTATCCATTTTAAATACAGCAGTGTGTACATGTCCATCCCAAACTCTCTAACTATCCCTTCCCCTCATCCTTCTCTCTGGCAGTCATAAGTTAGTTCTCAAAGTCTGTGAATCTGTGTTTTTAAGTACATTAATTTGTATCAATTCTTTTTTGATTCCACATATGTGATGTCATATGATATTTCGCCTTCTCTGACTTCACTCAGTATGACTATCTCTACTGACCTGTATTCTGACAGAGAATATACTTTCTGCAGGCAAGCAACCAATCACACTTAGGTGAATTGCTTGCCAAGGTCATTTGTATGGCTGATTACATCATAAACAGCATCTGGCGATGCCTGTGTCCTCTGGTTCACATAAATACCGTGGGGACCCTCATGTTCCCTCCTTGAGTGCGTATATCAAAGAGCCAGTACATGACGAAGGAACTGACCAGGAATAGGTAAGCCTGAGTGCGTGCCTGCTCATTCACTTCAGACGTGTCTGACTCTTTTCGACCCTGTGGACTATAGCCCATTAGGCGCCTCTGTCCAGGGGATTCTCCAGGGAAGAATACTAGAGTGGGTTACCACGCCCTCCTCCAGGGGATCTTCCCGACCCAAGGACTGAACCTGCGACTCCTTCATTCTACTTGTGGGGAGAGGGATGTCAAGGGGAAGGGTCTCTTGTGAAGCTCAGCTGCGGATCAGTGGCAGCTCAAGAATCAAGCAGATTCTTTACCCGCTGAGCCACCAGGAAAGCCCATAGGTAAGCCTTAGGTAAGCCTGAGGGAGATAGTTTTCATTCAGTGCCTGAGAAAACTCACAAGATCACATGTATTATTTTTTGCATTCTTAAAAATCCACGTGCCATAATACGTTTTTTGAGGAACTCAGGGGAAATAATTGAGATCAACAGCAGAGAACAGTTGCTGGAACCACAGGGCGATAATGAATAACACTCACATAGCTTGGATGGCTTTCACACAGCTGTCATCATTCATTCATTCATTCCCCTCCCTCATCACCCTGCACTGGGAGCCCCTACCCTCCAGGAGTGCTCACTGCCAGCTTAAATATGCAGATGACTGTGGGACAACGTTAAAAGAGCAGCCAGGGATGGGAACTCGCTCTCCACAGTTGTGCGCTGGGCGCCAGACCTGTAAGGCGGCATTGTTGTGTTGTTCAGTCACTAAGGTGTGCCCGACTCTTTGATGCTGTAAGGTGACTAATACGAAAGCCGTGTGTCCCAGCTGGGCACGTGGATCCTGGGATAACTTCAGTGCCACAGAACAGAATGAAAGGATGCTATTATCTTCATTGTATAAGGGGGAAACCATGGTCCTGAGAGGTTAAGTGGCATCCTTTTCAAATGATATTTGTATAGAGAAAATATGCCTCCAAATTAGTTTGACATAATTCTTCCTGCTAAAATAAAACTGAGCTATTAGTTGCCAAAGAGTCCCCTTAGTCATCTTCAGCTATTAAATTTAAATGAAATAAAACAAAAATACGCACTGAATGCCCCACTTTTATAGGACACTGAGCTAAGTATTGGGGGAAGATTGGGACAAAAATAACAGTAGCAAAAAACAAGCAGGAGAGTCTGATTGGGCATGAGTGCGTGATGTTGTGGGCTGAAATCATGAGATCGGGGTGATTTGGGTGTTTGAGCTGCCACTGATCTGCTGCTGAGCTTAGCAAGAGACCCTTCCCCTCAACATCCCTCTGCCTACAAGTAGAATGAGGATCTGGACCAGAAGCTTGTTAAGAGCTTTTTAACACTCAGGACCGTGGAGCTGGCACATGGGCCATCAGGACAGACACCCAGGGCTCCTTGCCAGCATGGTGCACCACCCATGGGACATGGCCACCCGACTCTACCCAAGCCTGGTAGGACCTAAGTCCCCCCCCAACTTCCACAGTCCCCATGTTCACGACACAGACACACATCTTACCCAGCCCCGCAGCAGCTCGTAGGCCGTGACACCCAGGGACCACCAGTCAACGGGGTAGGAGTACCCAGGGCCTCCATCCACATATACCTGGAACACTTCCGGTGCTGCCAAAGACAGGACAAAAGACGTCACTGGGCATCTCGCTTGACATGCATCATGCCGAAGAAGGAGGACACAGGGCCAGGAGCTGGACTGCGGGGCTAGCTTTCCATCGACGATGCTATGTACTTACTACCGTCTGTAAGTCACAAGCCAGCCTGAGACAAAGTGCAGGCATCGCAGGCAACCCCGTGTGACACCTGGGACAGAACACAGACGGGGTGCCCCGAGTGTGCAGCAGAAGGCGGTCTGCTGGGGAGTCAGGGAAAGCAGCGGGGGAGGAGGATTTGGTGGAGCATGAATCGTGGTCAGCATGGGGAATAAAGTCTGAGTTAAGACGAAGAGCCTACACCCGTTTCGGAGCAGGACCCCCGTGGGGCTCCTGGGCACAAAGACTTTCTGTGCCCGCCAATTCTTTGATGACAGGAAATAGGCTTCACTCAGTGTCTGTGACCTTCCCTTATCTCCAACCTGTAGTTTCAAACAGATGCGAAGCAAGGATGGGAGGGGATGCAGAGACAAGGGAGGAACAGACAGGAAACAATAATGCAGCCTTGGGGCAGAGTCCCGGTCCCCGCCTGCCAAGCGATACACATAACATTTTTGAGCTCTTCTGCAGATACTAAAACTCCCACCAGGTGGGAGAAATTAAGGGTCTGATGTGCTGTGCTAAGTCGCTTCCATCGTGTCAGACTCTTTGCGACCCTATGGACTGTAGCCCACCAGGCTCCTCTGTCCATAGGATTCTCCAGGCAAGAAATACGGGAGTGGATTGCCATGCCCTCCTCCAGGGGATCTTCCCAATCCAGGGATTGAACCTGCGCCTCTTACATCTTCTGCATTGGCAGGTGGGTTCTCTACCACTAGCATCACCTGGGAAGCCCCAAGGGTCTGATGCCCACAAGCAAGTAGACCCCAGACTGGTTAGAACCAGAAGGTGGATGATGCAGACTCTCACTTACCTCACCAATAACCAATCAGAAAAATGTCCATAAGCTTATCATCCTCTTTTAACCATTACTATAACACCCCTCACTACCCCCTCCAGGTGGGGACACACAGCTTTGAGGGCATTTGCTCACTGTGGCCCCTTTTGCCTGGAAAAGCAATTTGTTGTTGCTGTTGCTGAGTTGTGTCTGACTCTTTGCAACCCCATGGACTGCAGCACACCAGGCTTTCTTGAGTTTCACTATCTCCTGCTGCTGCTGCTGCTAAGTTGCTTCAGTCATGTCCAATTCTGTGTGACTCCATAGACTGCAGCCCACCAGGTTCCCCCCCGTCTTTGGGATTCTCCAGGCAAGAACGCTGGAGTGGGTTGCCATTTCCTTCTCCGCACTGTCTCCTGGAGTTTGCTCAATTTCATATCCATTGAGTCGGTGATGCTATGTAATCATTCCATCCTCTGCCACCCCTTCTCCTTTTGCCTTCAGTCTTTCCCAGTATCAGGATCTTTTCCAATGATTTGGCTCTTCGCATCAGGTGGCCAAAGTACTGGAGCTTCAGCTTTAGCATCAGTCCTTCCAATGAATATTCAGGACTGATTTCCTTTAGAATTGACTGATTTGATCTCTTTGCTGTCCAAGGGACTCTCAAGAGTTTTGCCCAGCACCACCCATTCAAAAGCATGAATTCTTTGGTGCTCAGCCTTCTGGTCCAGCTCTCACATCTGTACATAATTATTGGAAAAATTATAGCTTGGACTATATGGACCTTTGTCAGCAATGTAATGCCTCTGCTTCCTAATACACTCTAGGTTTGTCATAAGTTTACTTCCAAGGACCAAGCATCTTTTAATTTCATGGCCGAAGTCACCATCTGCAGTGACTTTGGAGCCCAAGAAAATAAAATCTGTCATTGTGTCCACTTTTTTCCCTTCTATTTGCCATGAGGTGATGGGATGACAGAGGATGAGATGGCTAGATGGCATCACTGACTCGATGGATGTGAGTCTGAGTGAACTCCGGGAGTTGGTGATGGACAGGGAACCAGGGATTGAACCTGCGCCTCTTACATCTTCTGCATTGGCAGGTGGGTTCTCTACCACTAGCATCACCTGGGAAGCCCCAAGGGTCTGATGCCCACAAGCAAGTAGACCCCAGACTGGTTAGAACCAGAAGGTGGATGATGCAGACTCTCACTTACCTCACCAATAACCAATCAGAAAAATGTCCATAAGCTTATCATCCTCTTTTAACCATTACTATAACACCCCTCACTACCCCCTCCAGGTGGGGACACACAGCTTTGAGGGCATTTGCTCACTGTGGCCCCTTTTGCCTGGAAAAGCAATTTGTTGTTGCTGTTGCTGAGTTGTGTCTGACTCTTTGCAACCCCATGGACTGCAGCACACCAGGCTTTCTTGAGTTTCACTATCTCCTGCTGCTGCTGCTGCTAAGTTGCTTCAGTCATGTCCAATTCTGTGTGACTCCATAGACTGCAGCCCACCAGGTTCCCCCCCGTCTTTGGGATTCTCCAGGCAAGAACGCTGGAGTGGGTTGCCATTTCCTTCTCCGCACTGTCTCCTGGAGTTTGCTCAATTTCATATCCATTGAGTCGGTGATGCTATGTAATCATTCCATCCTCTGCCACCCCTTCTCCTTTTGCCTTCAGTCTTTCCCAGTATCAGGATCTTTTCCAATGATTTGGCTCTTCGCATCAGGTGGCCAAAGTACTGGAGCTTCAGCTTTAGCATCAGTCCTTCCAATGAATATTCAGGACTGATTTCCTTTAGAATTGACTGATTTGATCTCTTTGCTGTCCAAGGGACTCTCAAGAGTTTTGCCCAGCACCACCCATTCAAAAGCATGAATTCTTTGGTGCTCAGCTCTCACATCTGTACATAATTATTGGAAAAATTATAGCTTGGACTATATGGACCTTTGTCAGCAATGTAATGCCTATGCTTCCTAATACACTCTAGGTTTGTCATAAGTTTACTTCCAAGGACCAAGCATCTTTTAATTTCATGGCTGAAATCACCATCTGCAGTGACTTTGGAGCCCAAGAAAATAAAATCTGTCATTGTGTCCACTTTTTTCCCTTCTATTTGCCATGAGGTGATGGGATGACAGAGGATGAGATGGCTAGATGGCATCACTGACTCGATGGATGTGAGTCTGAGTGAACTCCGGGAGTTGGTGATGGACAGGGAGGCCTGGCATACTGCGATTCATGGGGTCGCAAAGAGTCGGACACAACTGAGTGACTGAACTGAACTGAACTGATGGGATCAGATGCCATGATCTTAGTTTTTTGAATGTTGAGTTTTAAGCCAGCTTTTTCACTCTCCTCTCTCCCTGTCATCAAGAGGCTCTTTAGTTTCTCTTCACTTTCTTCCATTAGAGTGCTATCAACTGTATATCGGAGGTTGTGCTATTTCTCCCAGCAATCTTGATTCCAACTTGTGATTCATCCAGCAAAGCAGTAAAGCTATTCTTTCCTACTCTACCCAAAACTCTGTCCCTGAGATTTAACTTGGTGTTGGGGCACAGAGGCCAGATTTGGTTCACCCGTAAGGGGCTGAGAAGCTAGGTAAATATCAGTCTGCTTTGGCACTAACACCAGGTCAGATGTCCCAACAGCCAGAATGGTTAGAGCCTTTGGTGCCTAGGGCCAGGCTCAGGACAACATTATTTTAGCATAGGTGGGAATCAATACAAAGTATCCAGAATAAGTAAATGCACAGACAGAAGGCCATCAGGGGTTGCCAGGGGCTGACGTGGGGATGGGGCGCACCTGCTCATTGGGTTTCCTCTGGGATGATGAATGTTCTTGAACTAGGCAGAGGTGGTGGCTACATAATGTGGTGAATGTACTAAATGCCACTTTGTTTGCTTGCAAATAGTTCATTTTACGTTATATGAATTTTACCTCTGTAATAAACCAGTGGAGGGTGGAGCCCCCGGAGGGATGGACCCTCACTCCTCAGGGGGATGCAGCTGTCCTGGGGTCCCCTAGGGTCCTGCTGCTTCCCAAGCTGCTGGGAGGTGGGTTCATCACTGCCTCATCCCCGACTCACCAGGCCAGGAGTGCATCTCAAGTTTTAATTGCTCACACTGGCTTTCAGGAAAGTCTTGGGAAATGCAGGTCATTTCTAGAAAATTAATTTATAAATGTAATTCCATTTTACAGGTGTCAGAGCAGTCAAGCTCTGTCATGGGGAACCAGGACATGTTGTGATTAAAAACATCTCGACTCAGTTTTCAGACTGGCATTCGGATGGCGTGGGGGCAGGAAGGGTCAGACGAAGCAGACGAGGGTAGACAACAGACGCTTGAATCTGGGCTCTAGATGGGCAGCTGGACACCTAAACCTGTTGTTGTTCAGTCACTCAGTCGTGTCTGACTCTGTGACCTCATGAACTGGAGCATGCCAGGCTTTCCTGTCCTTCACCATCTCCCGAAGCTTGCTCAAACTCCAGTCCATTGAGACAGTGATGCCATCCAACCATCTTGTCATCTGTCGCCTCCTTCTCCTCCTGCCTTCAATCTTTCCCAGCATCAGGGTCTTTTCCAATGAGTCAGTTCTTTGCATCAGGTGGCCAAAGTATTGGAGCTTCAGCTTCAGCATCAGTCCTTCCAATGAATATTCAGGACTGATTTCCTTTAGGATTGACTGGTTTGATCTCCTCGCAGTCTAAGGGACTCTCAAGAGTCTTCTCCAGCACCACAGTTCAAAAGCATCAATTCTTCAGCACTCAGCTTTCTCTATGGTCCAGCTCTTATCATCAATGAACCTGACCCTCAGCCAAATTCCAGCTGCCCTCCAGCAACCCACTCCTGTTATTTTGTATTCTCCTTTCCTCCTCACGACAACCCCAGGGTCATATTATCATTTGACACGCTTTCCCGAAGAGGTTCAGAGAGGGACGGCAGGGCACAGGAAGTCATACAGCAGAGAAGTGCAGAGCTGAGGTGCGCCTTACATACTGGTCCAATTCCAGTTTGAAGTAAGCTTTGCAGCAGCATTTGGGCACAAAACCATAATCAGTCTATGTTGAAGATGTAGGGGAAGATGTTATTGGGAGTTCAGGGAAATGTCATGTTGGTTTATTTGAGCCTCACCAAGTGGTATGTGTGCTGGGGAACAGGAAGAAGGTTGGTGTGATTGCAGCTGGGTTAACACGTTCTTTGCTTCAGTTTGTAAAGCATGAGCAGTAATAAACAGTCTATTCACAGGGTTCTTATGAGGATTAAGGAAAACTGCTGGCTAAGAGCTAAGCCCGATGCCAGGCTGGTCCATGGTGGGTGCTCTGGAAATCCTGGGCATGGGTTTTTTAGTAGAATTGTCATTCAAATGTCCTCTCTTCATCAAACTCAGCTTCTCACTGACCGTCCAGGCAGCCTGGGGACTGTCCTAAAGTCCACCCTCCTCGGCCTCATGACTCATCAGTCTCCAGACCCTCTGAGCTTGGCATTCTGGGCATCTTTCCATCTGCCCTTTCCTATCCATCCTAGATCAACCTGAATTCAAAGGTGGTAGTTGTACCTGTTTAGTAAACATCTGGTGAGCGACATTTGATTTCCTCGCCTCTCAGGGCACTGGGCTGTGCTATTCTGCATCTCACCCTGGGAGCCTGAGGCTCGGCTCCAACCCAGAGGGGCTTCCTTCCCTGCACCCCACTCTGTGTACTTGTCCTTCCCTCTGTGCAAAAGGTTCTGATAAAGAAGGAGACAGTCTTGCTGGCCTGTGCAGAACCAAGACTTTGACAGCTGCTGGCCCGGCCCACGTGCTCAGACAGGGCCAGAGGCAGGGACACGCCCAGGACTACAGGAGAGGCTGTGTGTCCAGCTGTCCCCATAAAGCCTTGTCATGTGTGGCTGCCCCAAGACCATCTGGAGTTCATGGTAGAAGCCGCATCTGACCAGTTCTGTCTTGGCTGTCCTGACCAGCCAAGTGACAGCTGTCTGCAGCCTGTGACTCCACTCCCAGAGAAGGTGACAATTTCCCTTTCCCTGCACACCTGGGGCTGAAAGAACATAAACAACATTAATGTCACAATCCATATGCCACTGTAGTGCCCTGGAACCAGTGCTTAGAAGTGAGGGCATCATAGACGGTTAGAACTTGAAGGACAGGTACAAGACACACACCTGTCACCATTATTTCATGTTTGAATGAATGAGTGTGGAAACAGTTTGCTAGGTGTCGTGTTAAGGATTTTACACATACAGCTCCCTTCCTCCTCCCAGTCACCCAATAAAACAAGTGCTACAATGATCTTCACATTCCAGATGAGGCAGTAGAGACATGAAGGGGTGTATTTGGGTGAATGAAAGCGAAAATGTTAGTTGCTCAGTCATGTCTGACTCCTTGTGAACCCACGGACTGTAGCCCGCCAGGCTCCTCTGGCCACAGACTTCTCCAGGCAAAAATACTGGAGTGAGTAGCCATTCCTTTCTCCAGGGGATCTTCCTGATCCAGGGATCCAACCCAGGTCTCCCACATTGCAGGCAGATTCTTTACCACCTGAGCCACCAGGGAAGGTGAATAGTGTCCGCAAAAGACTGTGTCCAAGTACTAACCTCCAGTATTTGTAAACAGGGCCTTATTCAGAAATAGGGACTCTGCAGGTGTAATTAAGGACATCAAGATAAAAACCATCCTGGATTCAGGGTGGACCCTTCCTAGATTCAGAGTCTGATGACTTTATAAGGGAAAGGAGAGAGAGATTTGGGACACAGAGAAGGCCAATGCAGGAGGCACAAGAAACACAGGTTCGATCCCTGGGTTGGGAAGATCCCCTGGAGTAAGAAATGGCAACCTGCTCCAGTATTCTTGCCTGGAAAATTCCATGGACAGTGGAGTTTGGTGGGCTATAGTCCATGGGGTCGCAAAGAGTCGGACACCATGGAGCACACATCCTTAAAGCACCCTGAACCATAGATGAAGAAAAAAGAGACATAGAGAGGTAAAGGGGCAAGTTCAGGGCCATCTAGGTGGTGAGTGGAAGAGTGTGGAAGGCTGTTCTTAACAACTTTCGAGGGGGGACTCAATAGGGCTGTCCCACTGTTATCACGAGCAGTGGCTTTCTTTGCGACACTAAGAGCTGTGTTATTAGTGTGCCATTGACTGAGCATCTTCCGTGCGCCAGAAGCTCTTCAGGTTTCTTTCCTCTGTTATTTACTTCTCAGGGAAGCTAATATTTATGGAGCACTATCTGCAGCGGCACGCGCATGATCTCCTTTTAACCTCAGAAGGACCTTGGGAGGTGAAAATGATCATTATCGCCATCTGAGGAAGCAAAGCTATGGTTTTCCCAGTAGTCATGTATGGATGTGAGAGCTGGAGCATAAAGAAAACTGAGCGCCAAAGAACTGATGCTTTTGAACTGTGGTGTTGTTGGAGAAAACTCTTGAGAGTCCCTTGGACTGCAAGGAGATCAAACCAGTCCATCCTAAAGGAAATTAGTCCTAAATATTCATTGGAAGGACTGATGCTGAAGCTCCAATACTTTGGCCATCTGATGCAAAGAACTGACTCCACTGGAAAAGGCCCTGATGCTGAAAAAGATTGAAGGAAGGAGGGGAAGGAGACGATAGAGGATGAGATGGTTGGGTGGCATCACTGACTCAATAGACATGAGTTTGAGCAAGCTCTAGGAGTTGGTGATGGAAGGGAAGCCTGGTGTACTGCATTCCATGGGGTCACAAAGAGTCGGACACCACTGAACTGAAGAGAAAGCCAGGCTTGGAGGCGTGACAGACCCACCAAGGTCCCAAGCCTCATGGGAAGCCTGGCTTCCCCCATTCTCCAGCGTCATCCAGAATGATGACCAGAGCCTTGCTCTGTCTCCTTCAATATCCAGACATTTCCCACCATGTTATACCATCTTTATGTGGATGCTGAAAAGAAAAATAATGTATCATAAAAAATATATGCACACACACACTACATATATGTGAGGCGGTAAAGAACCCGGCTGCCAATGCAGGAGACATAAGAGATGCAGTTTTGATATCTGGGTGGGAAGATCCCCTGGAGGAGGGCATGGCAACCTACTCCAATATTCTTGCCTGGAGAATCCCATGGATAGTGGAGCCTGTGGGCTATAGTTCATAGGGTTGCAAAAAGTCAGACAAGACTGAAATGACTTAGCATGTAGTATATATGTATCTACTTTACATGTCTTATAGTACAAAATCTCTCCAAAGTCAATGCATTAAATCTGCAAATTCAATTGGAACCAAAATCAAGAATGTTTATGAAGGTCTAGTAATGCTAAATTTAGGAAATCAAGGTTTTGACATAATCCAAAAGAATGTGTAGTTCGCTGTTAACATGCACGTTAATAAAAGTGGCTCTGGAATCACAATGCTCCAGCAGCAGCCTTCCTCGCTACATCCCCAGGGTCCTTCACGGTGCCCAGTGAGTGCTGAATGCTCTGTGGATACTTGTGAGCCCACGAATGAACGCCCTGGGCTGACACCAGGCTCCATGGAAGTGGCTTCTCCCGCATGACCCAGTGGCATGAAAAGATCAGCCCTACCTCCCATCAACCATTTCTAGCAGCAGCTGAGCAATTCTGCCAATGCAGGTTTTAAATGGAAAGTGAATCTCGATTCCAAGGGGCATCAGAAAATTGGCCTTCCAGAAAAGCAAGTACATGGGGTGTCGATTGAAAGAGATCGCCTCAAGGCAAAGAAAATTTGCTTTTGGTGGGTTTTGCCACCTTCGGCTCACCATGCAGAGTTACTTCCTCATTAGACTAAAAATATGGAAAAACTCCCAGAAACCTCCTAAGTTATAATTATTAGCCTGCTGCTTTAGCTCTATGAATATTCCCGAAGGCTTTGATTGCTGCAGTGGAGTGTGACACGCTATTCAATGTCTAGCTTACAAGTTGACTGGCTTCCAGGATTGGCTTCCACAGGTAATTGTGTCCTTCTGGACTAGGAACATAGAATTACATTTCCGCCTAGAGGGGACCTTCAAGGTCATTTCCTTTCTCCCCTACATTTTGTAGGTGAGGAAGCTGAAGCCTATTAGAGGCGTTCAATGGCTTCCAGCCCAGCTGGGACCAGGGCCCAGGCCTCCTGCCCACTGAGCCTCACTTCAGTTTGCACCTCCCAGCCAGCAGAATGGCCAGATCTGGACACCTCCACCCAGAATCCCCACAGGCATGGCATTCTTACTATGTCCAAGCCAAAGCCCCCCTCTCCAACTGCCCCTTCTCCTGGGTCCCCAGTCTGTGCTGTTAGTCTGCTCAATTGCAAGAGTCAGAAATCAATCTACACATTGATGTGTGCTCAGTGGCTCAGGCATGTCTGACTTTTTGCAACCCTACCTACTGTAGCCTGCCAGGCTCCTCTGCCCATGTAATTTTCCAGGCAAGATTACTGCAATGGGATGCTCTTCCCTACTCTAGGAGATCTTCCCGATCCAGGGATTGAACCTGCATCTCTTGTGTCTCCGGCACTGACAGGCAGATTCTTCACCATTAGCGCCACCTGGGAAGCCCATGCTTTGATGATTTGATTAACTCTTAATTCATCATTGTTCCCTTCCAGAATCTTCCTCTTCTTTCTGATCCTCTTTCATTGCTGTCTGGACTAATGACAGCCCCTCATGCACCCTAGCCTGGGGCTGTTTAATCCCACCCACCTGCCCCTGCACTGAATATGTCAGCAAATTTGGAGAACTCAGCAGTGGCATCGGGACTGAAAAAGGTCAGTTTTCACTCCAATCCCAAAGAAAGGTAATGCCAAAGAATGCTCAAACTACCGCACAGTTGCACTCATCTCACATGCTAGTAAAATAATGCTCAAAATTCTCCAAGCCAGGCTTCAGCAATACGTGAACTGTGAACTTCCTGATGTTCAAGCTGGTTTTAGAAAAGGCAGAGGAGCCAGAGATCAAATTGCCAACATCTGCTGGATCGTGGAAAAAGAAAGAGAGTTCCAGAAAAATATCTGTTTCTGCTTTATTGACTATGCCAAAGCCTTTGACTGTGTGGATCACAATAAACGTGGAAAATTCTGAAAGAGATGGGAATATCAGACCACCTGACCTGCCTCTTGAGAAACCTATATGCAAGTCAGGAAGCAAGAGTTAGAACTGGACATAGAACAACACTGGTTCCAAATAGAAAAAGGAATACATCAAGGCTGTATATTGTCACCCTGCTTATTTACCTTATATGCAGAGTACATCATGAGAAACACTGGGCTGGATGAAGCACAGTCTGGAATAAAGATTGCTGGGAGAAATATAAATAACCTCAGATATACAGATGATACCACACTTATGGCAGAAAGTGAAGAACTAAAGAGCCTCTTGATGAAAGTGAAAGAGGAGAGTGAGAAAGTTGGCTTAAAGCCCAACATCCAGAAAACGAAGATCCTGGCATCCGGCTCCATCACTTCATGGGAAATACATGGGGAAACAGTGGAAACAGTGGCTGACTTTATTATTTTGGACTCCAAATCTCTGCAGATGGTGACTGCAGCCATGAAATTAAAAGATGCTTACTCCTTGGAAGGAAAGTTATGACCAACCTAGACAGCATATTTAAAAGCAGAGACATTATTTTGCCAACAAAGGTCCATCTAGTCAAGGCTATGGTTTTTCCAGTGGACATGTATGGATGTGAGAGCTGGACTATAAAGAAAGCTGAGCGCTGAAGAATTGATGCTTTTGAACTGTGCTGTTGGAGAAGACTCTTGAGAAGTCCCTTGGACTGCAAGGAGATCCAACCAGTCCATCCTAAAGGAGATCAGTCCTGGGTGTTCATTGAAGGACTGATGTTGAAGCTGAAACTCCAATACTTTGGCCACCTGATGTGAACAGCTGACTCATTTGAAAAGACCCTCATGCAGGGGAAGATTGAGGGCAGGAAGAGAAGGGGACAACAGAGGATGAGATGGTTGGATGGCATCATCCACCTGATGGACATGAGATGGATGGATGGCATCACCCACTTGATGGACATGTCTGAGTGAACTCTGAGAGATGGTGATGTAGAGGGAGGCCTGGCGTGCTGCAATTCATGGGGTCGCAAAGACTGATAAACTGAACTGAACTGACCTGAACTGAAAGTGCTGTATAAATGCAATATAACATTATTTTATTGTCATTCATATGTTCAAATTACTTAATTAAAATCACCCAAATTTTTCTGTATACTCTAGAATAAAAGTCAAACTTCTTAGCATGGAAAATCTATAAAAAAAAAAGGTTTCCTCATATTTTGGCTGCTGTCTTTATTATGCCTGTTGTGTAACCTACTGTAGTATGCTTGCCTAGAAATCCCAAGGACAGAGGAGCCTGGCGGGCTAAAATCCATAGGGTTGGCAAGAGTCAAACATGACTGAGCAACTGAGTACATGCCAACAGGAAAAAATAGGACATGATTTATTTTTAATCTTCAGTGACTTGCCTGATAATCTTTAGCTGATCTTTATAATCATGAACTCCTATTTATACTTCAAAACCCAGACCAAATTTTATGCCCACTGTGTAATGTTCATCAAGTCCCTTCCTGATCCTCAGTTCCCTTCTTTCCCCCTCTCCTGGCCAAGTATATCACTGTTCTGGCTTCTTACCAAACCCTTGTCTGTTCGTCCCCTACAGCACTGATCAGGCCATATTGTAATTAAGGATATGCATGCCCATTGCCCTCACTGGACTGTGAGCTCTTTAAACAAGGATATGACCAGGTCAGGGTTAAAACCTCAGGGATTAGCATGGAGCTGGTCTAGACAGAGATGCTCAAGGAATCAGAATAGCAAAGAGTTTGAAGTCACACAATCCTGGCTTTGAATCTCAGTGGCCACCTTTGCTGTTTATCACTGGACAAGCACTTAGCCTCTGCATATGTCTCAGATCCCCTGGGATAATAATAGCCTTTACCCCATAGCGAGATAACATATGGGAGTCATTTAGAACAAGGGCTGATGCAGAGCAAATTCCAAATAGATATGAGCTAGTTATTATTGTATCAATTCATCACCAAATGAGAAATGAAATACATCCATAAATGAAAGATCAACTAACGGAAGGACATGTTGTACATGTCCCCAGATGATTCAGAGTTCCATCATCATTCTTTGATTAGAGTTTGCAGAAAAGCCGTGAAAAGCAGAGATAAGCAGGATGACTGGCCTCTGCTGTATCCCTTAGGGTAATTCATGTTCCTTTGGCTTTATACCTTGGCAGATGAAATCAGGTGTCACACACATATTAATTTGAGATGAAATGAAACTGCTGTGTCAATCTGATAATTTCTTTTCATTTGGTGATACAAATAGCATTAATAGCAACAGAAGACTGGTTTCATTAAAGTATGTAAGACACTGCTCCAGTGTGGACCAGTAGGATCTCACCTGTCTGCATAAGAGGAAAAGCAGGGGAAGCTTAACTGGCTGAGTAAATACAGAAGGTCTGATGCTGTTGTTCAGTTGCTCAGTCATGTCTGACTCTTTGCGACCTCATGGACTGCAGCACGCCAGGCTTTCCTTTCCTTCACTATCTCCCAGAGTTTGCTCAAACTCATGTCCATTGAGTCAGTGATGCCATGCAACCATCTTGCCCTCTGCCGTCTGTTCTCCTCCTGTCTTCAATCTTTCCCAGCATCAGGGTCTTTTCAAATGAGTTAGTTCTTCACATCAGGTGGCCAAAGTATTGGAGCTTTATGTACCTTATACGGATAATGTAATCTAAGTTCACCTAGTCTCTAAGCAGAAGATACTCAAACCACCCCATGCTGAAGCCCACGCTTCATTGGGACCCATTCCTGGCAAGCCCAGTTACTGTCTGCTCCTCCTAGGACACACTGGAGGCTGATCCCATGAGTCTGATCATGACTGTCTCTGGCATTGGCATTTCTGTTCGTTCCATGACCCTTATCATGGCATTCAAGACCCTGGTTGCTTTGGTCTGTCTCGTCTCTCCCTCCCACCTCCTCTAATTCTATAAAGCTATTAAAAAACAGGACTGCTCTGGTCTCCCAGACCACCATCTTATGACCCCCTTCATGCCTTTGCATGGACTGGAATGGCCTCTCCTTACCCTCACCCGGCAGGTGAGCTGTGAACACACCCTGTGAGTATAACTCAGATGGTCCCATTCTGGGAAGTCTTTCTTGACAGGGGCCAGCTTACATGCAGGCCTTCACAGCTGTCTGCCCCAGAGATGCTGAGTCCCTGGGGCCCAGTGCCTGACTCTGAGCCCTGCACTCTTGACATGCCGCATTCCATGTTTGCTGAAAGAATGCTCAGCTCTTCATCTCACTTCAGATGAATAAACTGAAGCCCCAGACAGCTGCTGGAACATTTTTTACTTCTAATCTGGCACCTTTCAGAGAGTTCTTTTTTTCTCTGTTTGTGAATTCCATCTGCTTTTTTAATTAATGAAAATTCAGCTCTATGCAAATGTTTCTTCTGGGATCATTCTTCATGAGCAACCTTTGGGAGCTTACTCATCAGCCCTTCCCCTGAATGCATGTTTGGAACATTCTGGGAACTTGTTATTGGGCCTTTGAACCAAACAGCTCAAATGAATGAAGTCAGCAAAGCTGCCGCTTGGTAGCAGGAATTTACAGCCCTGGGAGCTGCAGATGTGAATGATTGAGAGAGTCTGCCCCTCACCCTCATCTTCCCTATAACCTCCTATTGCCTGGCACTGCCAACCCCTATGGTCTCTGAAACTATTTCCTTTTGGTAAATAAGTTGTGCTTTCCAAATCTCACAAAAGCCTCTCCTGCACATTTGTTCATCAATTCAGTACCGAAGATCCCTTAATTAGAAGGACACCAGCAGTCCAGAATCCCAGGTACAGCTGGGATAATACACTTTTCTCTTGTCTGAGAAATGTGGCTTTCTGATACAAGAACTCAGTGTCAAAAAGGCAACTTGGTATAGTGGCAAAAGCATGAAATTTGGAGGCAAGTGCCCATCAACAGACAAATGGATAAAGAAGATGGCGTGTGTGCTAAGATGTGTGTGTGTCAGACACTTCCATCGTGTCTGACCCTTTGTGACCCTATGGACTATAGCTGCCAGGCTCCTCTCTCCCTGGGATTCTCCAGGCAAGAATACTGGAGTGGGTATGCCCTCCTCCAGGGGATCTTCCCAACCCAGCGGTTGAACCCACATCTCTCACGTCTCCTCCAGGGGATCTTCCCAACCCAGCGGTTGAACCCTCATCTCTCACGTCTCCTGCACTGGTTGGTAGACTCTTTACCACTAGCACCACCTGGGACACCTAAAGAAGATGAGGTGTGTGTGTATGTTATATATCCATATATATACTATGGAACATTGCTTCACATAATGAAATAATGTCTTTTACAGCAACATTGATGGGCCTAGACATTGTCAAACTAAGTGAAATAAACCCAACAGAGAAAGACAAATACCATATGATATTGCTTATATGTAGAATCCAAAAAAATGATACAAATAAACTTATTTACAAAACAGAAATAGACTTATAGACATAAAAAGCTTATGGTTACCCAGGGAAAGTGGGGGAGGGATAAATTAGGAGTTTGGGATAAACATTACACACTACTATATATAAAATAGATAACCAACAAGGGCCTACTACATAATGAAGAGAACTATACTCAACATGTTGTAATAACCTATGAGAAAAGAGAATGTTTAAAACAATACTTTTTAACATTCTCTTTCCATATGTATATGTAACTGAATCACTTCGTCGTATACCTGAAACTAACATAACATCATAAATCAACTATATTTCATCAATTTTTTTTAAAAAAAGGCAGGGACTTCAGACCCATATAGATGTGGCTTCAAATTCTGGCTCTATCCCTTGGCAGTTGTGTGATTCAGCATAGGTTAATTAACCTCTCTGGGCCTCAGCTTACTCTTATATAAAATGAGAGAGATATAGAAAACTCTCGTGGATCTTCTGGGATTAAACATGATGACAGATATGTGATAGGATCACAGTACATGTCCGGCTTTCTTCTCCCTTTGGAAGGTGGGGTCACTGTAGAGAGTGGCCAGCTGGGTCACTACAGGCCTGCTTTCCCAAAGGCTAAGAGCTAGGACAGAGGAGGCTCAGACAGGAGTGAGAAGCCGAGGCGCCCAGGAAATTCTGCTCTGAATGGCCGTAAAGCAGGGGCTGAAAGGTCAGCACTGGGAGAACGCTGTCTTGAACTTCTCCAGTGGTCAAGAACCCAATTTCCTAGAGATCAATTTCCATTTTGGAAATAGCCTAAAGGTAGTGGGAACTAATCTATAGGATTATGGAGGCGGCTCCAAATGGGAGATTCTTCTCCCCTCTCCTCCATGTTCCCTCTGCGGATGATGACTCTTCCGGCCTCTCTCCACCCCTTCGGGCAAGATGTTCCTGGGCTTAGAATCAGTGCTTTTCTCTCTCACTGCCTTGGCTTTGCTGCGTCTCCATGATGGTAACTCTCAATGCACAGACTGAGTCCACATCACTCTCCAGATGCTTGGAGTACATCTGAATGTCTGGAAGTTCCTACAGATACCTCACCTCCAAGTCCATCCTTCCCATCATCTTTTGCACTCACCCCTCCTGTGGTGTTCTCTGCATCGGAGCCTCCCTGGAATCCACTCTGCTCCTAGACCCAGAGGCCTGGAGGCAGCCTCACCCCCTCCTTCACCGTCATTCTCCATCTCTAAGTCCTGCCCATCTGATCTCTGTTGGATCTTGCTGAAGTGACCTCCTTGGATAGAACTGGCCCAGATCTGGATTCTTCTGGAAAGGGATTTCAGAAGGATCGTCAACAATGAAAGCTGTATTGAGGTCTGTATTTAGCATCCAAGGGGACTCTGAAGTAGACAGATCTGCTCACTTGTATCCCCTCTGCTGTTCACACTGATTTGGCTCTGCTCTCACCCCGGATGTCAACCTGGGCAGGTCACCTAACTCTCAACCCATTTTCTCGACTCTAAAAGTGGGAATAAATAATTGTGCCTACTTCATGATTATGAATGGCTTCCCAGGTGGTGCTAGTGGTAAAAAACCTGCCTGCACATGCAGGAGACATAAGAGACATGAGTTCGATCCCTGGGTCGGGAAGATCCCCTGGAGGAGGGCATGGCAAGCCACTCCACAATTCTTGCCTTGAGAATCCCATGGACACAGAAGCTTGGCAGGCTACAGTCCAGGGTCACAAAGAGTCAGACACAACTGAAGTGACTAAGCACACACGCATGGTTTTGAGGCTTAAATAAGGTTATGGATAGAATGGCTGGCACATAGTAAATACTAAAAAGTATTGTTTCACTATTATTTATTGTCAAACTTCATTTATGTAATTTATTTATTAAGTTAATGATAAATAACACAAGGAGTCAATTCTGGAGATGTGATGACATAGTTCTTGAATCTCCACAATTCACATATTAACTGGCAGAGCAGATACAAGAGAAAGCAAAAACCATGGGCAACACTTACTATAAAGCTAAGTTGTTCCCATAAATCCCAAAATATAAGCAGATGGGAACAAACCAGCAACAGTGATAAGCCCTCTATGGTAGTGATTTCTGTATAAAAATAACAGCTGATGATGGACCAGAGGACAGAGAACTCCAAAAGAGCCAGCAGACATCGACTGGGAAGAATAGCCAGTCTGAGAACAGCAGCTGAAATGGGGAGAGCCTTGTCCAGCACCATCTCAGGTGAATGAAAAGTGTTTTTGGTGAGTTCTGCAGAAGTTGGAGTCTGGGACATAAAATCCCTTCAATCAATCCAGCCAGAGCTCTCTTCTAGGAAGGATCCCAAGGAGAAACTGCTGGGAGTGAAATCAAACTAAGCAGGATGGGGGCCCTACAGATGAAAGAAAGGGGAAGTCCAGATGGAAATGGGCAAGACGACTGGGCCAGGAAATCCCAGATAGCAAGCTGCCTAGGGACATGACATGTCAAATAAGCAATAGAAGAAGAGGAGGCAGGTCAGTTAGAGAAGCTACCCGGAGCCACACCATCTTCTAAAGATCCAGGAAAACCAACATTACATGAAATTCCATGCAAAGTGATTGTAAGAGAAAGGACAATGGCAAGCAGAACAACACTGTACAATGAAAGTACCTCAGAAAAGACAGTGTGGTGGGTTGTTCATGATCGGTTCCCAATGAATCAGACCATCAGGTACCCACACTCCATGCAGTCTCCTCCCATGGGGCCCTGGTCTTTGTCACATGACTTGCTTTGGCCAATTGGACATCAGGAAATGTGAAGCAAGGAGAGGGTTGGTAGGCACTTGAGAGTTGGGTTTTCCTTCTTGAAACTGCTGCCATCATGTGAGCAAGTTCACTCTAGTCTCCTTGATGAGAAAAGACCACACAGACAGAGGGGCTTGTTCATTTCAGGTGTCCCACTCTCGTACTCTTGCCTGGAAAATCCCATGGACGGAGGAGCCTGGTAGGATGCAGTCCATGGGGACGCTAAGAGTCAGACACGACTGAGTGACTTCACTTACACTTTTCACTTTCATGTATTGGAGAAGGAAATGGCAACCCACTCCAGTGTTCTTGCCTGGAGAATCCCAGGGACGGGGGATCCTGGTGGGCTGCCATCTATGGGGTCACACAGAGTCGGACACAACTGACGTGACTTAGCAGCAGCAGGCTGGCCCAGGAGCTGAATGAGTGGGCCTAGCCAAAACCAGCAGAAAAACCACTCAATCAAGTGGCAAATGTGATAAATAAAAGATTGCTATTGTTCTAAACTTCTAGGTTTTGACATGGTTTGTCATCAGCAATTGATAACTCTGTAGACATTAAGAATGAATAATATAGACATTAAAAATTATGCAAGATATGAAAGCACATGTGAATTATAATTTCAGTTCAGTTAAGTTCAGTTGCTCAGTCGTGTCTGACTCTTTGTGACCCCATGAATCGCAGCACGCCAGGCCACCCTGTTCAGTTCATTACCATCTCTCGGAGTTCACTCAGACTCACATCCATCGAGTCAGTGATGCCATCCAGCCATCTCATCCTCGGTCGTCCCCTTCTCCTCCTGCCCCCAATCCCTCCCAGCATCAGAGTCTTTTCCAATGAGTCAACTCTTCGCATGAGGTGGCCAAAGTACTGGACAGGGTGACAATATACAGCCTTGATGTACTCCTTTTCCTATTTGGAACCAGTCTGTTGTTTCATGTCCAGTTCTAACTGTTGCTTCCTGACCTGCATACAGATTTCTCAAGAGGCAGGTTAGGTGGTCTGGTATTCCCATCTTTTTCAGAATTTTCCACAGTTTATGGAGAAGGACATGGCAACCCACTCCAGTGTTCTTGCCTGGAGAATCCCAGGGACGGGGGAGCCTGGTGGGCTGCCGTCTATGGGGTCACACAGAGTTGGACAAAACTGAAGCGACTTAGCAGCAGCAGCAGCAGCATTGTGATCCACACAGTCAAATGCTTTGGCATAGTCAATAAAGCAGAAGTAGATGCTTTTCTGGAACTCTCTTGCTTTTTCCATGATCCAGTGGATGTTGGCAATTTGATCTCTGGTTCTTCTGCCTTTTCTAAAGCCAGCTTGAACATCAGGGAGTTCACGGTTCATGCATTGCTGAAGCCTGGCTTGGAGGATTTTGAGCATTACTTTACTAGCATGTGAGATGAGTGCAATTGTGTGGTAGTTGGAGCATTCTTTTGCATTGCCTTTCTTTGGAAATATAATTTAGATACTCAGAAATCTCATAAGAGGACTCATGAAAAACATTAGAAACAAAAGAAAAATTATTTCAGAAATAAATACTTCATGAGAAAGCACACAAAACAAAACAATGGAGATTGCTTTAAAATAAAGAGAAAGATAAAAAATTGAGAAACAATTTGAACATAGGAGGAAAGACAAAAGATTTGAAAATGGCAAATGCTAAGGACTGGCAAAGAAGACCCAACATTCAGGTAATAGGGATCCTTAACAAAGAAAAGAAAGTAAAAGAACAGAATGTGTATTAAAGCAAAAGACATTTCCGGGAGCTTCCCTTGTGGTCCAGTGGCTACGGCTCCATGTTCCCAATGCAGGGGGTCTGGGTTTCATTCCTGGTGGGAGAACTAGATCCTGCCTGCCGCAACCAAATATCCCCCAACTAAGACCCAGTGTGTGTGTGTACTAAGTCACTTCAGTTGCACCTGACTCTTTGTGACCCTATGGATTGTAGCCCACCAAGCTTTTCTGTCCATGGATTTTCCAGGCAAGAACACTGAAGTGGGTTTTCATGCCCTCCTCCAGGAGATCTTCCTGACCCAGGATTCAGACCCACATCTTTTATGTCTCCTGCATTGGTAGGCGAGTTTTTTTTTTTTTAACACTAAGCAATCTGGGAAGCCCTCATAACTAAGACTCAGTGCAATATGATATTTCCAGCAAAAGTCCTACAGAAAAACCAACCTGAAACTACATTGGAAGAGCAACGTGTACTTCAGAATATAGACCTGCAATGACCAACAACAAAACTATTCTGGCAACACTGCTGGACTTTAATGAAAAAGAAGAAGGGTTTGTCATTTGTTTTTTTCCTAAGCTTGAGCCAAGCTGGAATCAAGATTGCTGGGAGAAATATCAGTAACCTCAGATATGCAGATGACACCACTCTTATGGCAGAAAGTGAAGAAGAACTAAAGAGCCTCTTGATGAAAGTGAAAGAGGAGAGTGAAAAAGTTGGCTTAAAGCTCAACATTCAGAAAACTAAGGTCATGGCAACCAGTCTCATCACTTCATGGCAAATAGATGGGGAAACAGTGGCTGACTTTATTTTCTGGGGCTCCAAAATCACTGCAGATGATGACTGCAGCCATGAAATTAAAAGACGCTTACTCCTTGGAAAGAAAGTTATGACCAACCTAGACAGCATATTTAAAAGCAGAGACATTACTTTGTCAACAAAGGTGCGTCTAGTAAAGGCTATGGTTTTTCCAGTGGTCATGTATGGATGTGAGAGTTGGACTATAAAGGAAGCTGAGTGCTGAAGAATTGATGCTTTTGAACCATGGTGTTGGAGAATACTCTTGAGAGTCCCTTGGACTGCAAGGAGATCCAATCAGTCCAACCTAAAGGAGATCAGTCCTGGGTGTTCATCAGAAGGACTGATGTTGAAGCTGAAACTCCAATACTTCGGCCCTCTGATGCGAAGATCTGACTCATTTGAAAAGACCCTCATGCTGGGAAGGATTGAGGGCAGGAAGAGAAGGGGACGACAGAGGATGAGATGGTTGGATGGGCATTACCGACTCAATGGACATGAGTTTGGGTGGACTCCAGGAGTTGGTGATGGACAGGGAAGCCTGGTGTGTTGCGGTTCATGGGGTCGCAAAGAGTCAGACACGATGAAGAAGAACTAAAGAGCCTCTTGATGAAAGTGAAAGAGGAGAGTGAAAAAGTTGGCTTAAAGCTCAACATTCAGAAAACTAAGGTCATGGCAACCAGTCTCATCACTTCATGGCAAATAGATGGGGAAACAGTGGCTGACTTTATTTTCTGGGGCTCCAAAATCACTGCAGATGATGACTGCAGCCATGAAATTAAAAGACGCTTACTCCTTGGAAAGAAAGTTATGACCAACCTAGACAGCATATTTAAAAGCAGAGACATTACTTTGTCAACAAAGGTGCGTTTAGTAAAGGCTATGGTTTTTCCAGTGGTCATGTATGGATGTGAGAGTTGGACTATAAAGGAAGCTGAGTGCTGAAGAATTGATGCTTTTGAACCATGGTGTTGGAGAATACTCTTGAGAGTCCCTTGGACTGCAAGGAGATCCAATCAGTCCAACCTAAAGGAGATCAGTCCTGGGTGTTCATCAGAAGGACTGATGTTGAAGCTGAAACTCCAATACTTCGGCCCTCTGATGCGAAGATCTGACTCATTTGAAAAGACCCTCATGCTGGGAAGGATTGAGGGCAGGAAGAGAAGGGGACGACAGAGGATGAGATGGTTGGATGGGCATTACCGACTCAATGGACATGAGTTTGGGTGGACTCCAGGAGTTGGTGATGGACAGGGAAGCCTGGTGTGTTGCGGTTCATGGGGTCGCAAAGAGTCAGACACGACTGAGCGACTGAACTGAACTGAGCTGAACTGAGCCAACCTTTCTGACTAAGTAAGCATTCTCTAGAAAACAGAGGAGGAGAAGGTTTTCCGGGTAAGGCAGACAGCTTAGGTAAGGGCTAAAGGTGTGAGAGAGCATGGCTGGGGTCTGGTGTGGGGGTGGGAGGCGGGGTGAGGGAGGGGTGGGATGTACCAGGAGAGGAAGGCTGAGGCCTGAGGGGACCTGGAACACTCACCCATGTAGGGCTTGGTCCCGGCCATGGAGGAAGCCTTTTCTGCGCCTTTCACGACTGTTGCTATGTTGAAGTCTGTGATGTGAACGTGTCCTGGAGACAGAAAATCAGGAAAAGCAGTTAGCAAGAGCTGCAGGCAGCTGGGTTATCCCCCATCTGATTTAACACTGTGGTCTACAATGCGGGGATGTACAGGAAGAAAATACTAGAACTTTTATTTACATTTGTATTTATTTGATACTTTAGAAGTGTCTGTTTTGGTCACACCATTGATAGTAGCCAAGCTATGGAATCATAATAATAAGTGGAATCATAATCACAAGTCAATCCTAAAGGAAATCAGTCCTGAATATTCATTGGAAGGACTGATGCTGAAGCTGAAACTCCAATACTTTGGCCACCAGATGTGAAGAACTGACTCATTGGAAAAGATTCTGATGCTGGGAAAGATTGAAGGTGGGAGGAGAAGGGGACAACAGGATGAGACGGTTGGATGGCATCACCGACTTAGTGAACATGAGTTTGAGCAAGCTCTGGGAGTTGGTGAGGCCAGGGAAGCCTGCTGCAGTCCATGGGGTCGCAAGAGTTGGACACAACTGAGAGACTGAACTGAAGCCATGGAAGCAACCTAAGTGTGCATCAGAGGATCAAGGTGTAGTATGTGTATACAATGGAATTTACTCAGCCTTGAGAAAGAAGGACATTCTGCCATTTGGGACAATAAGGTTGGACCTGGAGGGCATTATGCTAAGTGAGAAGTCATACAGAGAAGGACAGACACTGCATGGTCTCACTTGTATGTGGAATCTAAAAAAAAAAAAAAAAAGCCAAACTTATAGAAACAGAGTAGAAAAGTGGTTGCCAGGGGCTAGAGGAGGGAGACATAGGGAAAGGTTGGTAAGAGGGTACAAACTTTCAACTCTAAGATGAATAACGTTCAAGGGTGATGCAAAGCATGGCGACACTTAGCATAAGGCCCCCCAGGTCTATCCATGTCGCTTCACATGGCAAGTTTCCATTCTTTTTTTAAGGCTGAGTGGTATTCCATTATATAGCTAAACTACATCTTCTTTACCCCTCCATCTGTTGATGGTAGGTTCCCAGATTCCCTGGAGAACCAATACTGACTATTTGGATTTTCCTCCTTCTCCTCTCCCACCTTCCTTCTGACACTTTCTTTTCTCCTTTCACCCCCACATCTCCTTGTCTCCTTCTTCCTTGTCCCTCTTCCTTCCCTCTTAGGGTACTTGACACCATGTCCCATCGGCTCCCATTACTTTAGGCTGAACAGAAAGTGGTTTCCACCCTCAAGCGCCGCCCCCCCCCCCTCAGTTCATCAGTATCGTACTAAGGCCCGCACTGGCCAGAGCAGGTGGACAGAACAAGGTGTCCTCAGGGCGTGAGTATCCTCTCTTTACACCCCTTCCCCACCTACTCTTTTCCTGAAAGAAGGAGTCTGGCCTCACGTGTCTCATTTATTTATCAGAAGCTTCCACTCTCTGGACCAGCGCCTCTAAACATTTTTATTAGGTCCTCAATATAAATACCAAGCTCCCTGAGGCTTGGTTTTCTCATCTGTAAAATGGGGATAATGATAACAAAATATACATCTCAGAGGGCTGTTGGGAGGAGGTAGAGAATTAATACACAAGAAATGGTTACAGCATACTGCCACACAACAATGAGGGCATTTTCTGTAAGCATTGCTCTTGGCAGCATTATCCTGCCAAGGTGCGGCTCCAATCCTATCTCCAGCTGGGGCCAATCCACCCCGGCACCCTCCCATTGCCTCAGTCCTAGTACTAACAAACAAGTAAATTCAAGTCCAGTTTTAGACTGTGAGGTATGTGAAAGTAGGTGGACATCTATCTGAGTGGTTTCTGCACCCCACACCTGTACAGTCCAAGCACAGCAGTACCCTTGGGAAGGAATTCTGGAATCTTAGAATATGGACGGTTTTTATCTGGTTTCATTTCTCCCATTATTAAAATTCTTTAGTATTTGCATGATGAAAGTAATGCCAGCTCATTATAATAAATCATAGAATACAAATACGTGTTTGAGTCTCTCCTTTCAACATCCTAGGGTCTCCTCTACATGCCATATAACCACACTGATTCATTTAGCCCCTCCATTCTTTCTCGCTTTTGCTTATGCAAATATATATCCACATATCATAGGACTTTGGTTTGTTCTTGCAATAACGAGATCATACTCCAACGATCATTCTAAAAGTCACTTTTGCATTTAATTTGGCTTTGGGATGGAGCACATGTCTCCAGGTGGCTTTAATAGTTGGCTCAAGTAATTAGCCTCCAACTAAAACAAAGAAATTTAAATTAAAAAAAACAATAGTTGGCTCAGGCTAAGCATATGAACCAATTGGGGCCCGTGAAAACTGGGGAGATGATTTTCTAGGGGGTTCAGGAAAGGAAAAGTTTTCTTCTTTTTCCTTCCAGAAGCTATCTAAAGTGATATTCTCTGCCTTTGGCTGGTGTGATGTGGGCATGTGACCCCTGCCCCAAACTGTAGAAGCCATTGGGTGCCACAAAGAAAGACAACCTAAAGATGAAGCCCATCCTTGGAGAAGGCAGAGCTGCAAGGACAGCAGAGAAATGGTGCCAGAGCCTGATCAAACCCTGCCTGAAGCCACATTCCACTGGGCTTCAGTTACACGTTGCCTAGGGCGATTTGAGCTGGGCTCCTTTTTGTCTGCCACACACTGCTGGTGTCCTAATTCATGCAGCCACTTACCATAAGATTTCAGCAGGTTATTTCACTCTATAAGCCTCCTTCTAATACTAATAAGCACCTGGTAGGGTAATTGGGTGTTTAGGGACTGAGGATGGGACCTTTGAGCAAAGGCCTGAAGGAGAGAGGCAGCAAGCCAGTGGATTCTGGGGGAGCAGAGAGATGCCTGAGGGGGCTGACAGCACCAGGACCTTGCAAGGGCCAGCAAGGAGGCCAGAAAGAGAAAGAGGGAAAGGGGTCAGCTGGCCTTTACCCCAAGCATGAGGGTTTTCAGAAAGAGAGACACCATCCCACTCATTTGTATCACTTTGGCTTGTGTGTGGATTATTGGGGGACTCAAAGCAGGGAAACTAATAAAGAGGGGAAAAAATGAATCCCTCATCTGTGTAAGCTGCTATTGTTTAAGGTTGCATAAATGGTACAGAATTGGTGCTGAAGTTCATGTTAGTCCTTGAAGAACTTTTGTCGGGGCTGGGGTATGGCTACCCATCCCCCTTTTATAAAAAGATTATTTGGATGTGGATCATTTTTAAAGTTTTTCTTGAATTTGTTACGATGTTGCTTCTGTTTTAGGTTTTGGGTTTTTGTCCATGAAGCATGTGGGATCTTAGTTCCCTGACCAAGGATTGAATTTGCACCTCCTGAATTGGAAGGTGAGGTCCTAACTGGACTTCCAGGGAAGTCCTGCCCTTCCCCTCCTCAAGCCTGAAGTTCTAGAGACCAGTGACCCATCCACGGTCGGCACCTGAAATGTGGGGAGCTGTGTTTTGTCTCTAGTCTCTTCCGGGTGGGCATTTCCACCACCCTCTGTTGCCCTCTTCAGGGTGGAGTCGCCCGGCCCTGTCCCTGTTTCCTCCTGGACTTCCGAGGTGGAGGCTCTGGGGCAGCTCTGAAGCAGACCTGTGTGCCCAGGAATTCACTTCCAGCAGGAGTGCCAGACAGCAGAACCCCACTTTTGATTTCCACACCGTGCTAGCTGATGAGCTGAAACTTCCTGGTGTGCCTCCTTTACCGGTTGAGTCAAAATGTGGGAAAGTGAAAATTAGTGCCATACGAGGTCTCCTCGGAGTTCCTTCTCAGGAGAACAGAAATTTACTACAAAGTGTGCAAGTATGAACAGAGTTTTTGGCTATTTGCTTTCTGTAAATTAAAAACATTCATAAATCAGTGGGAGAATGAGCCCAGTACATGGTGTGAGATCCATCAGTAAAAGTTTGAATGAGAATCACCAACAGTTGCCCTCCCACCCCTGTTAATGCATCCTGTACTCCAGCCCTGCTCTCTCCTTTCTCTGAACACATGGAAATTCATCACACCTCCAAGACTTTGACACCATTCGGAAAGCTTTTCCCTCTGCCTGGCATATTTCCATTCATCCTTCAAAACCTGGCTCAAGAGTTGTATTACTGATGGGTGGACATCCAGCCTTTGCTTGACTGCTTCCACTAACAGGAAACTCACTACCATGAGGGGTTGTGTCTCAGTTGACTTGCTCTGCTAAAACAGATTACCATGGACTGGGTGGTGTAAACATCAACATTTATTCCTCAGTCTCAGAGCCTGGAAGTCCAAGACTAGAGTGCCAGCATGGTAGGGTCCTTAGTTTCTTCCTGGATTACATGGCAGGTTTCTTGCTGTATCCTCACATTGTGAGGAGAGAGCAAGCTTGGTCCCTTCATCCCATTATAGGGCACAAATCCCATTGTGGGGGCTCCAATCCTTTGACTTCTTCCAAACGCAATTACTTCCTAAAGGCCTCAGCTCCAAAAGTCATCACATTGGGAGCTAAGGCTTCAACATACCAATTTAATTCCATGGACACTTGGTCCACGCAGACTGACCGGTTTAGGCCTCTCTCCTGGACCCTCCCAACTCCTCTCCATTTTCATTTCCATCCTAGCATCCACTATGCTGTATCTGCTGTATCTGTCTCCTTGAGACCAGGTATCCTTCCTTGTTCATTTCTATGTCCCCTATATGTTAGCACTGGCATGACCTGGAAAATGTACTTAACAAGTATTTGTTGACTGGCTGACTTACTGACCAAATAAAAGATGGAATGAAAGAAATATGGTAAGCAAATGCTATCACCTTTCTTCATTCTTTAGTTCTCAGAGCTATCATGATATTTACAGGAGTTGACAACATTCCATTTTTTACTTTTAAGACTACAGCAGCATCAATTTTTCAACCAGATCTCAGAGGATGAGACTTAGCCACCATCTCTGTGATTCTGTACTCCCTGGGGTCAGCGTCAGGCTTGGCATGTGCATGAAAAGTGTATGGAAGTGAGAAATGGACCATAAAGAAGACTGAGTGCCAAAGATTGATGCTTTCAAACTGTGGTGCTGGAGAAGACTCTTGAGAGCCCCTTAGACAGTAAGGAGATCAAACCAATCAATCTAAAGGAAATAAACCTTGAATATTCATTGGAAGGACTGATGCTGAAGCTGGAGCTCCAATATTTTGGTCACTGCTTCAGAGAGCCAACTCACTGGAAAAGATTGATGCTGGGAAAGATTGAAGGCAAGAAAAGGAGGAAGCAGAGGATGAGATGGTTAGATTACATCACTGACTCAATAGACATGAGTTTGATCAAACTCTGGAAGAGAGTGAAGGACAGGGAAGCCTGGTGTGTTACAGATTATGGGGTTGCAAAGAGTAGGACACAACTTAGTGACTGAACAACAACAACAATCTGTGCATTTGGAGGAAGGGCACTTGAAACTCTACACACTAAGAATGTGTCAGTTATCTGTGCCATGGAACTGGGCGATAGGATGATGGAGATTATACAGGGCTAAAGTTCCATCCACAGTCCCTGCACTGGGGCATAATTACTGATGCACAGAATCAACTCAGTATTACCAGTAGCAGTGACTCCTACTTTGAAGACTGATTCCTGCATTTTCCTTACATATTCCAGGAGGAAGCATCCAAAGCATTCTGAATTTTGTTGTATTTTCACTTGCTTCTCCTGGAGCCACATTGCACAAGTGTCTGTTCCTGCTCCACCATGCCCCGTCCCTTCCCTTCATCCCTCTCAGCTCCTGAAATGAAATAACCTTAATTTTGTGTGGATATTTACCAAATGAAGGAGGACAGTGGAGTGATCTCACTGGGACCAACAAGGCCACTGCCTGGGAGAAGATGAGATTCTGCTTGGGAGGGGATAGTCAATCCAGTGGCAGGCTTTGCTCAGTGCAGAGTAAGTTCTCTTTAGATCTGTCCTCAGAAGCCAAGATTGGACTTCAGGTAGTAGCCATCAGAGGGCGCTAGACCAGAAGTTAGGATGGCAAGAAGCCCCTGCATAAGAGATGATCTTCTACCACATCATTTTTTTGCTTTGCTTCCCTGAAATTCAGAGTCAAGTCTCGTATGAACATCTGTCTCCATCTTAGCTGGTTTACAGGGTGTACAACGTGCCTAAGCCAGAGGTCAGAGGGGTGCTGCTGAAAAGATGCAGCTGGATGCCCAAGGATGCTCAAGAGGATGAGAACCCTGGCTGTGGGTCCAGCTGCCCCACCCATGACAGGCCCCAGAGCTCACTACTGATGAAGCTAATAATATCTGTACTTCCAAGATGCTGGTGTGATAGAACCCTGGATGCCAATCCTTCCCATAGTATCATGCATCCTGAACACTTTTCCTTCTTCCCACTTCTCTTCATGGAGATCATACTGAACTTACTTCAGGACAGTGGCAGAACGACAGAGGAAAAAGAAGGAAGGAAGGAAAGAAGGAAATAAAAAAAGAAAGAAAAAGAAAGGAAGGTAGAGAGAGAGAGAGGGAGAGAAACAAATCAAATTCTAGGGTACCAGCTTATTCAGGCTTCATTTGGCTTTACTGCAGTAGGAAGACTGACTGTGTGCCGGGAGCCAGAGTGAGGAACTCCACCCATGGCAAAGGTCATGAGGAAGGAGGCTTCGGCATTATGCAAAGGCAGGATGGAGCCTCAGGAAACCCCCTGTTCCTGAGCATCTACCCCCAAAACCAGAGTCTACCTACTTTACTGTTTCATGCTCTCACCTACACCTCTGACTTTATGGAGGGCTGTTCCCCACCAGTTCTCTCGGAGAAGGAGTAAACTTGGAGCTCCCGTCAATAAAAATTCCTGGGTGTGACAAAGATGTCTCAGGTCAAACCTCTCTGCTGCAAACTAGCTTGTGTGACAGGATTATCCATACTCCTGCCACTACGCACATGATTGTTTACTACCTCTCAACCATAAACAGCACAGAGAGTTTGGAGTATTTTGAAAGTTTTATTTAGCATAGGGCTTTTCTCATCGTTGAGTCAATGATTGCCGCCAGGCCTCCATATCCTTAGGCACCTGGGAATATATTAATCAATGTATTTGGAATATAGAAAAGGAAATATAGTAGTTTTTGATGTTAGCAATACTAGAATTTTTGAGTTAATGAATTTTCTCTTTTGTTATACATCACTGTACTTTGTTATAAATCACTGTGTCCTTGCTATGTAAAAATGTAATTTTATCACTATCTTAAGACTAAATAGATCTTAAGGGGAATATTGGTGAAGGGTTTTCATTTGTTGGGCTGATGTTTGCTGCTAAATCTCCATATTCCCTGCCCTTATAATGAATATAACTAGCATATAGGAGAAATAAGTATTAACCTTTAAGATTAATCATGTTAACCTTGGGTTAAATAAATTCCTTTCTTAGTTGTAACCCACTACACCCTCACCCTATAGGAATGCAACTTTATCTGGTACTTTCAGAGGGTGGCGCCTGGTTTAAGAAAAAATCACCCCTGGAAAAAATAAGTTTTCTGGTTGACTGACCGTTATCAGAAAGGGCCATAAAATGTCAGCAGGCCTCATGGCCAGAAGATGATGTAAAACCCCTAAAACCTTTGTATAATTTTATATGAAGCACCTGATTTTGATGAAGGTCAGGACTGCTGACCCCTGCATGACTTTAAAATTTCTCTATGTGTAACAAAAGGTATATAAGCAATCCTAAAAAATAAAGAAATCGGATCAGTTTCTGGAAAGACTGATTCCCCCGTGTCATTTCTTTCTTGCTCCCTGTTTTTCTGGCTGAATTCCCATCTGGAGCATGGGTGCCCTCCAAGCCTGCTAATTTTGCCCCAGCTTCTAAGTTCCACGCGAGAAGGAGCCCAAGGAGGGGCACATTCCAATATTCAAGTGGCGCCGGTGGCCTACGTAGGTGGTGCAAGCTTCTTGTCTCAAATCTTTATTGGTATCCCACGTAAACCAAGTTATTCAGCCTCTTTTTCTCCACTAATATTTCCTACTACACTATCCGTTTCTAATCTCTCTATATATCTGTAATTAAATAAGTTTTTTTCCTAGGATGCCAACTCCGTCTCCCCTTCGAATTACCCTGGATCCACTGGGGCTGGACCCTGGCAACTGTGTGAGGGCAGGCCTTTGCCTGATGTAGCATGAAATGACCCTCTGATTTTCTTCTGCTTTATTTGCTTTTACTTCCTTCCATTTGGCCATAGGGTAGGAAGGCAGGGCTATCAAAACAATCTGTGTGTTCGCAGATCTCCTTAGGCAGAAGAGAACAAAAAACTGGAAACAAGAAATGCAACAGGCCTGGGATTTCCTAAGCTCCTTAGGCAGAAGAGAACAAAAAACTGGAAACAAGAAATGCAACAGGCCTGGGATTTCCTAAACTCCTAGACTGAGATTTGGGGGAATTCCCAGCTGCAGTCCATGGGGTCATAAAGAGTCAGACACAACTAAGCAACTGAAAAACTCAGCTGAGATGTTTCAATACCTTCCCCCAGATATCCTGTGTTTCATAAAATCTGCCCAGCCTTCACATCCTATTTGAGTTGATCCTGCTGAAATACCACCTCACTCAAGGCTTTTGAATGAGCTCAACAATTTTGTTTCTTTCCCCTTTCTCTACTTCTGTGGCTTTTAATGTTAAATCACTAGATTTTGGTTAGTTACTAGCATAGCCAAGGCTACCTGGCCAATGTGCTCCCCTTCCATATATATGTTGGTAGGTGATTTTACACAGTCATACAAATTACAATGAATCAGATCCAGAGAGGCTTTTAGAACACTTTCTCAGCCATGATCTGCTCTTTGCAAGGACTCTGAGGGGCACTGGGACACAGATTATCTTTTGACACTTAGTATCCTTTTCCACTCCTTTCTTTCCTGCCCCCTGTATTATAAGGACAAGAGAGAGAGAGAAACAAAAAAACCATGTCTTGACTCTCTTGCAGCTAGGGTTCTGGGCAAGATTTAGATCTGCCATTCAAATGCATGCTGTTCAAATGCATTCAGGCAAGATTTGGAATGGCGTTTCCCTGGTGGTTCAGACAGTAAAGAATCCACCTGCAATGCGAGAGACCTGGATTTGATCTCTGGGTCAGGAAGATCCCCCTGGAGGAAGGCATGGCTACTTACTCCAGTATTCTTGCCTGGAGAATCCCCATGGACAGAGGTGCCTGGCAGGCTTCAGACCACGGGGTCACAAAGAGTCGAACATGACTGAGCAACTAGCACAGCACAAGGTTTGGAAGTAGAAAGTAAGCCAAGGGAGAAAGCCATTTGAAGGCTGGAGTTAAACCGTCTCAAGCCAAGGAAGTATGCATGTCACCAAACCAGAAGCTAGGGGACAGAACTGACACCTACCCATTCCTGTTGCCTTCAGAGGGAGCACAGCCCTGCAGACATCTTGACCTTGGATTTCAGTCTCCAAGACTGTGAGAAAATACATCTCTGCTCTTGATTGCCTCTCAATTTGTGGGACTTTGTTCCAACACCCCTGGGAAGCTAATACAGGAGGCTATTTATTGGAGGGTCATGAGAGATTCCTTACACAGGGTCTTCAGGATCTTAAGACATCACATTGTACTAGACACTTCCTTCCACTCCCAGCAGTCTTCAGCAAGAATCTCAATACAGCCCTCCCAAGGATCCCAGTATAGCTTTAAACTGCATTCCTAAGCTTAAACTCTTGGAACCCTATCTAGAATAATGACACTAACTCTTGGCTCCTCAGACTTAGCAGAAATATCTCTGCCCCTCAATTTGCCCTGGTGGTTCTCCCCACTTCCATCTCAGCTGTTCCAGTCTCTATGTCTCAGGCTTCAGCATCAACACATGCCTTCTGTTAATTTCCTGGATTCTCTTCCTGCCAAGATGGAGATGGCATGTCACACACAGTGTTCTGATGAGGGGGATGGGGGTGTCGCTGCTGCTGGATATTGTCATTGTGGGGAACACTCATCACAATTATCAACAAATATGTTAGCAACAGATGAAGAGGCAATTCTTCAAAATGAGTCCAGGGAGTGCATGTTCTGAAATATTGTCTATTAATAGAAAACTTGAGGTATAGTAAATCCAACAGATTAAGAGACAACTGACATTGAAAAGATAAGCCTGTCATTCATGGTTCCTAAGAGGAGGGGACACATCATACCATTGGGGGTCACCCCGGGGAAGCACCAGGGTCAGTCACGAGACACAGGGACAAGGGAGAAAATGTGATCAAGAGCCTCTCTGGTGGTTTCTGTGGGGAGGAACAGGAGAGGCAGGGCAAGCAGGCTTAGGACTGGCTAGTCTGAATAATTTCAGAAGTTTCTGGGGGCACAGGACTGCCCCTGGTCATCTGGGTCCTGGCACAGGGAAGCTTAGGGAAAGTGGACAGTGGCCTGGAGTGTGCAAAAATCAAGCATCCGCATACAGGAAATAGAAGACACAGTGAATACAATGAGAAAACAAATTCACTCTGCTGGTGTGCCTTTACTAAAGATCCTAAAGCTCCAGGTGAGGTTTCTGACCCCCAAGTGTTCATCCCAAGGCCACTGAGAAGAATGAGTTCTACACTTCATAGACAGCTGTCCTGAGACCATTGGAGCTTTCTCACTGGCCTTCTGGAATGCTCTGTTGCCCTTCCCAAGGTTCTGTTGACCCCATGCATGCTGCAGGATCCAGAAAGCCCTCCCTCCTCTTCCTCCCCAAGCCTCACTGCCCTGGTGTTCCTGCACAGCTGCCCAGCACTGGCCTTGCTGGGTCTGCATCACTCTACCCCTCCCGCAGCCCTGGGTACACCTTAGAACCACCTGGTAACTTTAAAAATCCCACTTTATCCTGCAAGATGAGTCAAATAGGACTTCCAAGTTTGGCCCTTGGCATTGGCACTTTTTATAGTTCCTAGGTGATGTGCAGCCATGGCTGAGAAACACTACCCCAGACTGTGAGGTTCTTGATCACAGGGGCTCTGTGTCTTTGGGTCACCTGGCACAATGCCTGGCCTATGGCAGGTCTGCAAAATGAAGGAATCATTCTTTTGCATACAGAAGAGGAAGAAGCTACAGCTGTCTCTTGGTATCTTCAAGGGACTAGCATCAGGACCCCCACTGATACCAAAATCTTTGGATGTTAAAATCCCTTGTATAAAGTGGTGTTGAATTTACCACTTGGGCACACCTGCCCAAGTTTTTTCAACTTTTAATACCTAATACAATGCAAATGATATGTAAATAGTCATAAATACAATGTATATCCAACCAGTCCATTCTGAAGGAGATCAACCCTGGGATTTCTTTGGAAGGAATGATGCTAAAGCTGAAGCTCCAGTACTTTGGCCACCTCATGCGAAGAGTTGACTCATTGGAAAAGACTCTGATGCTGGAAGGGATTGGGGGCAGGAGGAGAAGGGAACGACCGAGGATGAGATGGCTGGATGGCATCACGGACTCAACGGATGTGAGTCTGAGTGAACTCCAAGAGATGGTAATGAACAGGGAGGCCTGGCATGCTGCGATTCATGGGGTCGCAAAGAGTCGGACACAACTGAGTGACTGAACTGAACTGAACTGAACTCAACAATGTATGTGTTATATAAATTGCTAGCCTTGAATTCAAGTTTTGCTTTTTGACATTTTTTGGAATTTTTTCCCCCAAATGTTTTTTGATCTGAGATTGGCTGAATCTGAGAACGTGGACCCCTCAGATGCAGTAAGCTAACAGTATACGGTCAGTAAATTTGAACAAGAGCCTTCAGTGACACTCAGGGCAAAATGCAAGCACTGCCCTTCTGTCTCTGACTCCCAGTTCTTTGCCTATTTTGAGGGAAGTCAAACTCCAATATTTTGGTCACTTGATGCAAAGACCTGATTCATTTGAAAAGACCCTGATGCTGGGAAAGATTGAGGGCAGGAGGAGAAGGGGAAGACAGAGGATGAGATGGTTGGATGGCATCACTGACTCAATGGACATGAGTTTGGGAAAACTCCAGGAGTTGGTGATGGACAGGGAGGCCTGGCGTGCTGCAGTCCATGGGGTCACAAAGAGTCAGACATGACTGAGTGACTGAACTGAACTGAAAGTTCCCTAGTGATGCTTTCAAACTGTGGTGCTGGAGAAGACCTTTGAGAGTCCCTCAGACAGCAAGGAGATCAAGCCTAAAGGAAAGAGTCAATCCTAAAGGAAACCAACCTTGAGTATTCGTTGGAAGGACTGATGCTGAAGCTGAAGCTTCAGTACTCTGGCCACCTGATGTGAAGAGCCGACTCACTGGAAAAGATCCTGATGCTGGGAAAGATTGAAGGCAAAAGGAGAAAAGGGAGGCGAGGATGAGATGGTTGGATGGCATCACCAACTCAATGATCATGAGTTTGAGCAAGCTCTGGGAGATAGTGAAGGAGAGGGAAATCCTGGAATGCTGCAGTCCATGGGGGTCTCAAAGAGTTGGACACAACTGAGCAACTGAACAAAAATAACATCTGCATGTGTTAAAGACCAGCACCCTTACTTGTGCTAGTGACTCTTACTTTTCTATGAGCATCTTGCAGATGATTGCATTAATCTCTGCAATTCTTCCCCCCTCTTGGGATCCATCCTTCTTGGGATGCAACTTGGCAGTGCCCAACACCCCAGTTGGTTGGGTCTTGTGACTTGCTTTGCCCACTGAGATGGCAGCAAATGTGACACAGGCGGAGGCTGAGTGACTGGACTTTCCCTGCTCCTTCTCCTGCTCTGGCCATGCAAGGTCACATGGGGCTGACTTGCTAGAGGATGAGTCATGAGCTGCTAGGCTGAGCTGTCTAGTCAATGACCCAACGTCATGGTGTACCAGCAAGCAGCCAGGTGAACCCCAGTCTTAGGAGCAAGCCCTGCCTAGGAAAGCTTCAGAGACCTGTGAGCTTAACTGGATGCATTTTTGTGCCATTATATTTAGGTGGTTATTCATCACCCAGCATCACTGTACCATGAGAAAATTAAATGCAATCCCTCCCCCTTCCCCCTACAGTTTATTTTTGTTGTTTTGCTTTTATTCTTTTTTTTTTCCTCTTTATTCTTTCTTTCTTTATTTTCTTACTTTACAATACTGTATTGGTTTTGCCCTACCTTTCCGATTTTCTCAAGCACTTGGCCCTCAGCCCTAAAGCACATTCAGCTCTCCTCATACCACTCCAGTATGCTACCTCTTCCTTCAACTTCCTTTGACCTCCAGGAACGGTCTCCTTCAGGCTCTCAGGTGGCATTAGTGGTTAAGAACCTGCCTGCCAATGCAGAAGACAGAAGAGACATGGGTTCGATCCCTGGGTCAGGAAGGTCTCCTGGAGGAGGGCATGGCAACCCACCCCAGTATTCTTGCCTGGCGAATCCCATGGACAGAGAAGCCTGGCGGGCTACAGTCCACAGGGTCTCAAAGAGTCGGACACGACTGAGCGACCTAGGATGCATATGCTATCTCTCTGCTTTTGCTGTTAGCCAAGAGAGCCCAATCTCAAAGGAGAATTAGGACCCATTCTAGGAGATGAATCCAGCCTGGAGGACAGGAAAGCAGGGCAGACACTGGGGGAGCAGAGCCTTCCATAAGTCTTGGATTTTGTTTAACCAGCAGATCTTGAACACTTTTAATAAAAATATAAACGCAGTTATTTAATTATGCTTATGCTTCATTGTAAACACAGCAACCAACTTGTTCTCTGAGAAAACATTTAATGAGATTCATCAGCAAACTCTTTAAAGAGGAACACACAGTTATCTGTTTTGTAAACTTTTTTTTAATGCAGTTAACAAAAGGCTAAGGAGATCCAATGTACAGAATGGTGATTGTAGCTAATAAGACTGTATTGTGGAGTTGAAATTTGCTAAGAAGGTAGATCTTAAATGTTCTCACTATTCACACAGTAAAAATGCAACTATGAGTGGTGATGGATATATTAATTACCTTGATTGTGGAGTTGATTTCACAATGCATATGTGAATTAAATCATCATGTTGTACACCTTTAAAAAAATCACATTGTACAACATATTGTACTACATATATACAGTTTTTATTTTCCAATAACACCTCAATAGAGCTGGAGGGAAAAGAAAGGCAACAATGACTAAGAAAGAAAAAAAAAAGAAAAGCTAATGAGATTCTATCTGCTGTCATAAATCAGAGAAAGGAAAACCTCCTTTCAGCCTCCTCTCCTGTCACAGCCTCCTCTCCTGTCCTTCTCTCCTGGGGAGGAGACTTGTATTTTCTGAGAATCTCTGCTCCTGATTTTCCTTCTGCACTTTCTGAAAAGGCACCCACTGGATGCTGAAGCTGAAGGAAATCTGCTGTCATAAATCAGAGAAAGGAAAACCTCCTTTCAGCCTCCTCTCCTGTCACAGCCTCCTCTCAAGTCCTTCTCTCCTGGGGAGGAGACTTGTATTTTCTGAGAATCTCTGCTCCTGATTTTCCTTCTGCACTTTCTGAAAAGGCACCCACTGGATGCTGAAGCTGAAGGAAGGGGAGAGTATCAGCCACTCACTCCTTAGTATGAAATAGTGTTCAGTGCTCCGTTCCCACACCAAGCTTGATAAAATAGGAGCTTAGAGAAGAGAGAGAAGGGTCCAGTAAGAGGTGCTTGGGGAGTGTGCAGAATGCTGCAAAACCACAGTGCAGGGTCAGGACACTGTATAAGGGGGTGGTGAAGGACAGGGTGTGGTGTTGGAGAAGACTCTTGAGAGTCCCTTGGACTGCAAGGAGTTGCAACCAGTCCACCCTAAAGGAGATCAGTCCTGGGTGTTCACTGGAAGGACTGATGCTGAAGCTGAAACTCCAATACTTTGGCCACCTAATGAGAAGTGCTGACTCATTGGAAAAGACCGTGATTCTGGGAAGGATTGAGGGCAGGAGGAGAAGGGGACGACAGAGGATGAGATGATTGGATGACATCGCTGACTCAATGGACATGAGTTTGAGTGAACTCCAGGAGTTGGTGATGGACAGGGAGGCCTGGCATGCTGCAGTTCATGGGGTTGCAGAGCTGGACACGACTGAGTGACTGAACTGAACTGAAAGAAGGGAGGAAATCTGAAAAACGGGAAAGGGCTGAGGTGGAGAGGTGAGGCCGAGTGCAGAAGGGGAGGAAGGAAAGGATGGATGCAGATCCAGGAACTCAGAAGCGAGGGAACGCAGAGAAGGCGGTGTGAGCTGTGGCCTGAGGCTACAGCGTCGGGCAGGAACTGCGGCATCAGGCAGGCCCAGCTACCCCACGGGCTCCCTGAATCCCATTTCTTTGTAGATGAATCAGCTGAATTGTTCCTATTGCCTGGTGTTCCTGTCTTGATTTTGCTTTCGAGAAGAAAAGCTGCCCAGGGCCTCAAAGGTCTTTGTCCCAAAGTCTCTCTCAGTCAGTAGGCAGGGCTCTGAGGATTCCAGCCGGAACCCTGCTTCCCAGGCCCCGGGGCTTCCAGGACAGCCCTGCCAGGGGTCCTGCATCACGCAGCCTGGACCTCCGCTTGCCTCCGCCTCACCTGCTTCCGTGGTCTGAGCAGAGAAAGGGTAGGGGAGGCTGAGTCCTATAAGCTCACATAGCCCTCATGAACACCTCTTATGTCTCGGTGCTGGGACAGCAGCTGACCTTCACCGTCTCATCTTAGACCTTCACTGCCCTTCCAGGTGGTATTACTTCTGCTATGTGACCTGCCCAAAGACACACAGCTAGCTGGGGGACCAGCTGAGACTCGGGTCTGGGGTTCCTGACTTTTACATACAAACTGGGACCCTGATTTGCATCCTTGGCTCCGCCCAGTTTTCCCTGGCATCCTGAGCTTGTCCTTGCCCTTCCATCAGGAGCCCAGGGAATTCAACTCACTGCCCCAAGGCATTTGGTCTGGTTTTAGCCTCTGGCGGGAGATTGTAGCGTTGACGGTCCCATCCACCATTCCCACTCTGCCTCCTAATACCAAGGGGTTTACACAGTGAAGTAGGATTCCCTGGGACACAAGAGTCCTAGAGAGGCTTCAAGCCACAGCGTCAGCCTGCGTGGAGTTGGGCAGGGAGGTCTAGCACGGCCATGTGGAAGAGTCGACAGATTCATCTCTGGATGATTCAGCAGCATCTCATGGATTTTTCCCCACCTGCTCACTCCAGCCCACCCTCCCCCAAACCCTTGAGGGATTAGTTCCTGTAAGAACATCAGTGAATTAAGTCTTCAAATCTGCCATGATTGGCCTTGGCTCTACAGCCAACGGCAGCATGGACTGCAGTGGACTGTCAGCCATTGCTGGGTTGTACCCCGGACTCGTGGTCCTAACTTGGTTGGATACCATATCCTGGGGGTTGATTCAGAACACCAAGGCCCAGGTTCTCTAAAGCAGGGTCTGTCCTCTGCTTCTTATCAAGCCCCCCAGAGGATTCTGATAAGACCAGAGTCAGAGAGCCACTGACAGGGAACTATCTCCATGGACCAGCAGTGTCAGGCTCAACTGGGAGTGGTGAGAAATGCAGAGCCCCAGATCCAACTCAATCTACTCAATCAGTTTAAGAAGCTGCCCTGAATCCTCATGGAAGCTTGAGAACCCCGGGTGAGGAAAGGCTTTAGTGGATTACTGATGATTGATGTCTAGCTCACCAAGCATACTCTATCCCATTTGATCCCATGACAATCAGGAAGGTGGGTACCATTTTGACTGTTATACCAAAGAAGACATGGAGCCTTTGAGAGGTGAGTGTGAGTGACTTTTCTGAAGCCCTTAGGTTCACAGGTCGGGGGGCGGGGGTGGGGAGACTCAAAGCCTCCAACCCTGTGTCCCATTCCCACTTCTGCCCTGTCACACACCAGGAGGTGAACAATGATGTCTTTGGATGTGAAACCTTCAGACATGTTGGACTTGACTCACTGCGGCAGGACACAGGCCAGAAATTTACACAAGTGTCCATTCACCAGGATTGAAACAAAAAAGGCTTTCTCATCAACCCTAAAATCCAACTCACCAGGAGCCGCCCCCACCCCAGATTCCCAGAGCCTCAAAATTGCCACTGAAACAGTCTCTAGAAAACATAACAGGCTTACCATGTTCGTCCAGCAATATGTTGTCTGGCTTGATGTCTCTGCAAGAGAAAACAGAGAAGCTGAAAATAGGATTCCTTGAGTGCATGGAGGAGCACATGTCAAGCATGACAGCTGGGGACAAACACCTGACAATACCCAGGGTGCTTGCCTCTCCCCCGGCCTGAAGGCTCAGACAGCAAGCAGGACAGGTGTTATTATTATGAAAGCAGAGCCCCGTGTCCTTGCTTTCCTTTTCTTTTCCTGAAACTGCAAATGGATTGTGTGAGTACATCTTTTCCTGAATGTTTTAATGATGTCTGGCCAGTTGACTCCCAGGAGTGACTGCTCACTGAGCCCTGGGTCTCTTCAGTGAGTACAGACATTTTGCTTCCTGGTGGAACTTAGCCCTCACCCCTCGGTACATACTAACCTCCCAGGTTTAATGGCCTTTGTTCCATAGACCTGGGAACTGCAGCTCTAGGAGGGTCAGTAACTTGTCTGGGTCAGAGATGGACTGCAGCCTCTGCTGGTTTTTGTATGATCTCAGGAGATGGGACATTTATTATAAAGAAGTGAATGGAGCATGCGTTTCTAAAATCTGTGATCTTAATATGGAGCTTTGGAAAGCACATGCATGTTCATGATGAGTAAATCAGGGTTGAAGGTGTCAATTTAGTTTCTTGAAAGATCACACCCAGCAATCAACCAGTTTTTGCAGTTTGTGAGCTTAGGAGGGTTTCTACATTTTTAAAGGACTGTAAAAAGCAAAACTAGACACATGCATAGTACACAAAGCAAAAATGAAAAGAAATGTATAACACACACTGATGCGGCCCTCAAAATCTGAAATAGTTATTATCTGGTCCTTTTAGAAGGTTGCTGATCCCATTTAGGGCTTCCCTGGTGGCACACATGGTAAAAAATCTGCCTGTAATGCAAGAGACCCAGGTTTGATTCCTGGGTCAAGAAGATCCCCTGGAGAAGGGAATGGCAACCCACTCCAGTATTCTTGTCTGGAGAATTTCATGGACAGGTGAGCCTAGTGGGCTATAGTCCAGGGGATCGCAAAGAGTCCAACACAACTGAGCGACTAACACTTTCACTTTTAGGGTAACACAGTGGGCCACGTGCAGCAAAATCTGGGCTAGGCAGTTTCTGAAAAGTTCAGCTCTCCTCATCCTTTAAGCAAAGGGCTCCCAACTCCAAGCTGTGCTTTTTAAAGGCAGGGGCTTTGCTTTCTTCACTTTTTTGCACTTCCAGCATGGTGCTTGTAAAAAGCAGACACTGTCAGAGAAAAACCAGGACAGCAGTTAAAGCACTGAAGATAGATTTTCTTCAACACTAATCACCGAAGGGGAAAAGGGATCTCAGCATAGAGCTGGGCTTCATTCCGAACACAGTGTGGACAAGTGGGAATTTGAAGCTGAGGAGGTAGGGGTTGGTGGATGGAAAGTCACTAACTTTTCATCAGTATTCTTGCTGAGGGCAGGCCAGGGCATCAAACCACCTGGCAGATGAGCAACCTGATCAGAGGATGAGTTTGGGAGGATGGCAGATTATGGCTAAACCGACTTAGTGAAGCTAACAGTGAAAGTTGCTCAGTCGTGTCTGACTCTTTGTGACCCCATAGACTATACAGTCCATGGAATTCTCCCGGCCAGAATACTGGAGTGGGTAGCTGTTCCCTTCTCCAGGGGATCTTCCCAATCTGGGGAACGAATTCTGGTCTCCCACATTGTAGGCGGATTCTTTACCAGCTGAGCCACCAGGAAAGCCCAAGAATACTGTGAGTGGGTAGCCTATGCCTTCTCCAGCAGATCTTCCTGACCCAGGAATCGAACTGGGGTCTTCTGCATTGCAAGCAGATTCTTTACCATCTCAGCTATCATGGAAGTCCCTAAACTGACTCAGCGGGTTTTTACCAAGACTGGACAATGCAGAAAACAACATGGAAGTCCAAAAGATGAAGCCCGGTTTCAAAAGAACTCAGAAGAGCCTGAGCAGAGATTTAGAGAGAAGAGAATCTTTATCAATACAGAAGAAACAGGGAAGAATGAATGTGAGGGAAACACAGCCCTGAAGAAACTGAGTTGACACTTTCAGCTCTGATCTACACACCATTAGCAAGCACACACTTTCCAAAGTGTTGTATTAAAGCCATATATTTTAGAAATGCAAGCCCCACTCACCCATTTAGAGTCAATGTCAAATCCTTTGAGACTAATGATGGCTTTCTTTGAAATAAAAAGTGACTGCTCCAGAGTTTATCAAATAGGAATTCTATCTGAAAACACAACGTGGTTATTTGGAACCATATGAGGCAATCTCTGCAGCCTTGGAAGAAAGAAACACTCAATCCATATATTTAAATTTTCATTTTATTGTGACTTTTCCACCATGAATATTGATGGGCATTAAACCAATGAACTCCATGCTGCCAAGTTCACCAACATCCCTGGTGAACAGAGATGGGTTGTTAATGGAGCCCCCAGGGGAAGGATGAACTTGAGAACTCACACAATTAAAACAAAAGACAGAAGACCTGGAGTCAAGTGTTTGTGGCTCAAATCAGCAAACACTTGGCCCCTGTCTAGGGCCTACCCCGGGAGTGTTTCTTCAAGAAAGGTGAGAAAAGGGAAAATAGATACTTGTTAAGAATGAAAACAGCAGTGAATGCGAAAGAGCATCCTTTCTTTAAGGTGTCACTGGACTAGGGTGACCTTGTCTGGGGCCTGGGGATCTCAGAAGAGGTGGCCATGGACCAGAAGCCTGGACCCGAACGGCTGCAAGCTCCTTGACCCGAGCTGCTGCCTCCCCTGATGCTGAGCGTGCCCTGTCTTGGGGTTTTCTGACCACCTCTCTCCAGTCCTTCTTCATCCTTCATCTCCTCCTTCAATCCCTTCCTTTTCCTTCTGGGGACATTCCTCAAGTGCTTCCTCCTGGCAGATCTGAGCAGACAGCTTGACCTGCAGAGGGTCCAGACATAGTCCCTCCCCTCTAGAAGCTCAGACTCAGTGGGAAGGGGAGGGGAGACACGCAGGTGGGAGGCTCAGAAGCCACAGTACAGACCGGCCACGGAGCCCAGGGAAGAGGGAACGGCAGGCCGGGGATCACATGGACGAGTGGGGACCAGTATGGCAGAACCAAGAAAAGATGGGGCAGTGGTGACAGGCCTAAGGAGAGGCGACTGGTATAGGTGGGTGAATAGCGTCCCCCCAGAATTCAGAATACTTAGGACCTCAGAACGTGATGCTATTTTGAGTCACGGCCTTTGCTCCTCCAAGGAATTAGTTAAGGATCTCAAGATGAAATAGCCCTGAGTTTGGGGCTGTCTGTCATCTTAGAAAGGAGAAAGGGGTTTGGTCACAGACACAATGGGGAGAAGAGGTCATGTCTAGACAGAGGCAGAGTCTAGAGTGATGTGGCCACAAGCCAAGGAGAATCAGCAGCTCCTAGAAGCTGAAAAGGAAGGCAAAGATTCTCTCCCAGAGCCTCTGGGGAAGGGTGGCCCCATGGGCACCTGAATTTCAGCCTTCTGGCCAGAACTGCGAGGTCACAGATTTACATGTTTTGAAGCCACCAATTTTGTGAGAATTTGCTGCAACAGCCACAGGAAGCTACATGCCTAATGGAGCAGAAGGAGAGCTTATGGAGGAGGTGGGTCAATGTCAAGCTCCAACCAGAGTCCCTCAGTGACCATGGTGTGGCCTTGGATAGGACCACCGTCCATTAGAGCCCATCAGAAGGTCCCTGTTTTGGGTCTCTTACATCCTGAGGACCAAACAAGGGCAGAGGTATGAGTGACTTGGCTTTCTAGGTGGCGCTAGTGGTAAAGAACCCGCTTGCCAATTCAGAGGATATAAGGGACACAGGGTCCTTTGATCTCTGGGTCAGGAAGACCTCCTGGAAAAGGAAATGGCAACCCACTCCAGTGTTCTTGCCTGGAGAATCCCCATGGACAGAGGAACCTGGTGGGCTACAGTCCATGGGGTTGCAGACTCGGACACGACTGAAGGGACTTAGCACGCATGAGTGACTTGGTAAACTAGACCCCACGGCTCCAAGGAAAGAGGGTGTTCTGTCTGGGCGAGTCCTACTCAGGAGCAACCTGCCTGAGTCCCCACGCCCGCACCTCTTGCTGTTGGGGTGAACCCCTGTACCTCGGCTTCCCTTGTGGTGTGGACAAACCGTCTGACACACCTCTGCATCGGCTCTCAGCACACACGGGAGTCAGCGATCCTCAAGCGTCCCCCCCTCCATGGTCCCTGAGGCCATGACAGTGGACAAGACAGAGCCAGTCAAATGGAGCTCGCTTCTAGGAGGGGGACAGGAGTGAAAAATGGACACGACCCCAAGTTGAGATAAGTACTCCGAGAAGAACAAATCAGGGTCTAAAAGGAGACCTGTTTTGAGTAGGCGGCCATGGAAGGGCTTTCAGAAGATGTAGCATCAGGTTGACATCTGAATGGCAAGAAAGAGAAAGTCTGATATGACCCAGGAGCAAGCTCTCATTTTGCCAATGAAGGCATAGAAGGCTGAGAGGGTGAATGGTTTAAACCTGTGACATCCATCCAGCTGAGGGGACAAGACAAGGTGGCAGGGTCATCCCAATGATTGCAGGCTATCAGACTCATCCCGGTGAGCCTGAATACAGGAGCCTCCCTTGCCGGCCGTCCTGTGGGAGCAGCTACACGGCAGGGGCCTGCAGGCACTTCTAGAAACTGAGTGTCAGCAAGGAAACAGGGACTTCACTCCTGTAGCCACCAGGGACAGAATTCTGTCAACAACCAGGAGACCTTGGGACAGATCCAGAAAGATCCAGAAAGGAAGGCAGCCCAGTGCGCTCCAGGATCGAAGGCTTGTGACACCCTGAGCAGAAGGGCCGGCTAAGCTGTGCACCAACTCTGACCCCTGGGAAACTGAGGAAATAAATGTAAAAAACCTCCCCTTTAGTAGAAACTTGTTCTGCCATGATAAAAGACTGCTACGAGAGCTATATGATCTTGGGCAGCATACTCTGAGCCTTGCTTGCTTAATCTGGAAACAGTGGCTGGGGGTGTATACACAGAGGTGCTATCATGGGAGGCTTAGTGGGGCTCCCGGTGCATAAGCAGTGCTGAAATAAACAACAATGAAGGTTCTATCGTTGTTCTTTAAAGGGAGCTTCTACAAAATGAATTAGGTATCTTTCATAGGAAACTCACTAGGCAGACTTGCAAAGCCTTACAAAGCAGCCGGGAGCCTGAGTCATTCAGGATTTAATAAGAATAGCATTTATGGGCAAAGGATCTTATCGGCACCTCTAGGTTAGCGGGTTCCAGGGCCATTTCCTCCGGTTCTACTTTTCACATTGATTGTATCTCAGCTCAAGCACGTCATCCAGCTGAAAATCAGCCCTTGTGTTCAGAAAGGGCATCAGAAGCACTGCGTGGATGGGCAAGTTTGCGACAATGTTTCCTGAGGACAGACCCATAATTTCAGAGCTGGGCAAAATGATGCTTTGATGGAAAGTGTGCTTGCAAAGGCTATAAAACCCGGTTTTGCTTTTGAATTATCCCCCAGCCCTCCAATAAAACAAACCATAAAATGTCAGCCGGGCTATTTAAAAAAAAAAAAACAACACAGAAATGGCTCTGATTCAGACTGCAAAAAAGGGCCATGGGGACATATCTGCACATGTCCCTTTGCTGGGGGTCTCTGAGTGTCTGCAATCTTATGCAGCAATAAAGACAAATGAAAACCTGCTGGAAAAGGAGCCACGTCTGTGAAATGAACATCTGTGGATATTTTACCCCTAGGGAAAGAACGTGCTGTTGCCATCATGGAGGAGGAAAGGGAGATGGACAGGAGAGGCCATGTTTCTATTCCAAATCTGCTGGTCCTGAGGTCTTGGCACAACGCCCAGGGTAGAGTCTCAGTTTCCCCATCTATAAACTGGGTAATAACATGTACTCCAGGTAGTTACGGTGAGGATTTGTTGGCGTCAGTTGTTTTCATTCTGCTCACTGTTAAAGCACCCCCAAGAGTGTCCCAGGTGACTCAGTGGTAGAGGATCCTCCTGCAATGCCGGACATGTGGGTTTGATCCCTGAGTCTGGAAGCTCCCCTGGAGAAGGAAATGGCAACCCACTCCAGTATTCTTGCCTGGAGAATCCCATGGCAGAGAAGCGTGGTGGGCTACAGTCCATGGGGTCTCAAAAGAATCGGACATGCCTTAGCAACTAAACAGCAACAAAGTACCTAAATCTACACCCTAACTATCACAGGAACTTTATCATGTTCTGAAACACAGATTTGATGGTGTCAGTCATCTGATCCAGAAAGTTCTGTGTTTCTTCACTGCTCTCCAAGGGTCGCATGTAGAGCATTATAGGCAGGACTGGGGACCGGATGAAGGATGGCCAGTTCTGAGCACAGACAAGACCTCTATTTGATTAGGGAGCCAACTTCAGGCTGTTAGACTTAGGAAGCAATTCTTGGCTTCTTCCGCCAGGCTGGCTGAGTACTAGATGTTTCTGTTCGATGTCAGTGAGGATTTATGAGAGCAATCAGCCCAGTGCCAGGCCCACAGGGTGCAGGCTTGTAGTTAATAACATAGGGCTGGGCTATCAGATTGGGCACCAGGAATAGGCTGGAGGCAGTGACCCAGCTGGGTTTAAAATGCTGGGATTCACCTTGGCTGTGGACCTCGGTGGCCAGCTGGCATCCATTCAGCACCAAGACGATGGGGGACAGGGGCAGATGAGCTTGGTTCTCGCATTTTGGGGAAGGGCATGGACTGTCCTTCCACAAACTGGGTACCAAGTCTGCAACCAGGCATCATTGTTACCAGTTAGATTTCACTTGTTTCTCTCACCTCTCCCCTGCTTCCTGTGGAAAGCAGGGGCCATGTAAAGACCTCAGCCCCCAACACAACACCTTTATGTTAGCAGAAGTCCTGATACTGTTACGGTCTGCAGTTCACAGAGAGCTTCCTGTGAGCCAGGCACCCTGTGGGCAGGTCACGTGGGTTTCATGAGGGGTGTGGCTTCTCCAGATCAGGTGCTGTGGTGTCACTTTCTCTGTCACCTCCCTCAATTCCAACCCAACTCTGAGAGGCAGGTATCACTCGCTACTCATATTTTATTATGAAGAAAGAAGTATTTACAGAGGGTCAAAGGTCACATGTCAGTAGACAAGACTCATTCTCATCTTGCCTCTAGACCAATGTTCTCTGCCTGGGGGAGAAGCTCAATAAGAAAATGCATTCGAGTCTGAGAATCTCAACTAGGCGGTACTAATTCAAGGAGCAGGGCTATGATAAATATCTGATTTGATAAATAAAATTATGTCACTTGGATTTCAGGATATGTTTCTTTATTACAACATCTAAGTATAAGGTTGTATTTCTTTCTTCAGTTCAGTTAGTTCAGTCGCTCAGTTGTGTCTGACTCTTTGCGACCCCGTGAATCGCAGTATGCCAGGCCTCCCTGTCCATCACCAACTCCCGGAGTTCACTCAAACTCATGTCCATCGAGTGGGTGATGCCATCCAGCCATCTCATCCTCTGTTATCCCCTTCTCCTCCTGCCCCCAATCCCTCCCAGCATCAGAGTCTTTTCCAGTGAGTCAACTCTTTGCATGAGGTGGCCAAAGTATTGTAGTTTCAGCTTTAGCATCATTCTTTCCAAAGAAATCCCAGGGCTGATCTCCTTCAGAATGGACTGGTTGGATCTCCTTGCAGTCCAAGGGACTCTCAAGAGTCTTCTCCAACACCACACTTCAAAAGCATCAATTCTTCAGCACTCAGCTTTCTTCACAGTCCAACTCTCACATCCATACNTTTCTCAAGAGGCAGGTTAGGTGGTCTGGTATTCCCATCTCTTTCACAATTTTCAACAGTTTGTGGTGATCCACACAGTCAAAGGCTTTGGCATAGTCAATAAAGCAGAAATAGATGTTTTTCTGGAACTCTCTTGCTTTTTCGATGATCCAGCGGATGTTGGCAATTTGATCTCTGGTTCCTCTGTCTTTTCTAAAACCAGCTTGAACATCTGGGAGTTCACGGTTCATGTATTGCTGAAGCCTGGCTTGGAGAATTTTAAGCATTACTTTACTAGCATGTGAGATGAGGGCAATTGTGCAGCAGTTTGAGCATTCTTTGGCATTGCCTTTCTTTGGAATTGGAATGAAAACTGACCTTTTCCAGTCCTGTGGCCACTGCTGAGTTTTCCAAATTTGCTGGCATATTGAGTGCAGCACTTCCACAGCATCATCTTTCAGGATCTGAAATAGCTCAACTGGAATTCCATCACCTCCACTAGCTTTGTTCGTAGTGATGCTTCCTAAGGCATCCAATTCCAGGATTTCTGGCTCTAGGTAAGTGATCACACCATCGTGATTATCTTGGTCGTGAAGATCTTTTTTGTAGAGTCCTCCTGTGTATTCTTGCCACCTCTTCTTAATATCTTCTGCTTCTGTTAGGTCCATACCATTTCTGTCCTTTATTGAGCCCATGTTTGCATGAAATATTCCCTTGGTATCTCTAATTTTCTTGAAGAAGTCTCTAGTCTTTCCCATTCTGTTGTTTTCCTCTATTTCTTTGATTGATCCAAATGGCTTTACTAGTCCATCCTAAAGGAAATCAATCCTGAATATTCACTGGAAGGACTGATGCTGAAGCTGAAACTCCAGTAATTTGGCTGCCTGATGCAAAGAACCAACTCATTGGAAAAGACCCTGATGCTGGAAAAGGTTGAAGGCAGAGGAGAAGGGGATGATGGCGGATGAGGCAGTTGGATGGCATGATAGACTCAATGGACATGAATTTGAGCAATCTCTCAGAGATGGTGAAGGACAGGGAAGCCTGGTGTGCTGCAGTCCATGGGGCTGCAAAGAGTCGGATACAATTTGGTGACTGAACAACACCACCAAATGGCTTTACAAAGCATCCATCTGTCCCTTCTTACATAAACCCCTTTTATGGCCCTCTGGTGCCCGCAGCGCTAGTGGCCGGACTTTAGGATTCCATATTCTAATGTCATCTCAAAAATAAAAAGTGAATGCTGAGATGTAGTTGTCAAATTTTCAACCCATCAACTGAAGGCATCAAAGAAAACCAGCAAGCTCTACCACTATGCTTCTATATAAAGAGGAAAAGAGGAGCCTCGAAATTATGAGGACATAGTTTCAGAATAAGACCCAATGCTGGAGACGTATTTGTTATTTTTAAAAATTTATTTTATTGAAATACAGTTGATTTACAATGTTGTGTTAACTGCTGCTGTGATAAATCAGTACAAACTTAGTGACTCAAAGCAGATTTTCCTCTTATAGTCCAAAAATGCATCTGCAGGGCTAAAAGCAGGTGTCAACAGGACTGAGTTCCTCTGGGAGGCTCTAGGGAGAACCTGCTTCCTTGACTTTTCATCTTTTGGAGAGGCCTCTGTTGACTGTGGCCCCTCCCTGTCTCGTCTACTACTGACTCTGACTCCCCTTGTCTGTCTTATAAGGACATTTCCAGCTATATTGGACCCACCTAGATAATCCAGGATAATTTTCCCAGCTCATAATCCTTAACATAATCATATGTACAGAGTCTTTTTTTTTTTCTATGTAAGCTGTTGTGTTCACAGATTTGGGGGGATTTGGACCTGACACCTTTGCAGGAAGGATGATTCAGCCTACAGTGTGTGGGGTTAGTCACTCAGTCGTGTCTGACTCTTTGTGACCTCATGAACCATAGCCCACCAGGCTCCTGTGTCCATGGGATTCTCTAGGCAAGAATATTGGAGTGGGTTGCAATTTATACTCCAGGGGATCTTCCCGACCCAGGGATCAAACTCGGGTCTCCTGCATTGCAAGTGGATTCTTTACTGTCTGAGCCACAAGGGAAGCCCATTCAGTCTACATCATGTCCCCTGAACTTCAGAGTTGAAGCTCTAATCCCCAGTACCTCAAAATGTGACCATACTTGCAGATACAATCTTTCAAGAGATGATTAAGTTAAAATGAGGTCACTGGGATGGCCCTAATCTAATCTGACTGGGTCCTTACATGAAGAGGCAATGAGGACCCAGACACACACAGAGGGATGACTGTGTGCAGACACAGGGGGAAAGTGGCCATCTGTAAGAAGAGACCAACCCTGCTGCACATTGACCTTGAACTTCCAGCCCCCAGAATCATGAGAAAATAAACTTCTGTTTACGCTGCTTAGTCTGTGGAACTCTGTATGCAGCCCAAGAAAACTAATATCATCCTTATCTTACTGGACCACAAAACTGAGGCTGAGAGCAGTTAAACATTTTCTCCAGGTCACAGAGTCCAAGATGGAACCTGGATGTACTAGTTAGAGACCCAAGACTTGATTTTAAGGCATGTTAACAATTTTTACAGGGTACACACTAGCCAGTCAGTTCTTTCTTACATCTGGCCTAAAACCCCATGGAGCAACTCAAATCATTTTATTCTCCTTTGGGAGAGAAAGTGCATCCAGTCAAGCTATGTTTCAGGCTTGTTGTTTTTCCTTTAATCCTGCAAAGAACAAACAGCAGCATGGTTGACATTGATTAATTCTGTTCAAATGCTGGGCCACTCCATGGGGCCTGGATGTAAACTTGGTTACTAAGGCAATTGCATTTGGCTAATTATTCCCAAGTGTATCTTGTGGAGAATTCAAGGCTCTCAGGATTCACAAACACATTCAGGGATGCTCTGGGTTCAGTTAATTCCTTCGTGGATGGATAAGCCTAACAACACACCTCCCTAGACAAGGGGCTTCTTTCCTACACAGGTCAGGAAGGGTCCATGAAGTCCTCACAGAACCACCCAGGTCGGTCTTTTTTTCTTTTTAGTTTCTCTAAGAATATTAGATTGCAAAGGTTTGTCCATGAATCAGTCTGAACTCCTCAATGCAGGATTCACTGCAGAGCATATGGAAAACTATAAAAGTGTATAGAAGGATAGGATGCTGGTCCATGCCCTGCAGTGACCACAGGACCACCTGTGATGATGAATAAAGCTTTGAAGCCCTTTATACATGAACTCTTCTACTGCCTGGGTCTCAGTTTTCCTCATCTGTAAAATGGGGATGAAATGAAATAATGTATGTAAAGGATCTAGCTTAGTTCCTAGCATATAGTATATGCTCAAAAAATATGACTACTTCCTCCACCTCGACTCAGTCCTATTGCACAGGGCATTTAGAGGGAATAGGATGAAGCAGGAAGGGAGACAGAAAGGCTGACCTCAAAAATGATTATGACCATTCTGCACATATGTGCAATCATACAACTCATGAAACTCCTTCTGTACACATATGTGCTATTGTACAGCTCACAAACTCCACGCTGTAATTTGTTTAACCCACATGATAGCCCTAGAGAATCAGCATTATTTTCTTTTTATGGACAAGGAAACTGAAGCCTGGAGAGATGAAGTGACTTCCCCTGGTCAGAGTTAAGGTGGCAGCAGCAGGATTTGAATCCAGCTCTCCTGATGCCCAGTGCTCTTGCCATTTCCTGGGTGGGGCAGGCACCCTGTCCTCATATCTGTGTGTATGCCGTATCACAGTCTACCACAAAGAACACACTGGGTAAACAATTGTTTGGATACTTGGGTGGGTGAAGGCCCAGCATTCAGGACTGCCTGTCCTGTGATTCCTCTTCTTCTATTTCTCAAGGTTGGTCCACAGTCTACAGAGCTCCTCTGAGCAAGGCAGCTATTCGGGACACACCCTAGACCAGTCACAGAGTTCCAGGACAGGGAACCTGCCTTCCCACCAGCTCCAGTGGGTTTCTGATGCCTCCTCAGGCTTGAGAGCCTTGCTCTGCTCAGGGACATGATGGATATCTAAGTTGTCTGTCCCACCACACCTTCCACCACAGTGGGAGGCTGCATTCAGGAGAGGAATTTTCCAGAATTCTCAGTCTCCAATCCCTGGCCTGTAGTCATCACTTCATTAAAACACGGGGCCCCAGTAATGGGCTCCGGTTCCTTTGGGAATCAGTTAGGAGGACTGTGTTATAGCTGCTGAGTCCCGTGGGCCCCCTCGGGGGCAGGTCTGTTTGGTTTAATTGGTGTGATGAGGGTGGGGGGAGGGGAGAAGCTGGCAAAGGAAGGAAGCAAAGCAGACCCTGACACCCACCCAGCCACTGCTGATGGCAGGGCCCAGACTGGAACCACAAATGGAGATTTCCCTTCCCTGATTTTACTAGGAATGTGGGAGGCCTTGTTAGAAAGCGGAGTCTGTGTGGAGCATTGCTGCTGCTGCTGCTAAGTCACTTCAGTCGTGTCCAACTCTGTATGACCCCATAGACGGTAGCCCACCAGGCTCCCCCATCCTTGGGATTCTCCAGGCAAGAATACTGGAGTGGGTTGCCATTTCCTTCTCTAATGCATGAAAGTGAAAAGTGAAAGTGAAGTCACTCAGTCGTGTCCGACTCTTAGCGACCCCATGGACTGCAGCCTACCAGGCTCCTCCATCCATGGGATTTTCCAGACAAGAGTACTGGAGTGGGTTGCCACTGCCTTCTCATTTTGCACTGGACCCCTCTAATTATGTAGGTGGTCCTGCTTTTACCTCCAGTCATGTAATTCTTAGGCTTTTCTGCAAGGTGGCTTTGTATCTTCATGCTGTGGTTGAGAACTTGAGGCTCAGAGAAGTCAAGAAGCCAAAACACAATAGGCCAAACTTCTGTATAGAGGTAATGCTATGAAATGGAAGGGGGTTGCTTAGGAGATAAACAGGAATTGTATTAATACTAATGCTCTGCCTAATTCTGTGAATGAAAGTGAAGTGAAAGTGAAAGTTGCTCAGTCATGTCCAGCTCTTTGTGACCCCATGAACTGTACTTTCCATGGAATTCTCCAGGTCAAAATACTGGAGTGGGTAGCCTTTCCCTTCTCCAGGGGCTTTTCCCAACCCAGGGATTGAACCCAGGTCTCCTGCATGGCAGGGGGAATCTTTACCAGCTGAGCCACAGGGAAGCCCCATGGGTACACTATTATAGATAACACTGGTACAAAGGTCCCTGGTATCACCATCATCATCACCACCCTCATCACCATCTTTATTGTGATCATCACCACCATCATCACCATGGTGATCCCCACTAGCCTGCCCTCCCCACCCAGCTCTCTGTCCCATCACCCAGGATACATCCTGCAGGACAATAACACAATGTGAATGACCACATTTACTGTATGGTTTCTTTTCACTCCTTGTCTATCCTTAGAAATAAAGAAATAAAGTGCTAAGTCATGCCCTACTCTTGTGACCCCATGGACTGTAGCCAGCCAGGTTCCACTGTCCATGGGATCCTCCAGGCAAGAATACTGGATTGGGGCACCATTTCCTTTTCCAGGGGAACTTCCCAACCCAGGAATTGAACCCAGATCTCTCGCATTGCAGGCAGATGCTTTACCATCCTAGCTATGAGGAATGTAATCTCCATGAGAATAAGAACTGGCCTGAGTTTTTTGTTCACTCTATTTCAAGTAGAGAGCAGTGCCTGGCACATAGTAAACTCCAAAAGCGCTGTGGAAGGAGTCCATGATTGCCCAAGATGCCACTGTCAGAAACTGCTCTTACTTTACATTTTTTCATCTTAATTAATCCTCCCAATTACCCCTCAGGAAGGACAATGATTCCCATTTGATGGATGAAGAAGCTAAGTCAGAGTTTAAGTCCCTGTATACACACAGACAGAGGGAGAGGGGCTGGGAGAGGATGCCTGTAAAGTCATCCTCATCTTAAACATGAAACTTTTCTCTTTATAAGATCGATTCACAAAATTGGCTTCCCTGGTAGGCTCAGCTGGTAAAGAATCCACCTGCCATGCGGGAGACCTGGGTTCGATCCCTGGGTTGGGAAGAGCCCCTGGAGAAGGGAAAGGCTACCCACTCCAGTATTTTGACCTGGAGAATTCCATGGAAAGTACAGTTCATGGGGTCACAAAGAGCTGGACATGACTGAGCAACTTTCACTTTCACTTCACTTTCATTCACAGAATTAGGCAGAGCATTAGTATTAATACAATTCCTGTTTATCTCCTAAGCAACCCCCTTCCATTTCATAGCATTACCTCTATACAGAAGTTTGGCCTATTGTGTTTCTCTTGTTAGCACTGGAGAGGTTTGAGAAGGGGTCAGAAGGACCATGTTACAGCAAGGACCCTGGAAGTGAGGACCTTGGATTAAACATACGGGGAAGAGACTGGGGTGTGCATGGCAACAGGGCCGCAGTTGCTGTGATGCAGCACACTCCGTTCCATTTTCTTTGTATCTGTTGAATGAGGAGAAATGAAATAGCTCACAGCCAGCTGCAGGATAGGTCTGGGTAGGGGCCGCTTCACCGGCCCCTAATAAACATATTGAATAATAAACATATTGAAACTGTCCCCAGGAAGAAGCAGTGGCTCAGCAGATGCCTCACACGTTGAACAGGGCCCGGTGGTTCGAGTAGCCTCGTGTGTATGTGGTTCCATCAGGTCCTGCCTCAGACAGTGGCGGCTCCAGCTGTGGTCCAGGCACTAGTGATGGCAGCAGCCGCCGGAGCACGCTCCTCGCTGCCTCTGCGAAGATCCGCAAGTCTCACCGCACGCACGAGGAGAGGAATACCTATGCCGTGCCTCCTTGGAGACCTCAGGTAGCTGCTTGGAGGTGGGGCTGGGATCTAGAGGTTATATTTGCTTGAGGTCCCAAGGATGCATCGGAGGAACCATCAGCCTTTGGTACAGTCTGCTTGTTGTTGTTGTTCAGCTGCTAAGTCACGTCTGACTCTTTACCACCTCATGAACTGCAGCACGCCAGGCTCCTCTGTCCTCCACCGTCTCCTGGAGTTTGCTAAAATTCATGTCCATTGAGTCAGCGATGAGATCCAACTATCTCATCCTCTGTCATCCTCTTCTCCTCCTGCCCGCAACCTTTCCCAGCTTCAGAGTCTTTTCCAATGAGTTGGCTCTTCGCATCAGGTGGCCAAAGTATCAGAACTTTAGCATCAGTCCTTCCAATGAATACTCAGGATTGATTTCCTTTAGGATTGACTGTTTGATCTCCTTGCAATCCATGGGACTCTCAAAAGTTTTCTCCAGCACCACAGTTCCAAAACATCAATTCTTCGGCACTCAGTCTTCTTTATGGTCCTACTCTCACCTCTGTATATGACTACTGGAAAAACCATAGCTTCGACTAGACAGACCTTTGTTGGCAAAGTGATGTCTCTGCTTTTCAACACACTCCGTGTCTAGCTTTGTCATAGCTTTTCTTCCAAGGAGCACGTGTCTTTCAATTTCAGAGTCTCCTTTGGCTGTTACAACAACATACCGCACATGGAGCAAGGAGGTGGTGAGCTTAAAAAACAGAAATTTAGGTTCTCACAGTCCTGGAGGCTAGAAGTCCAAGGTGAAGGTGTGGGCAGGGTTCATCTCCTGTGAGTCACTCCTCCCTGGCTTGTAGACGGCTGTCTTCTTCCTGTGAACTCACATGGTTTCACCACTCCTTTCAGGTCTATGTCCTAATCCTCCTCCTCCTAAATGGACATCAGTCATGTTCATTAGAGCCCACCCTTATGATCGATCTTAATCATCTCTTTAAGACCCTATCTCCAAATATTGTCACGTTCTCAGGTATTGGGGGTAAGGATTTCATTATATGAATGTGTGGGGACACAATTCAGCTCATAACTGCCTCTCATGGGGTTATGTGAAAAGAAAGAGACCCTCTTGGCCTCTGGCTGGAAGGTAGGAGGACGGGCCCCCTCTAGAGATGATTATTGGAAATAGAGGTCCAGGAAGAGGCAGCAACCCTGAAGTCAGAGGGCGTGTGTGGTCAGCATAAGGAAGAGGCCAGAGAGTGGACTGAATGATGGAGGTAAAGGATGTTAGAGAGTGCGGGGACCCTGCAACGGAGTCAAGGGGATCCTGGTGAAGGTCTGGGAAGAAAGGAAATGTGACAGGCACAGATGCTGGTGCCACAGGTCTTGGAGACCTGGGTTTGAATCCGGCTCTGCCAATGATCTCAAAAGGAGCATAAGAATATCCACTTATAGAATCCCAAAAAATGGTTACTCTCAACCCCACCGTTATCACTGACCAGCCATGGTGGGGAGGAGGGAGCCTAATTCAGGGCTAAATCCTGAGGTTTCTTCCCTCCCATGCAGTGCTCCCTTCTCCCCAGCCTCAGTGTTGACCTCTGAAAGCTGTCTGAGCGCCCACTATCTGCACAGCCCAAAGCTGACCAGGGACTTTACCTCTCTACATAGAGCCTGTGGCCAGCTCTCAGCCACACGCCTGGGCAGAATTGTCACTGCTTTTGTAGGTGAAGCATTGTCTGCATGAGGAAGGGCAGTAACATGCCAAGGTCATGCCAAGGTCAACAAGCTAGGGAGGGTCAGAAGCACCAGTGAAACCTGGAGCTTTGGGATGGGGCTCCAGGAACGTTCCAGTCACAGCTGTATGTGCTAGGCCAGTGTCTCTCAGAGAAGTCTCCATCAACTCCATCAAAGCCACTACCAGCAGGCTTGACTAAATTAAAATGCAGACACCCACCACCCAACACAGGAAATCAGACTTTCTGGGGAACTGGCTGGTGGTCTGCTCCGTGGGTGCAGACCTGCGCCCTCAAGGTTGAGGACCATTATGATGATCTTTGGTTTTGTACCCTCTCTACCAATTCCTTTCTTGCCCATATTCCCTTCCCACTCAGCTAGCACTTCATAAGGCACATGCCATCACCAATGTTTTGACTGATTAGTTCAGGAGCTACATGGAAAGCAGTACACTATTGGACATTTCAGTTTTTGCTTCATTCTCCTGATCAAGAAGAAAGTCAGCCTGGTACTTTGACCATCTCTCCATCACTTGCTAATCCCATCCTCTTTTTAATACAAAGAGAGAGAGGGTAGGACTCAGCTCACACTTTTGGTTGAGTTTTGTCATATGATTTTGTTTTCATTGATTTTTCTTGACAGTCACCTTCCATTTAAAGCAAGTGATATTGGTTTGCTGTTTCAGAGATGAACTAAAAGTCCTTTAAAAGGAATGCATTAAATGAAAGAAAAATCAATTGACAAAAAAAGGGAAGCATTCGGTTGGTGGGGTGATGGGGCAAATATTAAGAGGGAATTTTGTGGATCTGAAGTTGGGAATCCTGTCTCAAAGCTGTCTGTCAGTTTGGAAAGTGATCTGAGATGCTAAAGCTTACCAAGACAGGTTCTTCATGCTTTAGCCCTTTGGTAGCTATTTTAGGTTTAAGAACTCTTTCTTATGCCTAAATGGAAAAAAAAAATGTGAATTTTATTGGTGAAATATAAGGATCAGGTATTTTTGAATTTGAGGGTATTTCTAGATGTATCACATTACATAGATGTCTGGTGACCCCCTGGAATCAAGACTGATTTGGTAGATAGAGCAATACAGTCCTCTCCAACAGTGTAAGTGTGCAGAGAGCCAGCAGGGGGCACAGGGGCCAGGGGTGTATCGGGGGAGCAGCCCCTTCTTAGGGTGGAAGGACTCGGAGCAGACTTCTTGGAGCTGAGGACCCAGGAGAAGCAGCAGGGGCCCGGGCCCCAGGCAGACTGGATATGCCCCGGGCAAGGGAGAAGGGGCTGCTGGGGCACACTGCAGGCTGGATGAAGGGGTGGGCAACACAAGGCAAGTGGGGAGGTGGCTGCAGCGGGTTAGGAGAAACAGGGCCGCTGGGGTCTGGGCTTTTAGAAGAGACCAGGAGAAGCCCCTGGAGAATTTCTAACACAATGGGAACTTGTTTCTTTAGTATTTGAAAGAGACCCTGCTGGACAGCTTGGGGAGGGAAGAGAAAGAAGGGAGAGAAAGAGGGAAGAGGGAGAGGGAGAGAAAGAAGGTAGGGAGACCACCAGGAGGGTTATCAAAAAGAAACAGGGCCGCTGGGGTCTGGGCTTTTAGAAGAGACCAGGAGAAGCCCCTGGAGAATTTCTAACACAATGGGAACTTGTTTCTTTAGTATTTGAAAGAGACCCTGCTGGACAGCTTGGGGAGTAAAGAGGGAGAGAAAGAAGGTAGGGAGACCACCAGGAGGGTTATCAAAAAGCTGGGAGAAAAGTGATTGAGTGTGGAGAGGAGGAAACAGATGCTGGTGGAGGAGAGGTGGAAAGCAGAGGGTGGAAGGTGGGGGTGAAGAATCCAGGGTTGGGGGGGAATCTAGGAGGAGAGGTGGGGAGGGAGATGGAAGGAGGAGGGGTGGGAGGTAAAGGATGGAGGGTGGAGGGACGGGAAGGGAGGGAGATGAGGGAAGGATGACTGCAGATTCTGACCAATAACTTTAAAAGGGGTTCAATACGCCTGGGGGCTCTGCTTCTTCCAGACTCATCTTCATCAACCTGAAGCTGACAAATGGCCACGTTGGTGACTGTTCCCAGGGATCTGTGTGTCCTTATGGAGGAGAGAAGAAGACAATCTCTGAAAGTGTCAGCTTCTCTAAGACAAGTAGGGTCCTCGGCTCCTGCCAGGGCTTCCCTAATAGCTCAGTTGGTTAAAAAGAAATCCATCTGCAATGCAGGAGACCTCAGTTCGATCCCTGGGTTAGGAAGATCCCCTGGAGAAGGGAAAGGCTACTCACTCTAGTATTCTGGCCTGGAGAATTCCATTGGCTGTATAGTCCATGGGGTCGCAAAGAGTCAGACACTGTTGAGCAACTTTCACTTTCACTTCACTTGGGCTCCTGCCAGTGCTCTGATTGGGTCCCTCTCTCTCTATTCTCTGACAGACAGCAGGTGGGGAAGTGATGAGAGGGAGAGAGAGAGAGAGAGAACACGGCTTTGTGTCTTCCTAAGTGTTGTAGACACCACTCTGGAGAGGAGCGAGGCAGGCAGTTTGGGTACCAAGGGGAGCTGTGATATCAGACATCCCTCCTTGAACGCAGCTGGCATCACTTGCTCACTATGTGACCTGACCTAACTTGGTGATGTGAAGTTTCTAAACTTTGCTTACTTGCAAAGCGGAGGCAACAATTTCTCTCTCCAGGGAGTGCTGTGAAGCCTAAAGTGATAATAAATAACAACAGGACACCTAGTGCTGGGGGAACAGGAAGGAGAAAGCGGAGCTGAGTTAGGAGTGAGGCTGCAGGAGCCTGGGGAGAGTTTGGGGGAGGCATCAGGACTCGTTCCAGCTGGGCCAGGGCCTTGGTCCAGCCTCACTGCAGTGCGAGGATGCTGCAGGGGTGTCGCAGAGAAGAGCAGACCTGACTCCAATACCAGACCTATTCCTTTAGCTCTAATTCGTCTGCTCTGTAGCCTGTGCTGAGTCATGCTGGCTTTGCACGTTTGTAAACGAATGTTACCTGTAGCTTGGAATACACATGATGGGGCATTCTCAAGGTTCTGACCTTGATAGGTAAAACATTTTTCCATTAATTGTTGTTGTTTAGTTGCTCAGTCATGTCCCACTCTTTGTGACCCCATGGATTGCAGCATGAGAGGCTTGCCTATCCTTCACCATCTCCCAGAGCTTGCTCAAACTCATGTCCATTGAGTTGGTGATGCCATTCAACCATCTAATCCTCTATTGTCCCCTTCTCTTCCTGCCCTCAATGTTTTCCGACATCCGGGTCTTTTCCAGTGAGCTGGCCTTTCACATCAGGTGCCCAAGCTATTGGAGCTTCAGCACCAGTCCTTCTAGTGAATATTCAGTGTTGGTTTCATTTAGGATTGACTGGTTTGATCTCCTTGCTGTCTAAGAGACTCTCAAGAATCTTCTCCAGTAACACAGTTCAAAATCATCAATTCAGCACACAGTCTTCATTATGGTCCAACTCTCACATCCATACATGACTACTGGAAACACCATAGCTTTGACTATATGGACCTTTGTTGGCAAAGTGATATCTCTGCTTTTTAATACTCTGTCTAGAAATAAAAATTTGCAGAAAAGACAGTAACATTTGTCTTATTGGAGGATCATGGTGACCAGACCCAGGTGGACAGGTGCAAGAACAAAGGATTCCAGTATTAAGAAGTTGCAATAACCAGCCACACCCTCTCCCCTTTTAGTAGGAAAGAAGCCTGAATTCTAATTCAGGATAGATGGTTCTTTGTGATACTAGCCCACCATCATCTTGGTCTGTTTGGCTTTCCGAATAAAGTTGTGATTCCTTGCCCCAACAACTCATTTCTTTTTTTTAAAAAAAAATATAAATTTATTTATTTTAATTAGAGGTTAATTACAACTCATTGCTTGATTTATTGGCCTGTCCTGCTCATACAAGCAGTATGAGCTTGTACTTGGTTGACAAGGGTTTCCAATAGGGGAGGGACATGGTCTGATTTACATTTGTAGAGGATGGCTTGACGCTTTCCGGTAAACATGGGGAATTGACAAAATGCATTCGGATCATTAGAATGCAAGCACCAGGTGGACACATATGGCCGTGTTTCTGCTCACTGCTTTGGAAGAGCGCCTGGTACAGGGTAAGTGATCATTAAGTATTTATTCAGTTATTGGATGAGTCCCTGAGGAAGACAAGGAATAAAACCAGTATGAACCCACTGGGACAAAGAGATCAGGACCATTTATACCAAAGAGTGAGCTGTCATCACATGTTTAAAGAGCCAAGCAGAAGGAGGAGCCGGCTGAATGGCCTGTCGGAAGCTCTGATATCAGGGCTCCTTTAGGGGAGCCCGGCAAGCCAGTTACTCCCAGAACTCAGAGAATCTCCGGCTACAGAAGGACTGGGGTCCACCGAAGATGGGCTGTGCTGGGCGCTGTAGAGCTGACATTCTTCACCTACGCTGTTGGACCCACAAATCCACTCCCAGCCTTATGATGCTGGGTCACTCACAGGGAAGGGCGGACACGTGCACATGGCTGAAGTGAGGAGGGGAATAAACAAAGGTCTGACTCATAAAAGGTGTCCCAACTCCCATGTCCTGTCTTGTAGCCACATCCTCAGGGGCCAGGCTAAGATCAACACCATTCACAAGACTGAAGAGGCCCCTGAGAGTGAAGATTTTCAGACACTGACATGGCCAGCTGCAGCCTGGTCATCCCGTGGAGGAACTTCTCCCCCAGCTCTAGCTGTCTGATGCTCCACCGGGGAGCCCTCCAGGCCCAGGACCTACCGACCAGTTTTTTATTGCCTCCTTCTTCACTATCAGTCAGTGGTTATCAATGACCAGTAGCCATTTGAAGAAAACCTTCAAAATGAAAAGCAGAGAGAAAATAAAAACACCAAAGGACTTCAGAGGAAACAGAAATAAATGCAGAGAAGAGGAAACTTCAAAATAACTACGATTAATATCCTCAGAGAGTTAGGGGGAGATACTGTATAAAACAAAAAAACACAATAAGGTGCAATGAAAAAGGAACCATCAGAGAAGAAGAAAGAACTCTTGGAATTAGCATATCTGACAACTAAAAAAAAAAAAAAAGAAAAAGAATCAAGAATCAATAGGCTTGGTTTCAGGAGAAATCACATTTCAAATTTTGAATTTTCATCTTTTCTCAACCATACAATATGTGGTGTCATGATATTGGGTAGCAGGAGAGGGTGCAGTTCCATCAGCCACAAGATCACAAGGGTAAACAACCGAAAAATTTAAAACCATTCTATACCCAGACAGCTATTCTGTTTTTCACTTCAGTACAGTATTCAATAAATTACATGAGCTATTCAACACTTACATGTTGATGTATGGCAAAAGCACTATAATACTGTAAAGTAATTAGTCTCCAATTAAAATAAATAAATTTAAAAAATAAATAAATAAACAATCCAGTCATCCAAACAAGCCACTAAATATCCCTAAACATTTGAGGAAAGCTCCAGTGTGAAAGGTAGATATCCAAATAGGTAAAAAAACACTTAACTATAAAATGAGCTTTGTGTTGGATGTTTTCACCCAATGATAGGCTAATGTCAGCATTCTGAGCACATTTAAGGCAGACTAGGCTAAGCAAAAAGGCTAGGCGAGGCTAGGCTAAAGCCTTTGACTGTGTGGATCACAACAAACTATGGAAAATTCTTCAAGAGATGGGAATACCAGAACACCTTATCTGCCTCCTGCGAAATCTATATGCAGGTCAACAAGTTAGAACCAGACATGGAAAAATGGACTGGTTCAAAATTGGGAAAGGAGTATGTCAAGGCTGTTTATTGTCATCCTGCTTATTTAACTTATATGCAGAGTACATCATGTGAAATGCCAGGCTGGATGAAGCACAAGCTGGAATCAAGAGTGCAAGAAGAAATATCAATAACCTCAGATATGCAGATGACATCATTCAATGGCAGAAAGGGAAGAGGAATTATAGAGCCTCTTGATGAAGGTGAAAGAGGAGAGTGAAATAACTGGCTTAAAACTCAACATTCAAAAAAAGAAGATCATGGCATCTGGTCCCATCACTTCATGGCAAATAGATGGGGAAACAATGGAAACAGTGAGAGACTTTATTTTCTTGGACTCCAAAATCACTGCAGATGGTGACTACAGCCATGAAATTAAAAGACACCTGCTCCTTGAAAGAAAAGCTATGACAAATCTAGACAGCATATTAAAAGAGCAGAGAGATTACTTTACTGACAAGGGGCATATAGTCAAAGCTATGGTTTTTCCAGTAGTTATGTACAGATGTGAAACTAGACAATAAAAAGGGCTGAGTGCTGAAAAATTGAGGCCTTCAAACTGTTGTGTTGGCAAAGACTCCTGACAGTCCCTTGGACAGCAAGGAGATCCAACCAGTCCAACTTAAAGGAGATCAGTCTTAGGTGTTCATTGGAAGGACTGATGTTGAAGCTGAAACTCCAATACTTCGGCCACCTCATGCGAAGAGCTGACTCATTGGAAAAGACCCTGATGTTGGGAAAGATTGAAGGCAGGAGGAGAAGGGGGAGACAGTGGACGAGATGGTTGGATGGCATCACTGTCTCAATGGACATGAGTTTGAGCAAACTCCAGGAGATGGTGAAGGACAGTGAAGCCTGGTGTGCTGCAATCCATGGGGTTGCACAGAGTTGGACACAACTGAGTGACTGAATAACAAGGCTAAGCAATGATGCTTGGCAGGTTAGGTGTAAGAAACGCATTTTTGACTTGCAATATTTTCAACTTACAGTGGGCTTATCAGGATGTAACCCTATCATAAATTGATGAAGATATGAGTATCTATCCTTTCGGTTCTGTTTCTCTGCAGAACCCTACAAACACAGATGGGCAAGCTATACCCATGAGGACTCATCTTGTTTGTCTCTTTTCTGGGTGACTCCGACTCAGGCTTCAAGTCATAGCCCCAGAGTTGTCTCCCCCTAGAAAGCTTTTCCTGGCTCCAGAGGCTGACTCCGTGGCTGCTGCAGTCATATCTTTCAATTGCATGCATGCATGCTAAGTCATTTCAGTTATGTCTGACTCTTTGTGACCCTACGGACAGTAGCCCACCAGGCTTCTCTGTCCATGGGATTCTCCAGGCAAGAATATTGGAGTAGGTTGCCATGCCCTCCTCCAGGGGATCTTGCTGACCAGGGATTGAATCTTTGTCTGTCTCCTGCATTGGCAGGTGGGTTCTTTACCACTAGCGCCACCTGTTTTATTTTCCAATTGGTGTTAACAAAATGCTTGACTCCTAGTCAGCATCCAGTTAATCTTTGTCAGTCTCGTACAAGCAAAGTGAAGATTTACCACTGGGGTCGTGTGTCTTGTGTCTTGAAGGGCCTCCACTCTGCTGAACCCAATCTAAAACTTTATTGGGCTTCAGGCAGAAAACCCAGCTTTCATGCTCTGTAGGTGGAAATGCCTTGCAAAAATCAATCTGAATTCAGGAAAGACATACAGATGTGTGCTGGAGAGGAAGAGTTGGGAATGTTAGTGTGGTTGAATCCCCTTTCTCCTGCTGAGGCCTTGTGCTCAAAGTGTGTAGACACAATTATTTTTGAAATGATAAGAATGAAGCTGAAATCTTATTAAATAGTCCACTGACCCAGAAAAGATGAGAGCAGAGCTGTCATCTTCTTTTTAAACATTCTGAATTTTTGCTCTAGTATAGTATGAAACATTGAATTAATGACAATTGCCCTGGCAGGGTGCCAATACAGAATAGTAATGACAATGTCTAGAATGTTGAACGAAAGCTAAGGGGTGCTGGATACCATGACTCCTGGCATGATGGAAGCTTCAAGATCTGGCAGAAAGAATGGATGGCATCGCGGTTGTTTTCAGTAAATTAACCAAGTCCGTGCATAACCTGGTTGGACAGAGGTAGCAGGAACCAGGGGAGCCCAGGGCTGTGGCATCCTCTGGTTCTGTTAATACATCTTCTGTTCTCCTGCTGGGTATCCTGATCCCCAATCCTTTGTTTTTTTTCTCACATGTAAGCCCTTCTAGCTGTTGGTGCCCATCTGTCTGTCATGGGGTGGGTCGACTTCTGGCTAATTTTGTTGTGCTCTCATTCTGGACCACCTGCTTTATCTTTATTATTTGCCTGTCTTTAGGGATGAGTAGGGTCAACTTGAGTGCAGCCCACATCCTGGCCTTTTTCCAAGGGTGGAGATGTGGCTGGTGCCTCCAGGAGGACATCTGTGTGACCATCTGGGTGTGTCCTGCATGGCAGGACTCTCATCCTCACTGTCGCCTGCTGGACACTGCCCCTCCCTGGTCCCCTGGTCTCCCTGTCCCAAGTCCCATAGGCTAGTATCCTGGGACGATCACACAAGAGAATCTATTTTTAAATATTTGTATCTACTTTACTGCAAAAAGGTTTATAAAGAGACTCACACAACACATATATGATCACTGCTGCTGCTGCTAAGTTGCTTCAGTCGTGTCCGACTCTGTGCGACCCCATGGACAGCAGCCCACCAGGCTCCTCTGTCCCCAGGATTCTCTAGGCAAGAACACTGGAGTGGGCTGCCATTCCCTTCTCCATATATAATCACTGGGTTATAACATAATAACCGATCATGTGAGGGAAATAGAATGCAAGCCCTATGAAAACTGTACCATTATTCTATAGAGTACTTTTGCATGAACTGGAAAAAGATGCTCCCCCTCTACACAGAGGTCAATCTGTGTCTCAGGCACACATCTTGTTTTGGTAAATACAGTTTTATTGAAATGCTGCTGCTGCTGCTGCTGCTGCTGCTAAGTCACTTCAGTCATGTCCGACTCTGTGCAACCCCATAGGCGGCAGCCCACCAGGCTCCCCCATCCCTGGGATTCTCCAGGCAAGAACACTGGAGTGGGTTGCCATTTCCTTCTCCAATGCATAAAGTGAAAAGTGAAAGTGAAGTCACTGAGTCGTGTCCAACTCTCAGCGACCCCATGGACTACAGCCTACCAGGCTCCTCTGTCCATGGGATTTGCCAGGCAAGAGTACTGGAGTGGGGTGCCATTGCCTTCTTCTTATTGGAATGCAGTCACCCTCATTCATTGATGCATTATTATCTATTATTACTTTCACACTACAAAGATGGAACTGATTAATGAGACAAAGGCCTTATGACCCACAAATCTAAAATATTCACTCACTGACCCTGTAGGTAAAACATCTGCACAACAAGCTAAGCACAGGCAGGGCTGGATTCTAGCTCCCCTGTCTTCTTCCACTGCCCTGCCTTGTGTTGTCTTCATAACAACATCGCAAAGGAATTATGACAAGAGACAGGCTCAAGAATCACACAGACTTGGGACTCCCCTGGTGGTGCAGTGGTAGGACTCTGGGTTTCCACTGCAGGAGGTGTGGGTTTGCTCCCTGGTTGGGGAACTAAGATTCTGCATGCTGCCTGGCATGACCAAAAATTAAAAAATAAATACAAATTTAAAAAAGACAGATAAAGACACTGCCAATCCCCAGATAGGTTCCTCTGGGCTCCTTTCTGACCAGATCTAAGCCTGGGCGCTGTCTTTGGCTTGCCAAGTCTTCTTTTAGGAAGAATCCTCCTGCTACCGTAGTTTAGTAAGAGTCCTCCCACTCTTCTTTTTTTCTTTTTCTTTTTGATGTAGACCATTTTTGAAAGTGAAAGTCACTCAGTTGAGTCTGACTCTTTGCGATCTCATGGACTATACAGTCCATGGAATTCTCCAGGCCAGATTATCCGAGTGGGTAGACTTACCCTTCTCCAGGGGATCTTCCCAACCCAGGAATCAAACTGGGGTCTCCTGCATTACAGGCAGGTTCTTTACCAGCTGAGCCACAAGGGAAGCCCAAGAACACTGGACTGGGTAACCTATCCCTTCTCCAGGGGATCTTCCCGACCCGGGAATTGAACTGGGGTCTCCTGCATTGCAGGCAGATTCTTTACCAACTGAGCTATCAGGGGAGCCCCTTGAAGTCTTTATTGAGTTTGTTTCTGTTTTCTGTTTTGGGTTTTTGGCAGTGAGGCATTTAGGATCTTAGCTTGAGGAACAGGGATCAAACCTGCATTAGAAGGTGAAATCTTACCCTTTGGAGTCCCATCCCACTCTTGATGTCTCTTTCTAGTAAGTGTTCATCTGCTGATCCTCCACTCTGCTCCTTGGCTAGAAATCCCCACTGTTTTTGCTGTATTTGAATCTGAGCTTGATCTTTCTTGTCCATGGTAACAGTCTTGATCCCTTTGCAACAGTCCCGAATAAAGTCTTCTTTACCGTTTTAGCAAGTGTCAAGGGTAATCTTTTTCTTTGGCAGAGTTGAATACCTTGCCTGAAGTCGCATGGTCCGTCAGTGACTGCATCAGGGCTCCCATCCGGGCTCTGAGGCGTCCTGCCCGGCAACTCTGTCCTGTGGCACCTGCCTCTCCAGCCAGGCGTCCAAGATTGGATGCTGCTCGCACACACTGGACTCTGGACTTGAGTTTGGGGACATTTTTGCTCAACTGAAACACTGTTTCCCACCCTAGAAGTGTAGACAAACCTCTGATTCACCTCTCAATCACCATCTTTAGCCACTGATGCTATTAGTCACCTCTTCAGAATTAAAGTCGCTTAAAAGGGCTGCCAAAGAGTTCATTGATTCATTGACCTACTCATTCAAAACGTGGCACTCCTGAAACATTGCAGACACTGACTCAGCCACTGAGAATCCCACACGAATATGAAGATGTCCACAGTAGCCTGACCACTGGTGAACTGCTGAAATCAATGCCGTTTAATGTGCTTGTTCACAGCTTCACAGACCATCTTGGCTTGTAACTAGGAAACACACCTAACAGGATCACGATTGAGATCTTCGTGTTGCCTGAGACCTGGCCACCAGGTCCAAGAAGTGGACTCACCAAGTGTCAGCACAGTTGGTCTGTCCTCCACCTGCCATTGCACCCTAGACCCTCTTATAAGAAGGCTGGTGAGGGTAGAGAGTGAGAGCCGTCAGGCATGACATGCCCGCTTGGAGAAGGAAGCTGAAAAACATAGCAAGAGGTGCTCCGACCCTCTGAAGCTAAGAGACGGGTTAAGAGACTCACAATAGAGATATCAGCTGCCTGTGAGAATTAATGAACGGTGTTTCATCCACTGTCTGCTCAGGCCATGAGCCTGCTCTTTGCTCTTTTGCTGACCTCAACAGTAGAAGAAAGAATGAGAGTAAGCGATATAGGCCAATTAGTTGGATTTAGGTTTGGCCTCTAGATAATTTTTGGCTTGACTAAAGAAAGAAGTTTATTTCTCCACCATGTAGTAATTTAGAGGTAGGCACCTGACAGCCAGCACAGCACCTGGGCACCACAAAGTCTTTGAGGAACCAGGTTCTTTCCAGCTCCCTGCTCTGTCATCAATGGGGTGTGGATTCTCCTCCCCTTGGATAGAGCTCCAGGTATCATGTCCCCATCCAAGTAGCCAGTTGGAAGAAGTGGGGAAGAAGAGGCAAAGAGGTCGTGTCAACTGGCTCATCAGAAGGTTCCTGGAAGTTGCCTTTGATATCTGCTCACGATGGCACTCCACTCCAGTACTCTTGCCTGGAAAATCCCATGGATGGAGGAGCCTGGTGGGCTGCAGTCCATGGGGTCGCAGAGAGTCGGACACGACTGAGCGACTTCACTTTCACTTTTCACTTTCATGCGTTGGAGAAGGAAATGGCAACCCACTCCAGTGTTCTTGCCTGGAGAATCCCAGGGACGGGGGAGCCTGGTGGGCTGCCGTCTATGGGGTCGCACAGAGTGGGACATGACAGAAGTGACTTAGCAGCAGCAGCAGCAGCAGCAGCAGCAGCACATCTCACTGGCCAGCACCCAGCCCAAGATCACAGCTAATGGAAAGGAGGCGGGCAACATGGCATTTATTCTGACAGCCACACGCCTAGCTAAAATGTACTACTATGGGCCATGGGAATAACAGCTACAATTAACCATCCAAGTGTCCCCTTTAGGGGTATCCTTCAGAGGAGAGGAATTGAAGCGGGTAGAAGAAGGAAGCTGTGCTCTGAAACTTCAATATGAGGGTGCCCCTACCAGGCCCTCCTAAGAACTCATTCAGATCCATGAGAGACAAGGCTGTCTGTCACCAGGACCACCTGGGTTCACCTCCTACTTGACCTTGGGCATGTTTCTGTGCCCCATGCCTGAATTTCCTCATTTATAATTTGGGAATAATAATAGACCTAATTCAGGAGGTTGCTGTGAGTATTAAGTGAATTATTGAATGCAGCCCCCTTAGAACCAGCCCCAACAAGTGGTAAGCCTGCTGTGGTTGTCACTCGGACATCTCCAGGCACAGAGTGTCCATGCACAGCCGTTGTTGTTGTTGTGCATAAGTTGTGTCCGACTCTTATGCAATCCTGTGGGCTGCAGCCCATCAGGTTCCTCTGTCCATGGACTTTGCCAGGAAAGAATACTCGAGTGGAGTTGCCATTCCCTTCTCCAGGAAATCTTCCTGACCCATGTCTCCTGCAATGCAGGTGGATTCTTTACCCCTGAGCCACCAAGGAAACCCCCATGGCCGGTTGGTCAGCCAACAGCAAAAGGACTAACATGGCCAGTTACACAAGTCCCTTTTATCTCCCTCTTCTTTGACTCGACACACCAAGAAGTGAGAGACCAAGAAGCGGACACCTGCACCGTGACTGAAGGGGAAGGCTCTGGATCTTATATGAGAATCCAATTTTAAACTGGACCACACTGCACTTTGAATTAGCAAAGTTTCCTGGGATGTGATGGAATCTACCCAAAATGCAATCAGCTATCCAACAGAGAAAGAACATTCACCACTGCAAAAATAAAGAAAATTTGATTTAAATAGCCCAACAAGCAGAAATAATGTAATAAACTGGCTATGCTCACATTTCCCTCCTACAAGTTGGCTTGCACTTGGCCAAGTGTGGCAGCCCACAGAAGTCTCAAGTGTGTTCCAATAGATGAGCCTGGGGCAGGGGGTGGGTTCGGTGTTGGTGCAGGGGAGCTGCCAGCCCTCCAGCCTGGGGCTCTGTCCTGTGTGCATCCTCTCTCCAACATCCTGTTCAGCTGTCCTCCAGCCTCTATTGATGGGCTCAGGGAAAGGCTACTACTCACTGTCTGGTGAGGCTGTTGGCCATAGGCTGGGCAGCTCCAAATCCTTTATGGAGAATCCAACCAGCACCCCCATCACATCTGCCACAATTCTGCCCACAAGGACCACACAATTCAAGCATCATTCCTCTCCTATTTGACAAATCAAAAGGCATAAAGAGCTATCCCTGAGCTGCTCCAGAACATTTCTGAATCATGGGATGGGTGGTGGTGGTGAATGGCCTTTCACTGGGCACTGTCTAAGGGATTCCGAATTGCCAAAGCTGTCTTAAGAAAGAAGAATGGACCTGGAGGAATCAACCTTCCAGACTTCAGATTATGCTACAAAGCTACAGTCCTCAAGACAGTATGGTACTGGCACAAAAACAGAAATATAGACCAATGGAACAAGACAGAAAGCCCAGAAATAAATCCGTGCACCTATGGGTACCTGATTTTTGACAAAGGAGGCAAGAATATACAGTGGGGCAAAGACAGCCCCTTCAATAAATGGTGCTGGGAAAACTGGACAGCTACATGCAAAAGAATGAAATTAGAAAAACTTCTTAATACCATAAAAAAAGATAAACTCAAAATGGATTAAAGACCTAAATTTAAGACCAGAAACTATAAAACTCTTAGACGAAAACATAGGCAGAACACTTGATGACATAAATCAAAGCAAGAGCCTCTATGACCCACCTCCTAGATTAATGGAAATAAAAACAAAAGCAAACAAGTGGGAGCTGATTAAATTTAAAAGCTTTTGCACAGTAAAGGAAACTATAAGCAAAGTGAAAAGACAACCCTCAGAATGGGAGAAAATAATAGCAAATGAAACAACTGACAAAGGATTAATTTCCAAAATATACAAGCAGCTCATACAACTCGATACCAGCAAAACAAAGAACCCAATCAAAAAGTGGGAAAAGGACCTAAACAAACATTTCTCCAAAGAAGACATACAGATGGCTAACAGACGCATGAAAAGATGCTCAGCATTGATAATTATTCAGTTCAGTTCAGTCGCTCAGTCATGTTTGACTCTTTGAGACTCCATGAACCACAGCATGCCAGGCCTCCCTGTCCATCACCAACTCCTGGAGTCCACACAAACCCATGTCCGTCGAGTCGGTGATGCCATCCAACCATCTCATCCTCTGTCTTCCCCTTCTCCTCCTGCCCTCAATCTTTCCCAGCATCAGGGTCTTTTCCAATGAGTCAGCTCTTTGCATCAGGTGGCCAAAATATTAGAGTTTCAGCTTCAACATCAGTCCTTCCAATGAACACCCAGGACTGATCTCCTTTAGAATGGACCGGTTGGATTTCCTTGTAGTCCAAGGGACTCTCAAGAGTCTTTTCCATCACCACAGTTCAAAAGCATCAATTCTTCAGCGCTCAGCTTTCTTTATAGCCCAACTCTCACATCCATACATGACCACTGGGAAAACTGTAGCCTTGACAAGACAGACCTTTGTTGGCAAAGTAATGTCTCTGCTTTTGAATATGCTGTCTAGGTTGGTTATGACTTTCCTTCCAAGGAGTAGGTGAAGGTGAAGTCACTCAGTCGTGTCCGACTCTTTGTGACCCCGTGGACTGTAACCTACTAGGCTTCTCTGTCCATGGGATTCTCCAGGCAGAATACTGGAGTGGATTGCCATTTCCTTCTCCAGGGGATCTTCCCGACCCAGGGATCGAACCCGGGTCTCCCGCATTGGAGGCAGACGCTTTAACCTCTGAGCCACCAGGGGAGTAAGCGTCTTTTAATTTCATTGCTGAAATCACCATCTGCAGTGATTTTGGAGCCCAGAAAAATAAAGTCAGCCACTGTTTCCCCATCTATTTGCCATGCAGTGATGGGACTTGATGCCATGATCTTAGCTTTCTGAATGTTGAGTTTTAAGCCAACTTTTTC
>SJYT01053277.1:16942-50151 GCA_006410635.1 Cephalophus harveyi
AAAAAAAAGTATGATAACCACGAGTCTTGATGCTATAGAAGAGAGCAGGATCATTTTCTGAGAACTGTCAACCCTGGAGTGTTATCTTGTGCCACCAAAAGAAGCATTTACACCTGTTGGTAAATAACCCTGGAGATACTATGTTGTTAAGAGTCATAAGTAGCAATAACAACGGTTGGAATCAAGACTGTAAATGCAAATGAATGCAGAGAGGCTATGAATAAGATTTAAATACATATCCTAGGTCAGGAAAAGAGTCAGTTCAAAACTATAAGCCTCAAGTCTCCTCCAAGATATTCCTGACATATTTGAATCTAACTTAGCTCTAAAAACTCCTTTTTTAGAATCAAGACTGTAAATGCAAATGAATGCAGAGAGGCTATGAATAAGATTTAAATACATATCCTAGGTCAGGAAAAGAGTCAGTTCAAAACTATAAGCCTCAAGTCTCCTCCAAGATATTCCTGACATATTTGAATCTAACTTAGCTCTAAAAACTCCTTTTTTTCCCCCCAAGGCAAATCTCATTAACCCACAAATTTCCAAATATATTTCTAAAAAAATAGCATGTACTCAAATATTTTATGGATGTTCAGAAAATATAAACAAAAAACTGAAACAAAAATCAAGTTTGTCATGCATGTATTACATATTACAGATGCATGCTACATCTTCTAGGAGAAATCATCTTGACAAGAAAATGAAAGTCTTTCATACTCATAGAAGTTAAATATTCAAAAATAAAAAGTATTACTTTCTAAAATTTTGCCTTTTTTTCCCCCACATAGTTTCTGGTTCCCTTCTCTGAATTCAACACTGGCTAGTGAAGATGGCACATATTGATATTTTTCTCACTCTCATATGAAGGCACATATCTGTGTGAACATACATGCACACACACACACTATGAAATATATGCAGGGATTATAGAAATGGTTGTATCTGATGGTATGTGTATGTTTTGTGTGTATTGAGAGAAAACTGTGAGCCAAAATTAACCACAGACTGGGGGAATGTGTTAATAAGATGTGGAATAACTGTTTTATGAGTGAAAACAGATGACAGTGCTTCAGAAAGCAGTCATTACTTACAGGCATTGCTTCAGTTAAAATTGAAGATATGTATTTATACAAAATAGGGTAGTCTTCAATGAGTAGCATATGAAAGGAAAAACCCTTTTATATACTTAATTTTATAAACAGACACAGAAGGTCATTATATTTGACAAATGCAAGTTTAAATACAAGATACATCTGTATATCCATCAGATAATGAATATTAAAAAAACGAAATGAATCGCCAGTCTAGGTTCAAGGCAGGATACAGGATGCTTGGGGCTGGTGCACTGGGATGACCCAGAGAGATGGTATAGGGAGGGAGGTGGGAGGGAGGTTCAGGATTGGGAACTCATGTACACCCGTGGTGGATTCATGTTGAAGTATGGCAAAACCAGTACAGTATTGCAAATTAAAATGAAGTAAAATAAAAAATAATAATAAAAAAATAAATAATAGTAGAAACCCCCCCCCCCAAAAAAAGTAAAATAATTTCAAGTGTTAAAGAGAGGATAAAGAGTTGTTGGAGAGCCCTTTGAAATTGCTTATGAAAATGATGTTTTGTATATTTTGCATAGTAGTAACAGTATTTCAAGGTGTTTAGACTAGTAAACTTCAACAACTAGTAAACCTCCTGAGGATGTGTCCTCAGGAGCCACATTTAAATATTATGTTGAGAAAGAATCAGATAAAGATATTAGTTCATTCATTATAGAAGGATGTAAATATAAATTATGCAATCAAAAATTTATTCAGCAGCCAGAAGTTATAAATAACATGCACATATATGGAGAAATACTGTAATACATTACTATATTAAAAAGTCAAAAAAAGAATGATACAAATCTTATATTATTAACACAAATTTTAGCAAATGTACTCTGAAACTAAAATCATATTTTTAAGGATAGATGAATAGATAGAAAATCCATTCATGAAAGGTAGTTTGAAAGAGCACTTTTTATATCTATGCAAAATTTTAGTATATAAATCAATTGTGGAAAGTATATTAGGAAGATATATTAAATCCAGCATTGTAGACACAGTGATGAATGTGGAAAATGGACAAGGATAGTCATGGAAGCAAAACAGAACAAAAGAAAATGACAGATCACAAGATAGATCTTGATTGGATTAAGTTGATAAATTTTATTTGAAGGCATTAGAAAGCACATATTATATGATGTGATTTTCAGAGTGTATTTAGGTTAGAACTCCAGAAATTCTGAAATTAGTAGTCTAGTGATACTTCCTATGTTGGCATCCATACACTTTTCAAATTCAGCAAATTCAAATGATTCATCCCTCTTACCCTGTAACTTCCATTCCTTCCATCTCCAAAATAGGAAATAGATCAGATACTTCTTATTTTGGTAATGCCACCAGTTGTCCAAGATTATAAATTGTTCTAATCTAAGTTCTGGATCTCACACTCAACTTTTCTCATCTGGATTATTATAGTCATCCAATTATTCTCCAAGACCTTCCTTTAATCATTCTTTTGTGCTGTCCAGATTGTTGACTTTAAAACAACAGTATGAGTATACTCATACTGATGTGAGAAGCTAAAAAAACCCCACAGAATTTGGCCCCAGATAGCTGAGGTGTATATAAAAGGAATGAATTCAGTGAGCCCAGAGACTTGTATTTTCCCATTCATAGAAGAGCACTAAATTCCTTACTTGATATCTGGGTTTTGTTCCTTAACAATAATCTTTGTTGTTTAGGCTGCCTGCTCCCTTTGTTTAAAAAAATGTATAAAACCTGACTCCCTCTCTCACCTCCTTGGAGCAGTTTTCTCAGAGCTACTGAGACACTCTCTCCCAGACTCCTGGTTCTAAACATTCCCATCAAGTCAAATAACTATTTACAGGTTGGAACTAATATTTTCAGTTAACACTCTTAAAGGAGATTAAGTTCTATGAAGCAAGATGCTTGATTTGTTTTGCTCACCACTGTATCCCCAGCAGCTAAAACAGTGCCCAGGGCAACATAGACACTAAACTTGTATTTATTGGATGCATATTTTGCTGACTAGCTTCTAAAATGCTCTATCTCACCCCATAATCCCAATTTCTCTTATTCTTAGACTTGTAAAATCACATCCCTTCGAGTAACTTGCTTCTTAGAATCCCTCAACTTTGAGTAGATGTGTCAACTGAAAAAAGATACACAGTGTGAGAGTTGCGAGTTAAGTTTTATTTGGGCCAAAATGAGAACTGCATCGTGGGAGACAGCATCTCAAATAATTCTGAAAGACGGCTCCAAACATGGAGTGGGGGAAGGTCAACAAATAAGATTTTGGTGAATGTGGAGGTAAATATAATCCAGCACTCATTTTCCCTCAAACTTGGCTCAAACAGTAAAGAATCTGCTTCCAATGCAGGAGACCCAGGTTTGATCCCTGGGTTGGAAAGATCCTGTGGAGATGGGAATGGCTACCCACTCCAGTATTCTTGCTTGGAGAAACCCACGGACAGAGGAGCTGAGCAGGCTACAGTCCATGGGTTTGCAGAGTTGGACATGACTTAGCAACTAACACACTTCAACATACACACTTCAAAACACCCATCTTACAAAAGGCTTTCTTTTAGTCATGTGGAGCTATTGTCACCATGAAAGATTTGAGTGGTGCTTTTCTAAGTATGAGGAGATGTAAGGATTGGGATCACAAAATCAGTTCCTAATAAATTCTAAGTGTCTAAGACTTGCCCCGTGAATTTCCCTGGAGCACAGCGTGCCTCCCTCTTCACCGTGAACTCCCTTCAGGACATGTCAAAGGCAACAGCTGCAGCAGCACTCTGTTCAGTCTCCACAGAGGCAGTGGGCAAATGTCCTTGGCAAGCACCAGTTTCTAGCTGACAGATTCTATTCTTATACATTATAAAAATACTGACTTCCATCTTGCTATTATTCTCTTCCTTTCTGGCTTTAATGAAGCAAGTTACCATGCTGAAGAGAAAAGCATTTTGGTTACCAATTCTAAAATGTCGGTGTAGGGTTTTGGGGATTTACATGCTAAGCAACTCTGGTATACCAGCTGGGTGTCCTACAATTAAACTCAATTCTCACACTGTCTACCAGGAGATAGTTCAGTTTAATTGCTCAGCCATGTCCAACTCTTTGTGACCCCATGGACTGCAGCACGCCAGGCCTCCCTGTCCCTCACCAACTCCCAGAGCTTACTCAAACTCATATCCATTGAGTAATGCCATCCAACCATCTCATCCTCAACTTCTCCTCCCACCTTCAATCTTTCCCAGCATCAGTGTTCTTCCAATGAGTCAGCTCTTTGCATCAGGTGGCCAAAGTATTGGAGTTTCAGCTTTAATATCAGCCCTTCAAGTGAACACTCAGGACCGATTTCTTTTAGGACAGACTAGTTGGATATCCTTTCAGGCCAAGGGATTCTCAGGAGNTCATCCTCAACTTCTCCTCCCACCTTCAATCTTTCCCAGCATCAGTGTTCTTCCAATGAGTCAGCTCTTTGCATCAGGTGGCCAAAGTATTGGAGTTTCAGCTTTAATATCAGCCCTTCAAGTGAACACTCAGGACCGATTTCTTTTAGGACAGACTAGTTGGATATCCTTTCAGGCCAAGGGATTCTCAGGAGTCTTCTCCAACACCACAGTTCAAAAGCATCAATTCTTCGGTGCTCAGCTTTCTTCACAGTCCAGCTCTCACATCCATACATGACTACTGGAAAAACCATAGCCTTGACTAGATGGACCTTTGTTGACAAAGTGATGTCTCTGCCTTTTAATATGCTGCCTAGGTTGGTCATAACTTTCCTTCCAAGGAGTACACATCTTTTAATTTCATGGCTGCAGTTACCATCTGAAATGAATTTGGAGTCCCCCAAAATAAAAAGTCTGCCACTATTTCCACTGTTTCCCCATCTATCTGCCATTAAGTGATGGGACCAGATGCTATGATCTTAGTTTTCTTAATGTTGAGCTTTAAGCCAGATTTTTCACCCTCCTCTTTCACTTTCATCAAGAGGCTCTTTAGGTCTTCTTCACTTTCTGCCAGAAAGGTGCTGTCATCTGCATATCTGAGATTATTGATATTTCTCCCAGCAATCTTGATTCCAGCTTGTGCTTCACCCAGCCCAGCATTTCTCATGATGTACTTTGGTTGTAAGTTAAACAAACAGGATGAAAATATATAGCCTTGACGTACTCCTTTCCTGATTTGGAGTCAATCTGCTTTTCCATGTCCAGTTCTAACTGTCGCTTCCTGATCTGCATACAGATTTCTCAAGAGGCAGGTCAGGTGGTCTGGTATTTCCATCTCTTTCAGAATTTTCCAACAGTTTATTGTGATCCACACAGTCAAAGTGTTTGGCATAGTCAATAAGGCAGAAATAGATGTTTTTTTCTGGAATTCTCTTGCTTTTTTGATGATCCAATGGATGTTGGCAATTGGATCTCTGGTTCCTCTGCCTTTTCTAAAGCCAGCTTGAGCATTTGAAAGTTCATGGTTCACGTATTGCTGAAGCCTCGCTTGGAGAATTTTGAGCATTACTTTACTAGAGTGTGAGATGAGTGTAATTGTGTGGTAGTTTGAGCATTCTTTGGAATTACCTTCTTTAGGATTGGAATGAAAACTGACCTTTTCCAGTTCTGTGACCATTGCTGAGTTTTCCAGATTTGCTGATATACTGAGTGCAGCACTATTACAGCATCATCTTTTAGGATTTGAAATAGCTCAACTGGAGCTCCATCACCTCCACTAGCTTTGTTTGTAGTGATGCTTCCTAAGGCCCACTTGACTTCACATTCCAGGATGTCTGGCTCTAGGTCAGTGATCACACCATAGAGATTATCTGGGTCCTGAAGATCTTTTTTGTATAGTTTTTCTGTGTATTCTTGCAACCTCTTCTTAAAATCTTCTGCTTCTGTTAGGTCTGTACCATTTCTGTCCTTTATTGAGCCCATCTTTACATGAAATGTTCCCTTGGTATCTTTAGTTTTCTCGAAGAGATCTCTAATCTTTCCCATTCTATTGTTTTCCTCTATTTCTTTGTACTGATCATTGAGGAAGGCTTTTTTCTTTTTTTTTTTTTTTAATCTCTCCTTGCTGTTCTTTAGATTCTGTATTCAAATGGATATATCTTTCCTTTTCTCCTTTGATTTTTCTTTCTCTTCTTTTCACAGCTATTTGTAAGCCCTCCTCAGAAAGTCATTTTGCTTTTTTGCATTTCTTTTCTTGGGGATGGTCTTGCTCCCTGTCTCCTGTACAATGTCACAAACCTCTGTCCATAGGTTCATCAGGTACTTTATCTATCAGATCTAGTCCCTTAAATCTGTTTCTCACTTCCACTGTATAATCATAAGGGATTTGATTTAGGTTATACCTGAATGGGCTAATGGTTTTCCCTACCTTTTTCAATTTAAATCTGGTTTGGCTTATTGCCAAACCCTTATTCGGGTTCATGACCTGAGCCACAGTCAGCTCTCAGTCTTGTTTTTGCTGAATATAGCTTCTCCATCTTTAGTTGCAAAACATATAATCAATCTGATTTCAGAGTTGACCATCTGGTGATGTCCATGTGTAGAGTCTTCTCTTGTGTTGTTGGAAGAGAGTGTTTGCTATGACCAGTGCATTCTCTTGGCATAACTCTATTAATCTTTGCCATGCTTTGTTCTATACTCCAAAGCCAAATTTTTCTGTTACTCCAGGTGTTTCTTGACTTCCTACTTTTGCATTCCAGTCCCCTATAATGAGAAGGACATCTTTTTGGGTTGTTAATTCTAAAAGGTCTTATAGGTCTTCATAGAACCTTTCAACGTCAGCTGCTTCAGCATTACCAGTCGGAGCATAGACTTGGATTACTTGATATTGAATGTTTTGCCTTGGAAACAGAGATCATTCTGTTGTTTTTGAGACTGCATCCAAGTACTGCATTTCAGACTCTTTTGTTGACCCTGATGGCTACTCCATTTCTTCTAAGGGAATCTTGCCCCCGGTAGTAGATATAATGGTCAACTGAGTTAAATTCATCCATTACAGTCCATTGTATTTTACTGATTCCTAAAATGATGATGTTCACTCTTGTCATCTCCTGTTTAACCACTTTCAATTTGCCTTGATTCATGGGCCTGATATTCCAGGTTCCTATGCAATATTGCTCTTACAGCATTGGACCTTGCTTCAATCATCAGTCATATCCACACATGGCTGTCGTTTTTGGTTTGGCTCCATCCCTTCATTCTTTCTGGAGTTATTTCTCCACTGATCTCCAGTAGCATATATTGGGCACCTATCGACCTGAGGAGTTCATTTTTCAGTGTCTGATCTTTTTGCCTTTTCATACTGTTCATTACTCTTCAGGCCCAGGAGATAGTATCACAGGTTAAACATTCCACAGGAGATAGATACCACAATTAGTCTCAGTCCCATAAACTTCTCTCCCCTAATTCAGATGCCAATGGCAAGTCAAGGTTGTTAACTGTACTTTCGAATGACGGCTGTAAATCAGAGGTTCCTGTGAACCCCACCTTGAGTTTGATTAACTCAGTAGAGCAGCTCAGGGGAATCAGGAAATCAGTTTACTTACTAAGTGATTAGTTTATTATAAAAGATGTAAAAGGGATATGAATCAACAAACCATTAGATACATAGGGTTGGGTTCTAAAGGAAGGAGTTTCTGTCCTTATGGATTTGGGGCATATTGTATTAAGGCATACTTGTATTAAGGCGTATAATGCATTCTGATTGAGAAACCTGAAAGCTCTCTGAACCCTTTTCTTTGGATTTTTATAGAAACTTCCTTACAGAGATATTGCTGCTGCTAAGTCACTTCAGTCGTGTCTGACTGTGCGCGACCCCAAAAACGGCAGCCCACAAGGCTTCCTCGTCCCCTGGATTATCCAGGCAAGAACACCGGAGTAGGTTGCCATTTCCTTCTCCAAGAGATATTGCAACATTGATTAAATTATTGTCATTGGTATTGATTCAAACTCTAGCCCTTTTCTCCTCCCTGAAACCAGGGGGTGGGACTGACTGTTTCAACGCTCTACTCAATGTTGATTTTCCTGACAGCCAGATACCCTCCTCTTCCCCTTTTTGTTGTTGCTGTTCAGCTGCTCAACTGTGTCCAACTCTTTGTGACTCCATAGAGTGCATCAAGTCAGGCTTCACTGTCCTTCACCTCAGGTGGAGCTTTAGCATTCTCTTTCCTTTAAGTCACCTTATTAACATGAACTCAGTTCAGGTTGAAGGGACATATTACAAATAACGAGACACACATTTACCTTTATTGCTGTGAAGAACTAGGATAAGAAGTTAATATTATAGCCAAAGACAAAGATACCTCATTGCTCTTATTGCTTTGAAAATCTCAAGGACTTATGGAGCCTGTCAGCCAGGGACCATGTATTAAGACTAAATACATATGAAATATGCTTCCTTGGTGGCTCAGCTGTAAATAATCTGTCTGTCAATGCAAGAAATGCATCAGGAGATGTGTGTTTGATCCCTGGGTTGGGAAGATCCCCTGGAGTAAGGCATGGCAATCCACTCCATTATTCTTGCCTGGAAAATCTCCATGGGCAGAGAATCTTATGGACAGAGAATCCCATAGACAGAGGATCCCCTTCCATGGGATCACACAGAGATGGACACCCTCAGTGCACTCATACTCCGGTATACATGGTAGACACTGATGCACCTGAATAACTCTCTAAATGACCAAACCTATCACTTTAAATACCATTTCCAATTAAAGACAAAAACAATACAATATTGTAAAGTAATTAACCTACAATTAAAATAAATTTTAAAAATAGATGATTCCATTCACTGAATTTTTCTTTCACTATATTTATGGAGGATTTTTCTCAAAGATTACATTCATGGTTGTTGCAGATACTCCTTCTTAGGGTTCTGACCTGAAACCCCTGACCCCATAGCTGTCTGTTGGTTGGGGAGAGGTGATTTATGGAAGGTTACCAGAAAATCACAGTAAAAAATGTTATCCTTGTTCTTGCATGGGTACTAAGTGGCTTCAGTTGTGTCCAAATTTGTGCGACCTGTGGATTGTAGCCCATCAGGCTCCTCTGTCCACGGGATTCTCCAGGTGAGAATACTGGAGTGGGTTGCATTTCTTGCTCCAGGGGATCTTCCCAACCCAGGGATGGAAGCTGCCTCTCTTAGGTCAGTTCAGTTCAGTTGCTCAGTCATGTCTGAGTTTTTGCAACCCCATGAATTGCAGAACACTAGGCCTCCCTGTCCATCACCAACTCCTAGGGTTCACTCAGAGTCACGTCCATCGAGTCAGTGATGCCATCCAGCCATCTCATCCTCTGTCATCCCCTTCTCCTCCTGCCCCCAATCCCTCCCAGCATCAGAGTCTTTTCCAAAGAGTCAACTCTTTGTATGAGGTGGCCAAAGTACTGGAGTTTCAGCTTTAGCATCATTCCTTCCAAAGAAATCCCAGGGTTGATCTCCTTCAGAATGGATTGATTGGGTCTCCTTGCAGTCCAAGGGACTCCCAAGAGTCTTCTCCAACACCACAGTTCAAAAGCATCAATTCTTTGGCACTCAGCCTTCTTCACAGTCCAACTCTCACATCCATACATGACCACAGGAAAAACCATAGCCTTGACTAGATGGACCTTAGTCAGCCAAGTAATGTCTCTGCTTTTGAATATGCTATCTAGGTTGGTCATAACTTTTCTTCCAAGGAGTAAGCGTCTTTTAATTTCATGGCTGCAATCACCATCTGCAGTGATTTTGGAGCCCCCCAAAATAAAGTCTGACACTGTTTCCACTGTTTCCCCATCTATTTCTCATGAAGTTATGGGACCGGATGCCATGATCTTTGTTTTCTGAATGTTGAGCTTTAAGCCAACTTTTTCACTTTCCTCTTTCACTTTCATCAAGAGGCTTTTGAGCTCCTCTTCACTTTCTGCCATAAGGATGGTGTCATCTGCATATCTGAGGTTATTGATATTTCTCCCAGCAATCTTGATTCCAGCTTGTGTTTCTTCCAGTCCAGCGTTTCTCATGATGTACTCTGCATAGAAGCTAAATAAGCAAGGTGACAATCTACAGCCTTGACACACACCTTTTCCTATTTGGAACCAGTCTGTTGTTCCATGTCCAGTTCTAACTGTTGCTTCCTGACCTGCATACAGATTTCTCAAGGGGCAGGTCAGGTGGCCTGGTATTCTCATCTCTTTCAGAATTTTCAGTTTATTGTGATCCACACCAACATCTGCTGGATCATGGAAAAAGCAAGAGAATTCCAAAAAAACATCTATCTCTGCCTCTCTAAAGCCTCCTGCATAGGCCGGGGGGTTGTTCACCACTAGCACCACCCAGGAAGCCCTTCTTGTTATGCTTGTTATGCAAATTTAAATTTGTGTCTTCTCCATTGTTAAAAATTTCTAGAAATTCGATCATTCTATTCCTGGTACAGATAGGGAAATACCATCAGAAATGGAGATTTCTCTTATAAATCTAAATATCTCTTAGAAAAGAGGAACTTCCATTAATTTTTCAGAGTTTTTTGTATATTTGCTGTTTCTTAGAATTTACAAGTTCAAAATAACTTTACACAACAAAAGCCTATTTAGGGGATTGTATATTCTGATTTTCAAGTCCAATAGAGCAAAAAATTGAGAACATGTCCCAGATAACAGACAGCTATGTGGTCAGGGGCTTCAGGACAGAACCCCAAGGAGTTGTATCTACAACAACCATGAAAGTAATCCTAAGGAAAATCCTCCATAAACATAGTGAAAGAAAAATTCAGTGAATGAAATCATCTATTGTTTTCCCATAACTTTAAGGATTCTTTTTATTATATTTTCTGTGGATAATATAATGACAGAACACAAATTCTGCCATAATGTAATATAGAGCTCAGTTACTTGTTAGAATGTCTTCTGAAAAAAAAGTTCACTTTCTCTCTACTCTGTCTCTAATAAAATAGAAAAGAAATCTACAAAGTTTTTCAGATGACTTAACTGTGTAAAAAGGGACACATTTCACAAAAGTGGTGTATAAATTATAAAATGTCTTTTTAGCCTGTCCCAGATGTTGAACTTAAAAGATGCTTGCTCCTTGGGAGGAAAGTTATGACCAACCTAGACAGCATATTAAAAAGCAGAGACATTACTTTGCCAACAAAGGTCCGTCTAGTCAAGCCTGTGGTTTTTCCAGTAGTCATGTATGGATGTGAGAGTTGGGCAGTGAAGAAAGCTGAGCGCTGAAGAATTGATGCTTTTGAACTGTGGTGTTGGAGAAGACTCTTGAGAGTCCCTTGAACTGCAGGGAGATCCAACCAGTCCACTCTAAAGGAGATCAGTCCTGGGTGTTCATTGGAAGGACTGATGCTAAGGCTGAAACTCCAATACTTTGGCTACCTGATGTGAAGAACTGACTCATTAGAAAAGACCCTGATGCTGGGAAAGATTTAAGGCAGGAGGAGAAGGGGATGATAAAGGATGAGGTGGTTGGATGGCATCACTGACTCAATGGACATAAGTTTGTGTAAACTCTGGGAGTTGGTGATGGACAGGGAGGCCTGGCGAGCTGCAGTCCATGGGGTCGCAAAGAGTTGGACACGACTGAGTGATTGAACTGAACTGAACTGATGTTGAAGGTTTTTTGTATATGTGTATACCTGAGGAATAGTAATGTTTAATACATAAAATACTTCCCTGTTTTTATACAACATTTTTATGATAATATTGATTTTCTCTCCTCTCAGGTTATAATAACCTAACATTAACAAGGATATAACTTTCAAATGTGTTTTAGTCATTATGATTGGATATTCCATTTTTAATTGTGTTTCAGATCAATTGATGTTTTGTTTCACTGCTTGAATATCTCTATCTATCTTGAATAAATGTAGCTAATTTTATTTGATAAGAAAATTTGGGTGATAAATTATCAAAGTTTCCAACCATGTGCAGCTTGGAAAAGCATTTTCAGACATGAGGCAAAATGAGAGGAAAATAAAATTTATTAGAGTGGGAGATGCTATTAGAAAAGCAGGTCACTTTCACCGGCCAGTAGCCAAATTTTTTTATCCTCAAGACAGAGAAAATCCCTGCTGGAATCATGGCATTAGGTGATCGGTTAGGATGTTATTGGGTGGGTATTTTACCTAATATAGGATTAGGGAACTGGCCTATTTGGATACAGAGGTTCATCGCAACAGCTGTGATGGGGCTTGATCAGTTCCAGAGATTTTTACCCTGTGACCATTGTTCAGGGCTCCACACATGTAACCTTGGTATAGGGCTTCACAAAAAGGACATATTTATTTACCCACTGATTGACAATCCAAGTTATAATTTCTCAGATAATTTTTCTCAGTCTCAATTCAACAATGCCAATCAGTGAAGAAATCAACACAAATAGTTAGACTGATTTTTCAGTATTGTTTTCAATAAAAATAAGACATTTTATATTTATTGTATCTATTGAGTATCCATTGAACTTTAAAACTAGTATTTGTCTTTTTTTAATATTGCGATTTATGGAAAAAACAGAAGAAGAAAATGAAAATGAAAGTGAAATTTACTTTGGAAAATGAGTTAAACCATATCTTTAATGTAAAAAATGATATTAAGAAATTCAGAAACCAAATGATTGTTATGGCTTGTTGACCTAAAGCACATAGACTGACTGCTAGGTATTTCTTCAGCAAAGATGGGTTTATTTAAAATCAGCAGAGGATTGAAATTCAGGCTCTGCAGTCATGGTGAGCCATGTGCATGTACCCACACATCAGGAGAAGAAGCACTCTTTTATGGAAGAGAAAGGGAAGACAGGAGGGTTATAGTAAACATTGAGTTAAAAAATTGAGAACATGTCCCAGATAACAGACAGCTATGTGGTCAGGGGCTTCAGGACAGAACCCCAAGGAGTTGTATCTACAACAACCATGAAAGTAATCCTAAGGAAAATCCTCCATAAACATAGTGAAAGAAAAATTCAGTGAATGAAATCATCTATTGTTTTCCCATAACTTTAAGGATTCTTTTTATTATATTTTCTGTGGATAATATAATGACAGAACACAAATTCTGCCATAATGTAATATAGAGCTCAGTTACTTGTTAGAATGTCTTCTGAAAAAAAAGTTCACTTTCTCTCTACTCTGTCTCTAATAAAATAGAAAAGAAATCTACAAAGTTTTTCAGATGACTTAACTGTGTAAAAAGGGACACATTTCACAAAAGTGGTGTATAAATTATAAAATGTCTTTTTAGCCTGTCCCAGATGTTGAACTTAAAAGATGCTTGCTCCTTGGGAGGAAAGTTATGACCAACCTAGACAGCATATTAAAAAGCAGAGACATTACTTTGCCAACAAAGGTTTATAATGACAGAACACAAATTCTGCCATAATGTAATATAGAGCTCAGTTACTTGTTAGAATGTCTTCTGAAAAAAAAGTTCACTTTCTCTCTACTCTGTCTCTAATAAAATAGAAAAGAAATCTACAAAGTTTTTCAGATGACTTAACTGTGTAAAAAGGGACACATTTCACAAAAGTGGTGTATAAATTATAAAATGTCTTTTTAGCCTGTCCCAGATGTTGAACTTAAAAGATGCTTGCTCCTTGGGAGGAAAGTTATGACCAACCTAGACAGCATATTAAAAAGCAGAGACATTACTTTGCCAACAAAGGTCCGTCTAGTCAAGCCTGTGGTTTTTCCAGTAGTCATGTATGGATGTGAGAGTTGGGCAGTGAAGAAAGCTGAGCGCTGAAGAATTGATGCTTTTGAACTGTGGTGTTGGAGAAGACTCTTGAGAGTCCCTTGAACTGCAGGGAGATCCAACCAGTCCACTCTAAAGGAGATCAGTCCTGGGTGTTCATTGGAAGGACTGATGCTAAGGCTGAAACTCCAATACTTTGGCTACCTGATGTGAAGAACTGACTCATTAGAAAAGACCCTGATGCTGGGAAAGATTTAAGGCAGGAGGAGAAGGGGATGATAAAGGATGAGGTGGTTGGATGGCATCACTGACTCAATGGACATAAGTTTGTGTAAACTCTGGGAGTTGGTGATGGACAGGGAGGCCTGGCGAGCTGCAGTCCATGGGGTCGCAAAGAGTTGGACACGACTGAGTGATTGAACTGAACTGAACTGATGTTGAAGGTTTTTTGTATATGTGTATACCTGAGGAATAGTAATGTTTAATACATAAAATACTTCCCTGTTTTTATACAACATTTTTATGATAATATTGATTTTCTCTCCTCTCAGGTTATAATAACCTAACATTAACAAGGATATAACTTTCAAATGTGTTTTAGTCATTATGATTGGATATTCCATTTTTAATTGTGTTTCAGATCAATTGATGTTTTGTTTCACTGCTTGAATATCTCTATCTATCTTGAATAAATGTAGCTAATTTTATTTGATAAGAAAATTTGGGTGATAAATTATCAAAGTTTCCAACCATGTGCAGCTTGGAAAAGCATTTTCAGACATGAGGCAAAATGAGAGGAAAATAAAATTTATTAGAGTGGGAGATGCTATTAGAAAAGCAGGTCACTTTCACCGGCCAGTAGCCAAATTTTTTTATCCTCAAGACAGAGAAAATCCCTGCTGGAATCATGGCATTAGGTGATCGGTTAGGATGTTATTGGGTGGGTATTTTACCTAATATAGGATTAGGGAACTGGCCTATTTGGATACAGAGGTTCATCGCAACAGCTGTGATGGGGCTTGATCAGTTCCAGAGATTTTTACCCTGTGACCATTGTTCAGGGCTCCACACATGTAACCTTGGTATAGGGCTTCACAAAAAGGACATATTTATTTACCCACTGATTGACAATCCAAGTTATAATTTCTCAGATAATTTTTCTCAGTCTCAATTCAACAATGCCAATCAGTGAAGAAATCAACACAAATAGTTAGACTGATTTTTCAGTATTGTTTTCAATAAAAATAAGACATTTTATATTTATTGTATCTATTGAGTATCCATTGAACTTTAAAACTAGTATTTGTCTTTTTTTAATATTGCGATTTATGGAAAAAACAGAAGAAGAAAATGAAAATGAAAGTGAAATTTACTTTGGAAAATGAGCTAAACCATATCTTTAATGTAAAAAATGATATTAAGAAATTCAGAAACCAAATGATTGTTATGGCTTGTTGACCTAAAGCACATAGACTGACTGCTAGGTATTTCTTCAGCAAAGATGGGTTTATTTAAAATCAGCAGAGGATTGAAATTCAGGCTCTGCAGTCATGGTGAGCCATGTGCATGTACCCACACATCAGGAGAAGAAGCACTCTTTTATGGAAGAGAAAGGGAAGACAGGAGGGTTATAGTAAACGTTGAGTCCATGGTTCTTCATTGGCTGAGTTCTTGTCAGAAAAGACGAGTCTTTCTTCTTCCTGTTGGACTGAACTGTCAAGGAAGGGCATGAAAACTACCTCTCTGGCCTTCCAACTTTATTTAACTTTCTGTTTATTAATTTTTATAAAATCCAACATAACTAAGGTATCATTCTTACTCATTTATACAATAGAGAATATCTTTAAGATAAGCTGGGGTCTCCATATTAGTAATTATAAGTTGCTTAATATCACTTATATTAAGAATAAATAGCAGCTCATTTGCATGAAAGCTTCCCTGGTGGCTCAGATGGTAAAGCGTCTGCCTGCAATGCAGGAGACAGGGGTTCAATCCCTGGGTTGGGAAGATACCCTAAAGAAGAAAATGGAAACCCACTCCAGCACTCTTGCCTGGAAAATTGCATGGACAGAGGAGCCTAGCAGGTTACAGCCCATGGGGTTGCAAAGAGTCAGACACGACTGAGCGACTTCACTTTCTTTTTTTTTTAATTTGGATGAAACCTTTTATACTAAAAGAGTTTTTGCTTGAATTGGATGTAAGAGTGTTACATCTCCAAATAAATTCGTCCTCATACAAAGTGTAGTTACACATTTTTTTTTTAATCAAGAGTATAAAACATTAATATATTATTTTGAATTTTTGTAAGGAAAAGATAGCATTTCATTTATGAACTATTTCTTCTTGCTTATCAATATTTGAATTACAGAAAAATTAGCATTCATAAATTTTAGAATCTGATTCCAAATATTTAGCATTAATTATCCTTGTAAATACCATATAATGTTTGAATACCTTCAATATATCCACAGATAGTCATTTATAATTTTATTAAAGGCATTAAAGACAGGTGCCTAACCTATATTCTGGAAAGTTCATTGATGTTTGCATAATTCTGTTGGCAAAGATTGCACATCATCATCTTCTGTAGCTTTCCCTCATTAATTCTTTTTCTGTGCTATGAATTCTTACATAGATATGAATAAAGTACTTTCCACATGATAGTCTTTAATATAATGAAGATGACTGTAAGAAATCCCTAGTTTGTTCCACTTTTTTGAGCCATGCTACATGACTTTTGGAGAAGAAATTGTCAACCCACTCCAATATCCTTGCCTGAGAATTCTGTGGACAGGAGAGCCTGGTGGGCTACAGTCCACGGGGTCACAAAGAGTCAGACACGACTGAATGACTAACACACATACACACACACACAAAGTATTTTTATTTGTTTATTTTGCTGTGTGAGCTTCCCTGGTGGCTCAGATGGTAAAGCATCTCCCTGCAATGCGGCAGACTGGGGTTGGTCCCTGGGTTGGAAAGATCCCCTGGAGAAGGAAATGGCAATCTACTCCAGTACTCTTGCCTGGAAAATCCCATGGATGGAGGAGCCTGATACAATCCTTGTGGTCCCCATGGTCACAAAGAGTCGGACACGACTGAGTGACTTCACTTTCACTTTCTTTTCACATGGCTTTCAGTTTTTTTCATTCTGTCTTATATTTATTTTCATTTTTTAAATGATCTTTTAGAAATGTGCTTAATAGAACATTTAAGGGATAAGGAATAGATTGCGGGAGTTTGGGATTGACATGTACACTCTGCAGTATTTGAAACAAACAAAAAAGAGATACTGCAAAAAAAAAAAAAAAGTTGAATTTAGCTTTCTAAGTCAAGAGAAGTTACAATTGTGTAAGTGTCCCTAAGCTCCATAAACTACCTGAAATTATATGCAAAGTATTTTTTTCATGAACATTTCTTCTGCCAATGAAGTAAGTAATTTTCACCAGATTCCAGAAATGTCATAAAATTCACTAATTAATGACAGTAATTCACAATCTTTTAGATATATTAATAAAAAAGAAAAACAGACAGTGTGAGCCTGTTTGCTTACTTGGATTTCACATTAACAACAGAATATGCATTTTTAAAAATAAAATTAAACTCTCTAAAATTTTATATGCATAAATAACATTTTTGGCAGATTCTTTTTTGCATATTTACCTGCTTGCTAAAATTTATTTGTAACCCAAAATCAATATTTGTGATACTTTCATGGCATGTCATTCATGTACTTGTGCACAACAATGAAAATTTGCATCACCCAATATGCAAGTTCCCAGCTGAGGGTGATGAAGGTGTTGCTCTTCCTTCTTATTTAAGCTTTCATACTGTAAACAAGTGGTCTTTTCCTGGTCTATTTAATGCGAGGCTTGCCATGTTTTTGTGTTTTTTTTTTTTTATTGTTGTTGGCAATATCTGTTTTAAAAATAATCCCCAAACATCGTACTGTAGTATCTTCTAATGTTCATAATGAAAAGCATGCTATGAAGGACTTAGAATAAAATATTTGTTAGATTAGTTTTATTCAGGCATGAGTTATAGTGCTGTTACTTTAATGTTAAAAAATCAGTAATATTTAATGATTTTTTATGATTCTAATGACAGTCAAAAATATACTATATGATAATAGCATGATAAATAGGATGATAAAATCACAATCCATCTTTAAGCAGAAACACATTTAAAACAAAGTAATATATTGATCAGTGGATAGAAATGTAACCAGAAGCTCACAGAAACCTAACTCATCTATAGTTTATCTAGAGGCAATTGTTTGATATTCCCTAAATTAGTGTTTCCAGCAACTTTATAGAACATGACTACCTATCAACATAAATAACAATAATTGAATGTATAAGCATATATTTGTTAAAACAAAATAATCTTAAAAATGTATCATACACAATTTTATCCCTTTTTTTTTTCAGATTGCTGTTTTGAAATGAAGTGTTAGATCTTGACATTATCCTAGTAGATTTTATCCCATTCTTTCAGTCTACCAGAAATCTTTTAGTACAGAGTTATAACTTTTTGTTTTATTTAACTAATTAAACCTTTATCTAAGCATGATAACCACATTTTCTGGTACTGTCTAAAATGGTATCATTAAGAATATAGTCAGGATGGAGGAGGAGTAGTTGGACAAGGAGTACATCTCTCTCCAGGGATACTCCACTTTAAACACAGAAGTGAGTGCAGAACACCAGCTAAGAGTGGACAGGAGTACCTGACCAGTGGAAAAGAATATATCAAACCACACAAAACTCAGTATGATGAAGGAACATGGGGGAAAAACAGGTGGGTGGGGGAGTTGAAGCAGGGGTCTGATCCCCACAGCAGGGCAATTGTCTAAGTCAGAGGAGAAACATTTAAGGCTGAGAGTGAAACAGCAGATCTGTGGCAGCCTAAATGGGATGAGAATCAGACAGTCTTTGCTGCAGCCATACACACCCTGGATGGGGACGCAGGTCCCCTAGAAGGTGCAGCGGCTGGGAGCTGGTGTTTAGAGATTGTGGAGCAATCCTAGGGTGGGGGCTGCTGTTGATTGCAGAGAGATGTATTGAGGGGATGTGAGGGAGGAGATTGCGGTGAGAAATGGCTGTGGAGAAAGTCAGCAGCCATGGAAGCAAGGCTACATTGCTGAGTCACGCGTAGGGGGTGAAGACATCACCATAGCCTCTCTTTCTCCACATGCCAGCCTTGGCAGATGAACAATAGACAGGCTGGCCCATCAAGCACCTGATGCATTGAACTACAGGGCAGGACCCTACCCGGGGTGCCACTTTAAGTGCCTGATGTGCAGATCTACAGAGTAGGACCCCAACTGGGGGCCCCTCTATGTGCCTGACATGCTGAACAACAGAGAAGGACCCCAGGCAAGGGATCCCTCTAAGTGACTGAATGGGTGGAGCTAAAGAGAAAGACTGGCCGAAAAGGCTTTCTGATCACCAGCTACAAGAGGCTAGACAAAAGATTCTGACGGGGCCATAACTCCTGCGGTGGAGGCAGTTTGTATCCCTGCACACTTGGCCCCACCTGGGTCCCTGCAAGCCAAGCAGCTGCATTACCTTCACACTCAACCCTCACTGGGGCAGAGCTGCCACAGGAAAAAAGAAAAATAAAAACCCAGCTTTGGGTCTATGCACACAGGGTCGCTTCAGTTGTGTCCAATTCTTTGTGACCCTGTGGACTGTGGCCTGGCAAGCTTCCTAACAGGGGGGCTTTCCAGGCAAGAATACTGGAGCATATTGGCCAATACTGGTTGCCATACCCTTCTAGAGCACTCTATTTCCTGCTGCCCTAGCCGCCAACCCCCCTGAGTACCTGGTGCTGCCAGAATACCTGTGACCCAAGCAGCTGCACCACCTCCACACGTGGCCCTCACAGGGGCACACCCAAGTTCTCCAGTGCAGCCTCAGGAGCAAATCCCAGGGGATGACCTACACGCAGAGGTGGAAATAAAACCATAATTGAAACCCAGGGCAGTGTGGCTAAGGAAGAAGACCCCAACCCTTCCCACCAGCTTTACAGGCTGCAGATTAAATCACATGATCAACTAGGCAGACTCTGTCTCTTCTGGAATATATAAAAGGACATTGAGAGCTCCCACAAAAGAAAATGCACTAGTTCTGATAGCTGAGAACATTGGAGGCAAGAACACACAGGACTAGGACCAGATGAGAAACTGAGCTGTCTTCACAGCAGGTCCAGAGACCAGCATAGTGCTGGAGGGCAGCCTAAGGAGTTGAGGTGGACTGTGACTCCCAGAGAGGGAAAGGACTCTGATGGCAGTGACTCAAGAAAAGCATTATTTTCACATTTTGACTTGCTTGGTAGATTCTTTTGGATTTAATTTCTTTTTTTTTTTTTTCTCTTTTGTTGTAGTTGCCAATTTTATTGACATGATGAAATCTAATTAAGCTTTTGAGCTTTTTTCATTTTTTTTTTTTTTTAGTTACACTTTTTATTGTTGCTATAAAACTCTTCCTCAGTTCCGTGGAGTTTTCCTTTTTTCTTTTTCATTCTTCCTCCATTTTTTTCCTTTTTTCTCTTTTTTTTTTTCTAAATTTTAATTTTCAACCTATTATTATTTTTTCTACACTTATTTCTTCTTTTGCTTTTCCTACTATGCTTTTCACCTTGCAGCTAATCTTTAATGTATATAAGTCTTCTTTATCTACCTCTATTTAGCTTTGCATATCTATACTTTCTTTCCTTTCCTCTCAACATATTTGTTGGTTTGTTTTTCATTGCTTTATTTCCCACTTGGCACCTTGCTTTACTTTTGTTTTCCAGTTTGTGCTTTAGTTAGTTTTGTTCTCAACTGGTAGATATAATTTTTGGTTTCCTTTGATCACTGAGTCAATCTACTGTACTTTATTTTTTGTTGGACTGTTTTGATTTCACTTATGGGTGCATATGTATATGTGTATATGCCAATATTTTAATTATTATTTGCCTGATTTTATAACTGCTATTTCTCTGGGGTTCTTCTTTGGTTTCTCAGTTTGGAGCATTTGTTTTAATCTTAATGCCATAACATACCACTTTTGGAATCTTTGTTCCTGGTCAGAGATCAAGCCCTGAGCCTTTGAAGTGGGAGCACTGACTCCAAGACCCTAGATTATCAGAGAACTAACACTAAGGAGTATCAAACAGTGAGAACTCACACAAACAAAACTATTTAAATTCAAGGCCTGGCATCACCCAACCACCAGTAGCACCCTGCGCAGAACACCTCATCTAAACAACAAACAGAACAAAAATACAAACACATACATCAGCAGACAGGATTACCACATACTCAGCCTTGCTCATCAGAAGAAAAACAAAAGAAAACAAAACTCAATACAAATCTCACACTAAATGAAGCTTATGCAATCCATTGGATGAACCTTAAAAGGGCAGAAACCAAAAGGAAGAAATAATTCAACCTTGAAGCCTGGGAAAAAGAGACCTCAAACACAGTAAGTTTAAAAAAAAAAAAGATAGTGAAAAGGCAGAGAAATACTACACAAATAAATGAATAGAAACATGGAAGACCAAAAAAAAAAAAAAAATGAAGAGGACATATGTAAACTCAGTGAAAAAAGACTTCAGAATAATGATGATGATCAAAACCTAAAAAAAATGGAGAAAATGCAAGAATCAAATAACAAAGACCTAGAAGAATTAAAGAAGACATGCATACAGAGACAAACTACACAATTGCTGAAATTAAAAATACTCTAGAAGGAATCAATAGCAGAATATATGAAAAAGAACAAATCAGTGAGCTGGAAGATAAAATGATGGGAATAACTTCTGAAGAGCAGAATAAATTAAAAAATAAAAAGACCTGAGGATATTCTTAGAGACCTCTATGGCAATATCAAATACAACAACATTTGAATTACAGGGGTCCCAGAAGAAGAGAAAGAGAAGGGGTAAGAGAAAATTTTTGAAGAGATTAGAGTTGAAATCTTCTTCAACATGGAAAAGGAAGTCATTAATCAAGTCCATGAGATGCAAAGATTCCTATACACGATAAACCCAAGGAGAAACACATCAAAACACATACTAATCAAATGAACAAAGGTTAAACACAAAGAATATTAAAAGCAGCAATGGAAAAGCAACAATGGCAATTCCGTACATTTAACAGTTGATCTTTCAGCAGAAACTCTATCCAGAAGTAAAGTTCTCATTGTTTGTAGATGACATGATACTGTACACAGAAAATCCTAAAGACAGTATCAGAATATTATTAGAGCTAGTTAGTTAATTTAGCAACATTGCAGGATACAAAATCAATGCACAGAAATCACTTGCACTTCTATATACAAACAATAAAAAATCAGAAAGAGAAATTAAGAAATCAATCCCATTCACCACTGCAACAAAAATAATTAAATATCTAGGAATAAAATTACCTAAGGAGACAAAAGAACTGCACACAGACAATTATAAGGCACTGATGAAATAAATCAAAGATGACATAAACAGGTGGAGAGATATTCCATGTTCTTGGGTAGCAAGGATTATTGTGAAAATGACTATACTGCCAAATGCAATCTACATATTCAATGCTATCCTATCAAATTACCAATGGCACTATTCACAGAACTAGAACCAAAATTTTCACAATTCATATGGAAACAGAAAAGACCCCAAGTAGCCAAAGCAGTCTTGAGAAGACGAATGGAGCTGGAGAATATATGACAAAGCTACAGTCATCAAGACAGTGTGGTACTGGCACAAAAACAGAAATATTGACCAATGGAACAAGATAGAAAGACCAGAAATAAACTCATGCACCTAAGTGTACCTTATTTTTGACAAAGGAGACAAGAATATACAATGGGGCAAAGACAGCCTCTTTGCTAAATGGTGCTGGAAAAATTGAACAGCTACATGTAAGAGAATGACATTTCCTATCACCATACACAAAGATAACTCAAAATGGATTAAAGACCTAAATGTATGAAAAGAAACTATAAAACTCTTAGGGGAAAACATAGGCAGAGCACTCCATGAGATAAATCAAAGCAATATCCTCTATGACCCACCTCCTGGAGTAATGGAAATAAAAACAAATTAAACAAGTGGAACCTGATTAAACTTAAAAGCTTTTGCACAGCGAAGGAATCTATAAGCAAGGTTAAAAGACAACCCTCAGAATGGGAAAAAACAGTGACAAATGAAACTACTGACAAAGGATTAATTTCCAAAATATACAAGCAACTCATACAATTCAATGCCAGAAAAACAAACAATTGATCGAAAAGTGGGAAAAAGACCTAAACAAACATTTCTCCAAAGAAGACATACAGATGGCTAACAAGCACATGAAAAGATGCTCAACATGGCTCATTGTTAGGAAATGCAAGTCAAAACTACAATGAAATATCACATTACACCTGTCAGAATGGCAATCATCAAAAAGTCTGCAAACAATAGATGTTGGAGAGGGTGTAGAGAAAAGGGAACCCTCTTGCACTATTGGTGGGAATGTAAATTGATATGGCCAGTATGAAGATGCTATGGAGATTTCTTATAAAACTAGGAATAAACCACCATATGACCTGGAGATCCCACTCCTAGACATATTCCCTTCAAAACTACAATGAAATATCACATTACACCTGTCAGAATGGCAATCATCAAAAAGTCTGCAAACAATAGATGCTGGAGAGGGTGTAGAGAAAAGGGAACCCTCTTGCACTATTGGTGGGAATGTAAATTGATATGGCCACTATGAAGATGGTATGGAGATTTCTTATAAAACTAGGAATAAACCACCATATGACCTGGAGATCCCACTCCTAGACATATTCCCCGAGGAAACCAAAATTGAAAAAGACACATGTATCCCACTGTTCATTGAAGTTCTATTTACAATAGCTAGAACATGGAAGCAAACTAGAAGTCCATAGACAGATGAATGGATAAAAAGCTGTGGTACATATACACAATGGATTGTTACTCAGTCATATAAAGGAATACATTTGAGTCAATTCTAACGAGGTAGATGAACCTAGAGCCTACTATACAGAATGAAGTGAGTCAGAAAGAGAAAGATAAACATTGTGTTCTAATGTATATATATGGAATCTAGACAAATGGTACTGAAAAATTTATTTACAGGGCAACAGTGGAGAAACAGACACAGAGAATAGACTTACGGACATGAGGAGAGGAGAGGAGAGGGTGAGATGTATGGAAAGAGTAACATGGAAACTTAAATTACCATATGTAAAATAGATAGCCAATGGGAATTTGCTGTATGGCTCAGGAAACCCAAACAGGGGCTATGTATCAACCTAGAGGGATGGGATGGGGAGGGTGATGGGAGGGAGGTTGAGAAGGGAGGGATATACATATACCTCTGGCTGATTCACGTTGAGGTTTGACAGAAAACAACAAAACTCTGTAAAGCAATTATCCTTCCAGTAAAAAATAAAAAAATAATATAGTTTGAGGAAAAATAAAAATCATTTAGTTGCATAATATTTGTCAAAATTTTGTTTCAAAGTATTTCCCCTCTTATTTTGAAGATATAAAGATGAATAAAATCAGTTGCTTTATTTATCAATGAATTTGCAGTCAGGTTGAAACAACAGAGAATGATGAGATGAAGTATTGTTTAATGGAAGAAGAAAGCACATTTTATAGTTAGAAAACTGACGTTCAAGTGACAGTCCTGTATGTTTTGGTCAAATTGATTAATGTTTGTGAACTTTAGGTTCCTTAGCTATAAAATAAATACAATAATATCTGTCTAACACAGCCACTTCCCTGATAGCTCAGTTGGTAAAGGATCTACCTGCAGTGCAGGAGACCCTGATTCGATTCCTGGGTTGGGAAGATCCACTGGAGAAGAGATAGGTTACCTTCTCCAGTATTCCTGAGCTTCCCTTGTGCTCAACTGGTAAAGAATCCACCTGCAATGTGGGAGACATGGGTTTGATCCCTGGGTTGGGAAGATCCCTTGGAGAAGGGAAAGGCTACCCACTCCAGTATTCTGGCCTGGAGAATTCCATGGACTATATAGTACTCTTGCCTGGAAAATCCCATGGAGAGAGGAGCCTGGAAGGCTACAGTCCATGGGGTCGCTGAGGGTCAGACACGACTGAGTGACTTCACTTTCACTTTTCACTTTCATGCATTGGAGAAGGAAATGGCAACCCACTCCAAAAAAGTAAAAAAAAAAAAAAAAATATATATATATATATATATATACCTTTCAGTTTATGTCCAAGTATTTGGAAATTTTGTATTCTATAGGGTGTAAACCATCTACTTGTTACAGGTGTTTAGACATCTTGGTACCTGGAGTTTAGGCATCAAAGTTAATTGGAATATTTGTTGAATTTATAATGTATGTTATTGTTTATAAGACTCTGAGAACTGCTATGGGCTTAAATGGAATCTGTTTGGCCACTAAGCTTTATTATGTTTTAGTAATGCTATTAAAGAAAAACAAGAGGGAAAGAGTAAGTCATTATTTTTATTGGAGTTGTTCTAAGCTGTTTGGCACATATGTCACAGAATCATAAAGAAGGAAGCTAACATTTCTGATGGGGATATGAATCATATCACACAATATTTTCACTTCAAATACTTATAATCAGAAGAAAAGTAGAAGGGCATATATATGACAGGTGCATATAAAAGCTCTGCTTTAATATTTGTGAATTTTATTAGGGTACAGATACCTAGTCAATTATGTATCTCCAGGGTTTCTCAGTTTTTGCTAACAAAGAGGTACAATTATGTGTCACATTTCATATTTATTACAATAAAAAGTTATATATGCTGTAATTTGAATGAATAATTCCAAACATTGCCCGAAGTATAAAAATGCTTAAGACTAAGTCATAGTGATCTATTATTATATACTTCACTTGAATAATAAAAATATACTGCCTATGCAATAATTAGTTATCAAAAGAGGAACAATAACCTTCATTCTTCACTTGAAACTATCACAACATTGTTAATTGGATGTACCTGAGGTGAAATGAAAAGTTTAAAAAATTAGAAAAGAGGAACAATAAGAAAACTGAGAGGAAAAATAAACTAGAAATGTTGAAAATTATTTCTGCACAAAAACCCACATGCAAATATTTGTAGCAACATTATTTTGCCTATTGGAAACAAGCAGTTTCACTGTTTGCCTATTGGAAACAAGCCTTCTACTGATGAATGAATATCCTCCAACTTATGAATGGATGAAAATGTCTATATATATACAAGAGAATATTTTTCATCTATGAAAAAGAATGCAGTATTGACACAAGGTGCAACACAGATGAACTTTGAGAATGTTATTACAAGTGAAAGGAACCAGTCACAAAGACATATTTCATTCAAATAAGTTATTCACAGTAGGAAACGTATTTTGTTGTTCAGTCACTAAGTTGTGCCCAACTCTTTGCCACCCCATGGACTACAGTATGTGAGGATTCCCTTCACTATCTCCCAGAGTCTGTTCAAACTCATGTTCATTGAGAAGGTGATGCTATCCAACTATCCCGTCCTCTGGTACCCCCTTCTGCTTCTTCCCTCAATCTTTCCCAGCATCAGGGTCTTTTCCAATGAGTTGGCTCTTCCCATCAGGTGGCCAAACTATTGCCCTAGTTTGATCTCCTTGCAGTCCAAGGGACTCTCAAGAGCCTTCTCTAGCACCACACTAACCCCCTTCTGCTTCTTCCCTCAATCTTTCCCAGCATCAGGGTCTTTTCCAATGAGTTGGCTCTTCCCATCAGGTGGCCAAACTATTGCCCTAGTTTGATCTCCTTGCAGTCCAAGGGACTCTCAAGAGCCTTCTCTAGCACCACACTTCAAAAGCACCAATTCTTGGGCACTCAGCCTTCTCTATGGTCCAATTCTTACATCCATTCATGACTATGGAAAAAAAAAATAAAAAAAGCTTGGGTTATATGGACCTTTGTTGGCAAAGGTGTTTCTCTACTTTTTAATACGTTGTCTACTTTTGTCATAGCTTTTCTTCCAAGGAGCAAGCATCTTTTAATTTATAGAGCTAAATAAAGTATAGCTAAAAAGAGCTATAAAGAAAGTATACCTAAAGAAAGTAAACTAGTGATTGGGGAGGCGGAAAAGAAGAATCGTGGGTGAAGATTAAGAGTACATGCTTTTTTCCTGAGGTGATGTGAGTGCTCTAAAATTGAGTGTGGCTATGGTTGCACACATCTGTGAAATACCAATAATGATAAACTGTATGCTTTCTGTTGATGAATTGTAAGGAATATGAATTGTATTTCAATAAAACTGTTAAGACAGAGGAGACAAAGGAGAAGAAGATGACAGAGGATGAGATGGTTGGATGGCATCACTGACTCAATGGACATGAGTTTGAGTAAGCTCCAAGAGTTGGTGATGGATAGGGAAGCCTGGTGTGCTGCAGTCCATGGGGTCACAAAGAGTTGGGCACGACTGAGCAACTGAACTGAACTGAAAACTGTTAAGAAAAATAGTATGGAGACTATGCTTGTACTCACCAAGTATTAACATTTTACATTTGAATAGTACATTTATCAAAATTAGTGAACACATATTAATACACTATTATTATTAAATAGTGTCCATATTTATTCAATATCTAAATTTTTAAAATGAATATCATTTTGTTTCATATCACAATCCTTTATATATTTAATAATCATGTCACCTTCTCGGTTGTGACAAATTTTCAAACTTTTATAGGTGTATCTTGTTCTATTGCATTTCACTTTATTGTACTTCACAGATACAGTGGTCCTTTTATTTTTACAAATTGAAGTTCGTGCAACCCTTCATCAAGCAAAACTATTGGCACTATTTTCCAAAAGTATTTACTCACTTCATGTCTTTGTGTTATGTTTCAATAATTCTTTTGCTGTTTCATGCATATGTATATCCCACAAAGAATCATCTCAATTATAAGGCAAATGGTAACAGCCACGAAAGGGGAAATAACAGCCTCACAGGAGAGGTGGGGACTTTAGCACTCAACTTGTACCAATAGAGAGATAATCCAGTGAGAAAATTGACAAGGAAGCACAAGCCTAAAATAACATGCTAGACAAAATAGGCTTAACTGAAATTTAGAGGGCATTCATTCTGTAAGTAGCATAATACACTTTCTTCTCAAATGCACACAGAACATTATTCAGTGTAGTTCACATCTCAGGTAACAAAGAAAGCCTCAATAAATTTAACAAAACTGAAATTATATCAAGTATCTTTCCTGACCATGAAGTTATGGGAGCAGAAATCTATTACAGAAAAGAAAAAAAAAAAAAAAACTGTAAAAAAACCCCCAAACACTGACATCTGATAGTTCAACAGAATCCAACAACATAATAAAAGACTCATATACCCAAATCAATTGGAGTTTATCCAGGGTGCAAGGAGTCTTCAATATATATAAAGTAATCAAGGTGATACACAACATTAAAAATTGTAGAACATTATAGTTTCAATAGATTCAGAAAAGCTTTTGACAAAATTCAACACCAATTTTTGATAAAATCTCTCCAGAATGTGTGCTTAGAGGGAACCTTCTCTACATAATACAGGTCATATACAACAAACTTACATCTAACATCATACTCAATGGTGGAAAGCTGAAAGCATTTCTTCCAATATCAGAAACAAGAATAGGCTGTTCACTCTTGCCACTTTAAAAAAAAAAAAAGTTATATAATGTTTCTCTTTGTTTATTTATTAAGTTTGATTTACAATATTTTATTATTTTCATATATACAACTTGATAATTTTATATTTTTATACATTGCAAAATGATCACTAGTAAAAGTTCTAGCTACTACTTGTCACCATACAAAGTTATTACAATGTTATTGCCTACATTCACCACTTTTATTCAGCATAGTTTTGGAAGTCCCAGCCATGGCAATCAGAGAAGAATATGGAGTCCAAATTGGTAAGAGGTTAATTGTCACTTTTTGCAGATGACGTGACATTATACATAGAAAATCCAAAAGATATTACCAGAAAACTACTAGAGTTCATCAATGAATCTGATAAAACTGCATATCAAAACATTAATACACAGAAACCTCTTGCATTCCTATACACTAACAATGAAAGTTCAAAAAGATAAATGAAGGAAATAATCCCATTATCATTGATTCAAAAAGAATAAAATCTGTAAGAATAAACCTGCCTAAGAAGGAAAAATCCCTGTACTTAGAAACTGTAAGTTATTAATGAAAGAAATCAAAGATGAAATAAGTAGAGAGATATACCCTGTCTTTGGATTGGAAAAATTAATATTGTGAAAATAATTATACTGTCCAAATCCATCTATATAGTCAATGCAATCCTTTTGAAATTGTCAATGACATTTTTCACAGAAGGAGAATGGAAATTTAAAAAATTTGTATGGAAACCCACACACAAAAGCCTGAATAGCCAAAGAATCTTAAGAAAGTAAAACAGAGCTGGAGATATCAGGCTCCCTCATTTTAGGCTATACTGCAAAGTTACAGTCTTCAAAATGGTATGGTACTGGCACAAAAACAGAAATATATCTCAATGAAACAGGTTAGAATGTCCAGAAATAAACCCATGCACCTATGGTCAACAAATCTACAACAAAGAAAGCAAGACATACAATGGAGAAAAGATGGTTTCTTCAATAAGTGGTTCTGGGAAAATTGAACAGCTACGTGTAAAAGAATGAGATTAGGACAGTTACTAATACCACACACAAAAATAAACTCAAAAATGAATTTAGAAAGCTAAATGTAAAGCTGGATACTGCAAAAGTTTTAGAGAAAAACAGAACACTCTCTGACATAAGTCACAGCAAGATCCTTTTGAACATATTCTTTAGGATATGAAAATAAAAATAAACAAATGGGACCGAATTAAACTTAAAAGCTTTGCATATCAAAGGAAACCATGAAAAAATTTCAAAAGAAACCCCTCATAATGGGGAAAAAAATTGCAAACAAAACAACTGACAAGGGATCAATCTCCAAAATATCAAAACAGCTCATGTAGCTAGATCTAAATAGATGTTTCTCCAAAGAAGTTTTATATATGGCCAAAAAACAAATGGCAAATGAAAAGATGCTCAATATCACTAATTATTAGAGAAATGAAAATCAAAACTACATTGTGGTATCAGCTAACACTGGTCAGATTGTCATCATCTAAAATTCTACATCTAAAATTAGCCTAGCCACTATGGAGAATGTTATTGATGCCCTTTACAAAAACTAAAATTATAGCTACTATATTACCCAGAAATCCTGCTGCTGTGAATGAACCCTGAGAAAGCCATAATTCAAAGATGAATGCACCCCAGTGTTTGTTGCAGTATTATTTGTGCAACCTATGTCCATTCACAGATGAACAGATAAAGAAGATGTGGTAGTATATACAATGGATTATTATGATTTATTACAAGTGATTAAAAACGAATGAAATAGTGTCATTTGCAGTGACATGGGTGGACCTAAAGATTGCCACTCAGAGCAAAGTAGATTAGAAAGAGAAAGACAAATATCTATAATATTGCTTACATTCAGAATGTAGAAAAATGATATAGATGAATATACTTGCAAAGCAGAAATTAGCCACAGATGTAGAAAGCAAACTTATGGCTACCAAGGTGAGAAGTGGGGATAGGCTGAAATGGAAGATAGAGATTGATGAATACACATGACTATATATAAAATAGGTAATTAATGAGGACCTCCTATGCAACCTAGAGAACTCTACTCAGTGTTCCGTGGTGACCTAGATGGGAAAGGAATCTTGAAAAGAGTGGATATATGTGTATGTATATGTATAACTGATTCACTTTTCTATACAGCATAAAACCAACACAGCATTGTAAATCAACTACACTCCAATACCAGTTAAATTAAAAAAAAAAAAAAAGATAATATGGAAGAAATAACCTCCTATTAGAAGAAAATGCCATCCAGGTCTTTTAGAGCTAGAGAGAAGTCAATGCTCGGCTCCAAAGGACAGGCTAACTCTCCTGTTAGGGACTAAAGCAGGTGGTGACTTGAAATTGAAGCCAAATCTCATTTACTATTCTGAAAATCTTATTACCCTTAAGAATTATGCTAAATCTACTCTGATGGTGCTCTATAAATAGAACAACAAACCTGGATGACAGCACATCTGTTTACAACCCGGTTTACTGAATATTTTAAGCCCACTATTGAGATCTACTGATCAAAAAAGAAGCTTCCTTTCAAACTATCACTGCTTATTTGCAATGCACCTGGGCACCCAAGAGTACTGATGGAGATGGATGAGATTAATGTTTTCATGCCTGCTAACATGACATCTATTCTGCAGCCCATGGATTAAGCAGTAATTTTGACTTTCAAGTTTCATTTCTTAAGAAATCCATTTAAAGTTATAGATGCTGTAGATAGTGGTTCCTTTGGTGAATTCTGGACAAAGTAAATAAAAGGCCTTCTGAAAAGTATTCACTATTCTAGATGCCATTAAGAACTTTGGTGATTCTTTGGTAAAGGTAAAAATATCAACATGTACAGGAGTTTGGAATATGTTGACTCCAATCTTCCTGAATGACTTTGAAAGTTTAAGAGATAAGTGGAGAAAGTAACTGCAGAGGTGGTGAAAATAGCAAGAAAACTGTGATTAGAAGTGGAGCCTGAAGAAGTGACACGATTGCTGCAGTCTGATAAAACTTGAACAGATGGAGAGTTGCTCTTATGGATGAGGAAAGAAAGAGGGTTTTTGAGATATAAACCATTCCTTGTGGAAATGTTGTTTAAATGTCAGCAAACAATTTAGAATATTACATTAACTTAGCTGATAAACCAGCAGCAGGGTTTGAGAGGCTTGACTCCAATGTTGGAAAGATCTGTCAGTAAAACAGGACTGCATGCTACAGAGAAATTTCTCATGAAAGGAAGAGTGAATTGATGCAACAAACTTCATCTATTCTCTTATTTTAAGAAATTTCCATGGGCCACCCTTCAGTAACCACCACCCTGATAAGTCAACAACCATCAACATCTATTCAAAATCCTCCAGCAGCAAAGATAGTATAATTTATTGCTGTCTAGTGATGATTGGTATATTTTAGCTATGGAGTATTTTTACAAAAAAAGGTCTTAATTACCTGGATAACCAGGATGGTGTGGTCACTCACCTAGACCCAGATATCCTGGAGTGTGAAGTCCAGTAAGCCTTAGGAAATATTACTACAAACAATGGTAGTAGAGGTGATGGAATTCCAGCTGAGCTACTGCAAATCCTAAAAGATGCTGCTGCTAAAGTGTTGCACTCAATATGCCAGCAAATTTGGAAAGCTCAGCAATGGTCACAGGACTGGAAAAGGTCTGTCTTCATTCCAATCCCAAAGAAAGGCAATGGCAAAGAATGTTCAAAGTACTGCACATTTGCACTGATTTCACATGCTAGCAAGATAATGCTCAAAATCCTTCAAGCTAGGCTTCAGCAGTACATGACCTGAGAATTTCCTGATGTAGAAGCTGGGTTTACAAAATTTAGAGGAACCAGAGATCAAATTGAAAACATTTGTTGGGTCATAAGAAAAGCAAGAGAATTAAAAAAAAAAAATCTACTTCTGCTTCACTGATATGCTAAAAAGCCTTTGACTGTGTGGATCACAAGAAACTGGAAAATTCTTAAAGAAATGGAAATACCAGACCACCTCACCTGCTTCCTAAGAAACCTGTATTCAGGTAAAGAAGCAATAGTTAGAATCAGATATGGAGCAAAGGACTGTTTCAAAACTGAAAAAGGAGTATGTCAAGGCTGTATAGTGTCATCCTGCTTCTTTAACTTCTATACAGAGTACATCATGCAAAATGCTGGGCTGGATGAATCATATCCCAGAATCAATTTTGCTGACAGAAATATCAACAATCTCAGATAAGCAGATGACAATACCCTTAGGGGAGAAAGTGAAGAGGAATTAAAGAGCCTCTTGATGAAGGTAAACGAGGAGAGTGAAATCTGGCTTAAAACTTAACATTCAAAAAGCTAAGATCATGGCATCTGGTCCCATCATTTCATGACAAATAGATTATTCTCTCAGGCTCCAAAATCACTGCAGACAGTGACTGAAGGCACAAATTAAAAGACACTTGCTTCTTGGAAGAAAAGGTATGACAAGCCTAAACAGTGTATTAAAAAGCAGAGAGATGGCAGTGATGACCCTGTATGTGAGACAGCAAAAGAGACACAAATGTATAGAAAGGACTTTTGGACTCTATGGGAGAGGAAGAGGGTGGGATGATTTGGGAGAATGGCATTGAAACATGTAAACTAACATGTAAGAACGAAGCACAAGCCTATGTTCGATACAGGATACAGGATGCTTGGAGCTGGTGCACAGGGATGAGCCAGAGAGATGATGTGGGGTGGGAGGTGGGAGGGGGATTCGGGATTGGGAGCTAATATACACCCATGGTGGATTCATGTCAATGTATGGCAAAAC
>SJYT01053277.1:60738-101842 GCA_006410635.1 Cephalophus harveyi
ATCCAACCAGTCCATTCTGAAGGAGATCAGCCCTGAGATTTCTTTGGAAGGAATGATGCTAAAGCTGAAACTCCAGTACTTTGGCCACCTCATGAGAAGAGTTGACTCATTGGAAAAGACTCTGATGCTGGGAGGGATTGGGGGCAGGAGGAGAAGGGGACGACCGAGGATGAGATGGCTGGATGGCATCACTGACTCGATGGATGTGAGTCTGAGTGAACTCCGAGAGATGGTGATGAACAAGGAGGCCTGGCGTGCTGCGATTCATGGAGTCGCAAAGAGTCGGACATGACTGAGCGACTGAACTGAACTGAACTGATTTTACTAAGTAATATTTTCTAGGTCCATCCACATTGCTGAAAATGGCAGAATTCTATTCTTTCTTATGAGTGAGTATACCTGATATGTCTTCTTTATCCAATGTCTGTTGATGGGAACTTAGGTTGCTTGTATCTCGAGTCTATATTCTGTTCCATTAATATCTGTATTATTCTGCCATCAATATTATATACTCTTCGTTAATATAAACTTGTAGAAATTTTTAAATAAGATAGTGTAAATCTAGCAACTTTATTCATCACTTTCAAAGCTGGGCTAATTCTTTCAGGTATGGAATCAGGTTGTTAGTACTTACTAGCAGTTTTGGGGGATTTTAAGTAGGATGAAAATGAATGTTTTAGATCAAATTGGAAAAAAAAAAGCAATATGTCAATAATTCTAAGTCTTTAAACCAGTGATTGAGAAATCTCTATCCATTCAATATTAAACATTATTTTTTGATGTTTTGCAATTTTTCATATTAAAATATTTAATATCACTCAGTTCAGTTCAGTTGCTCAGTCATGCCCAACTCTTGCCACCACATGTTCTGCAGCACATCAGGCTTCCCTGTCCATCACTGATTTCCAGAGCTTGCTCCAACTCACATCCATCGAGTTGGTGATGCCATCCAACCATCTCATCCTCTGTCATCCCCTTCTCCTCCTGCCTTCAATCTTTCCCAGCATCAGGGTTTTTTCTAATGAGTCAGTTTTTTGCATCAGGTGGCCAAAGGATTGGAGCTTCAGCTTCAGTACCAGTCTTGCAATGAATATTCAGGACTTAAGACTTTAAGACTGACTGGCTGGATCTTGCAGTCCAAGGCACTCTCAAGAGTCTTCCATCACCAGTCACATCCACAACTGGATGGTGTTTTTGCTTTGGCTCAGCCTCTTCATTCCTTCTGGAGCTATTCCCCCACTTCCAGGAGAATATTGGGCACCTGGGGATTTTATTTTGTGAAATTAATTCCTAAGTATTTTATTTTTGATGGAATTCTAAATAGTATATTTATTAGAAATTCCAATTGCTTTTGTTTCTACATAAGAAAATAATTTACATCTGTTTATTATCATTTTATGTTACAATCTTATTAACTTATTTCTCTGCTGCAGGAAGATTTATGTTATTGTTGCTCTATTCTATACAATTTTCTATATAGATAATCATTTTGTCTGCAAATAAAGACGGCTTTATTTCTTCCTTTATATTTACTATACTTCATTCCCTTTTCTTGTCTTACTGTACTAGTGTTAACAGTGATGTTGAATAAATGCGGTGAGAGAGGACCTTCTTATCCTCATTTCAATTTTTGTAAAGTATGATCTGTTTTGTTCCATTAAATGCATTGTTAGTTCTAAGATTTTTGTTGATTTTTTTTTCATTTTACATGGTTTTGAGCAAGAGTAATTTTATATTTTAAAACATTGTAATAGCTATAAAAGAAAAAGAAACTGAAAGACAATAAGGAAAGAAAGAAAATGGAAAAAAGGACAGGAAGAAGAAAAGTAGGAAAGAATGAAAACAGAAATGTGACAGAGACTTTGCATGGCTCCCAAAGCCTAAAGTATTTACTGTCTGGACCCTTATAGAAAAAAATGCTGACTACAGAGATATTCAGTATCTTTACTGAAAAGGAAAACATGGAATTGTGTTTAGGGTAAATTTAGAAATCTGAGTCATAAAAGATGACTAGAGAGATGTGTAGAGGTGAGATGGACAAGCTTATCAGAGACACACTGAAAAGCATTTTTTTTTTTGGTTGAAGAATGAATATTGAAGACTTAAGTGACTTGTTCATTATTATACAATATACAATGTCTGAGACACAAAGTTAGGAAGTAAACTTGGTCATTTGATTGAATATCTTTAGGTCCTTCCACTGAAATAGAATTTCTTCCTATGCAACTCTCTTGATATTTCTTAGTCTTTTTTCATTAACAAAGTAAGGGAAAGTGTGACCAAGATAAGCAGATAGAATAAAAAGACTCCTTTATGCAATAATGCTAATAAAATAATATACATATATCCTCCATATCAAAGTCATATATATATACAATTAAATGATTTTAGGTGAGTTCAGTGTATAACACTTGGAAAATATGCTTCTGTTATTCAGTAAGCCAAGACTTCTTGTTGATGGATTAAAAACTAAGTTTAGTTTCAATGAAAATAAGCCATGAAGAGATAAAGAACCCTTAGGATCTTGGAATAATTTTGAATGTAGAAGATTTGTAAATGGGTTCACTATTTGGAAAGAGAAAAATAGTTTCCCATATACTTCCTGTCTCTTATACACATTCTTAGGATCTTGGAATAATTTTGAATGTAGAAGATTTGTAAATGGGTTCACTATTTGGAAAGAGAAAAATAGTTTCCCATATACTTCAGTTCTTATATACCCTAAGAACAAAATTCTTAACTTTTTGGTGGTCAAGGATCTGACTATTTATTGAAAAATGACAATCATTATTTTAATTTTAAAATTTTACTGTTGTAATCACTAAAGGAGAATTTTTCATGAGCAAATTTCTTGATAAGTAACATTTCAACTTACCATTTAATTTTATTTTACTTGCTTTTGTAATTTAAAATATTGTTGAGTTTAAGAAATAATATGTTCTGTGAGATATAATTATCTTACTATGGTGCCTAGACTATCTTGATCATATTTAGGATACAAGTGAGAGCTAAAATTTAGGTATAATTTCCTGAAAACTTGGGGGAAGTGTTTGTGAAAGTTAACAAAGAATCTGAAGGAGGGTAAAGTTAGTAAAATAGTTTAAAAAATATGGGGTCTATATCAAGAAGGTCTTAGAACCCAGTGAATTAGCTGTGGTGTTTAATCTTAATGATTGTCTACTGCTTCCTCTTCTACAACATTTTATGAGGATGAGGTGTGTCATTGCTGATAATTCTGTGATGGAGATGAATAACTCTCTGGGAAGGCTGATTAAAGTCTTTTACTTCTTTAGAAAAGAAAACTATAGCTTTCATTAATATAATGTCTGTAAGAGGCAGTATCTCACATTTTTAAAAGGAGACAAGAATAAGCTTTTAAAGTTTGGCCAGCTCTGGAAAAGATTAATCACATTTCGGTTCCAGATTAACCACTAGGGAAAACCACGTTTCCTGTCATGTCTTCAGTCACTCTTACAGTCTCTGATCAGATACTATCATTTCTCATTAGTCTTTTTTTTTTTTTTCCTAGAAGTAAATTTAAAGTAATTATGGTAATTTATACACAAGAATCTATTACCACAGGTTTAATATAATAGAGCTTGAAATGATCATTATTTCACAGGTAATATTTAAATTAAAGCAGTGATAAATGGTATAAGTTTAAATGCATAAGCTGCACAGTCATGCATATTTGCTTTGTTAGGAACCGATCTCCTCCACGCATGTTGTGTGACTTTAGAAAAAGTTATATAATGTCCCTGTGTGCTGTGTGGTAATTCACTTCAGTCATGTCCAACTCTGTGTGACCCTATGGACTGTGGCCTGTGAGGCTCCTCTGACCAGGCAACAATATTGGAGTGGGTTGCCATTTCCCTCTCCAGGGGATCTTCCTGACCCAAAGATCAGACCAGTGTCTCTTATGTCTCTATGACTAGCATCACATGGAAAGCCCAATGTAATGTCCCTAAAACTCCATTTGTAAAAGTAGGATGAACTTGAAAGTGTTGTTGAGAGAAATAACAATCCATAAATAGTCTTTAGTGCAATATTTGCAATAGAATAAATATTTCTTTCGTTTAAGTTGCCTTACAACAAATTGCCTCAAAGACACTGAGTATGTGGTCTTCAGTTAGGATTACTGTATACATAACCTTAATGAAACACTAAATTGAACCTGGAAAGCCCTAAAATTGAAAATTAAAGGTAAGTAAAATCTGTAGCATAAAACGTCTGAGTGCCTCTATTGACTTTGGTTTGGTACACACTTCTGGTACTGCTGCTGCTGCAGCTGCTAAGTCACTTCAGTCATGTCCAGCTTTGTGTGACCACATAGACTGAAGCCCACCATTCTCCCCTGTCCCTGGGATTCTCCAGGCAAGAACACTGGAGTGGGTTGCCATTTCCTTCTCCAATGCATGAAAGTGAAAAGTGAAAGTGAAGTTCCTCAGTCGTGTCCGAGTCTCAACGACCCCATGGACTGCAGCCTACCAGGCTCCTCCATCTACAGGATTTTCCAGGCAAGAGTACTGGAGTGGGGTGCCATTGCCTTCTCCGAGTAAACGGTACTAACAACATTAAAATCACACTTCCTTTTCCCCAAATACCTGAAAGCTTTGTTTTCGAACCAAATGCCCACACTATCTATTGCATGATTACATTTTTCTTAATTAAATGGTGTATGCAGATTGCATTTTTAGTTAACAGAGCAAAAGAAGCCCACATTCTCATAAGTCATTTTTATGAGCTGGGCCCCTATCATTTGAATGTAGCAATTAATTAAATGTTTAATAAAACTGTGCTTTATTATAGCAAAGCCTGCTTTCATGAGGTGTGTCAGCATTTTTTGGTTACCAACTCCTTTTTATCTTCTCAATAATTGTTCTATAAAAATTTGCTTTGTGTGCAAGCTATGAAATGTTGTAAATTTCAATAATAAGCTATTGTTTAGACATAAAAATACTTTAACTATGACTCTAAGTATAAGCAATATTTTCTTGTCTCCCCCTTGGATAATTGTTTACTAAACATATATTCTATCTGACATTTTAAGAATTACATCTTAAGCAAGTGTTTAGAAACTTGAGTTTTCAGAAACACCCTTTGAAATATTACCTAAATGTTATTCTGTTCCACAATTGTTAAATGAAAAAAAAAATTGTCTCTGGTATTCTGGTTTTCCTATATACAATGGTAGAAATTGTTTCAAAATATACAAAAATTAACTATCTAATTTAAATATTTATTATGGTATACTTATATCTAATTTGTCAGTATATGCATTTTTAGAAGAACATTTAACTACCTCAGTTAGAAAGTAAAGAATACATTTGATGACAAGCTGGTTTAACATAGAACTCTTGCTACTCTTCAGAAACAGCTGAAACAAAGGGGAGATGGATTATTCAGTACCTTTTAGAAAGTGTGTTTGGTTTCCTTCTCCTGCATATGGCCATCGATTTTGATCTTATATTCATGAGAACATAAAGTATGCTGATTGCGCATATTGAGAAAAATGAATGAAATACAAAACAACATTAAAAAAAAAAAACTTGTGGTAACACCCACCACAATAATTTATATAAACACAGGTCAGTTTAAGAGGTGCTTCTACAATCTGAACTCAGGATGTATGCAATCATATTCATAATAGAAACAACTATATGAAATACATAGATGAAGAAAATATATATAATTAAAAAGAGATTTTGAAAAATTGCCTAAAATCCCTTGTCTTTTCTCCAAACCAAGTTGTTGAACTTCAATAAAATCAATTCAGGTGTGGAAATTTTGAGTGAATGCAATCAGCCAATATTCTTATGTCCACTTTATGGGTGTTTGAGTCAAGTGCTTCGGATTTGTAGTAGCTAGTAGATGCTTATAACTCTGCAGGCCGTGGTACATGGTGTGCAATTTAAGAGGCTAATCTATTGTCGCTATGCTCACTGGCAATTCTGACTTTTTGATAAAGTGTTTCAATATAATTTGTAATGTAATGCTATCAGATAGAAAAAGACACAATTGAAAGTGGGCAGGGTAGTCTATGCCTTAGCAAACTGAGTACAATGAAATCTTTGCTGCCTAAAGAGTTTGAAACAGTTGAACCCTTGTTTCAAGTAGAAACAAGAAAACTTTTCCTGAAGAACTGAAATGTGAAGAAAGTGGTTACATGAGATACTGCAGATAGGAGTGAAAACAGACCATCAGATGTAGGAGTTCGATCTAAAAGCTAAAGACAAGCAATATCCTCAGAAAGCTACAACAAATCAGAAATACAAATGTCTTCTGTGTCCATTCATCCTAAGAAACCAGAAGTATATAAACTGAAGAACTTGAAGCAAAAATCTGCAGTGGGTGGCATAGGCAGAATGTGTGGTAGAATTAAGCTAAAAGAGAGAAAGTGGGCTATTACAAAAGGGGAAGATTGCTCCTCCATGAATGAGGATGGACTGTGAAGAAGGCTATGGAAAGAGAGAGAAAAAGGGGGTAAAATACTTCTGAGAGTAACTAAAACTTCTTCAGCACTATTAGTTTAAAGTACAGATTCAATACTTTAATTGTTGACAATAAAGATAAACCCATAATGAAGTTATTAAATGGGAGAAGCCAACACAAGAGAGTGCAAATTGTATTATTTGAACTTCTATAAAATTAAAAAGTGGGCTTCACTGGTGGCTCAGAGGTTAAAGCGTCTGCCTGGAATGAGGGAGACCTGGGTTCGATCCCTGGTCGAGAAGATCCCCTGGAGAAGGAAATGGCAATCCACTCCAGTACTCTTGCCTGGAGAATCCCATGGAGGGAGGAGCCTGGTAGGCTACAATCCATGGGGTAGCAAAGAGTCGGACACGACTGAGAGACTTCACTTTCACTTTCAAAATTAAAAAGCAGGCCTACCAACATAAACATCTTTATTTTGGCAGAATTTCTAAACTTTAATAACACAAAATAGGTTTGAAAACAATTAAGAACCAATACTGTAAAATCATACCTAGAGAACGTGACCTTTCAAACATAGAAAGATTTTTTCAGAGAGGTTTTAGGTCAAAATTACAATTTCAGGTGCAAAAAACTGAATATGCAAAGAAATAGGATAATTTTCAGCAGTGTGGATAAATTGCTTGCTGAGACTGGAAATCATTCCAAGTCTTTGTGTACCACTCTATGAACACACATGATTACCTGTAATTGCATGAACCACCTTTCAAAAGATTGAGAAAGAAAAATACTTTGTGTGCCACAATTTTTCTTGGACTAATTTCTGCCTTCTCATTAGCATATCTGTTTCCTCCAATTTCTACCTTTATGTGTACCTTGTAAACAGTTTTAATGTTTCCCTTTTTCCTTTCCATTCAAATTCTGACCTTTTATTTCAAAAGAAAGTAATAATAAGGAAAGTCCCACCCTCCCTTCAACACACACACACAGACACACACGCACCCACACACAAACACACACAACCACACACACAAATCTGAAGGAAGATGATTTAATTTACACTTTGGACATTTTCTTTTCTTAGGTTCACATTAACTCTACTCACTCTAACTTATACATTTTCACCTCATACCTGTAATAAAAGGTGCTCCTTTCCATTTAGTATTGACTAGATAATTGACTAGATAACTTGTAGAGAAGATCATTCCTGCTATTTGAACTACTGTGAATATAAATTGTCTTGTAAAACTTAATATGCATGTATTTTAGGTTTTTCATAGTAGCATGGGCTACTCCAAGAGTTAAAAATCTCACTGTAGCATTAAATGAATTTGAGTTAAGCACAACAATGATCTTGCTATTGTATATTGTTAATAACATGGCTAACCTTTATTATTATTATTTATTTATTGCTGTTTTATTTTGGCACAAAATTTAGTTAAGATGAAGTTAATGTATTTTAAATTTGTTTTAATTCACTAGAGATAAATATATATCTTTAGAACCATCGTGTATACGGAGTTTTACTTCTGCAATGTCCAATTGCCTTTTTAATGTATTTTTTCATGACTGTAGTTACCTTATGTTGATCTGGAAACTCTTAAATGTTAATGTTGTTTTGATAACAATTGTAAAAATACTTCAAAGTCAATAACATATATCAAAATAAAATTATAGGAATGGAGAGCAATACATTAAACTGTGCTTTTCAATAATTCATTATTTCTTAAACATTCACATTCATCAGCTCAGTTTAAAGAACAATCCGTCCCCATATCTCTGTTGCAAGTGTTCTTTGTTTAGACAGATGGGCATGCCCTGGGGTTCATTCTCTAGCTTAAATGCACAATGGAGTTATGATTTTAAACAACAGCTCATGAAAATAGTTGTATATATAAGAGCTTATTTGGGACATACAACAAAGAATATGCAATATGATAAAATCATACAATAGTCACGACTCCTAGATTTTTCTTTTTTGTATTCAAAATACATTTTAAAATAATTCACTTGCAATGCTGCTGCTGCTGCTGCTAAGTCACTTCAGTCATGTCCGACTCTGTTCAACCCCATAGACTGCAGCCCACCAGGCTCCCCGGTCCCCGGGATTCTCCAGGCAAGAACACTGGAGTGGGTTGCCATTTCCTTCTCCAAGGCATGAAAGTGAAAAGGGAAAGTGAAGTAGCTCAGTCGTGTCCGACTCTTAGTGATCTCATAGACTGCAGCCTACCAGGTTCTTCCATCCATGAGATTTTCCAGGCAAGAGTACTGGAGTGGGGTGCCATTGCCTTCTCTGAATTCATTTGCAATAGTAATGTGAATTCAAAATCTTATTAATGCAAGCAGCTAGAATTTTGACCTTCAAAAAAAGAAAAATGTATATCATCATCTAAACTAATTAGCAATAATTAGGGCTTCCCTGGTGGCTTGGTGGTTAAAGCGTCTACCTGCAATGTGGGAGACCTGGGTTTGATCCCTGGGTCAGGAAGATCCCCTGGAGAAAGAAATGGCAACCCACTCCAGTATTCTTGCCTGGAGAATCCCATGGAGGGAGGAGCCTGGTGGGCTATAGTGCATGGGGTCGCAAAGAGTCAGACACGACTGAGCGACTTAACTAACTATGTGTATTACTCAAATACATAGTATTTGCTTTTTAGATCAGAAATCAAGTGGCCTCAATCCATTTCCCATTACTTCTCATATCTTCTTAACAAAAAATAATGGTTTTTACATTAATTCTGGCATGCCTAATTTTTTTCTTCTTATGTATACAGGTTTTCAGTATAGTGATAGAAATTATAAAATATCCCCCAATAAATAACTCTGAGGAAAAAGAAAAGAGATCTGTGTTTTAGAAACTCATCTCTCCTTAACTGATTCACTCTAGGGGCAAACTTCTTCATATCTCCATGCTTCTGGTTCTTCTTAGCAGTTTATAGACAAAAATTCTTACATAAGGAAGTTTTCAAAAATATTATACCAAGTTTTAGAGATGTGAAACTCAAACTCATTAAAGCAAATAATTTAACAATTCAGAATAGTTTTCTCAAATCTGATAATTATCTTCAACACACTTTTGGGGATGTTGAGTCAATGCTATTGTTAGATAGCCAAGCAGCACACTTAATTAAAAATCTTTACAATAGATTGATGGGCACTATTTCTTACACACATTTCTTTCTAGGATTCACTGCAAATCATGGTCAGTCAGTTAAATATTTCCTAATTCCATGGTAATACACATTTTTATATATGAAGCTATTGCCTTAATCTTTGACACTTATCTTCACTGTTGTAAAAGTGGATTTTAATGCAAAGTCCCTGTGTTCTTTATCATTACAAATTTCACTTTGGTATTAATACACCTTTCATTTACCTTTTCATGAAGTTTAATAAAAGAATAAATGCATCGAATTCTAGATTGACTTGTGCTTCAAGCTTGAAAATGTGTTTGGAAGTGGCAAGGGATATGGAATTCATGTTACTTGCAATTCAATCAAGTTGATACATTTTATGGAGAATTCAGACTATTCTAATCATCATCATATCATTATTTTATTACTATTTTTGAAATAATAGGTTACTGTTATTTAAATATTAAGAGAATGCAGCAAGTACTAGAAGTGCTTCATAAACTGTTGAAGGGATCTACATTTCTTGTTGAAGCTTCCAGTGACTAAAAATAAACTTTATTTTCATTATAATTTGTGGGGAAATTCTTGCTTGTGATCTTCCCATTCTTAGAAAAGTATTAATTCTCCCAGTTCCATGTCATATTGTTTTCAAGCTCCATAGCTGTTTATCAATTATTCACAACATAAAATGCCAAGACTTCATTATTTCTGATGAATCAGCCTTTTTTTTAATTAAGTTTTGAAAACTTGGGAGGCAGCATCAATGTCTAAGCTATCATCATCATCCATGATTATTCTCCATCAACTGGTCACATTTTAATGATGTCATAGAAGAAAAACAGTGCTAAGAAACTGCAGTGCATTTTTAAGGGAAGATGGTCAAAAAAAGAAACAAACAATTTGATAGGTTTTCTTTGGTTAAGATATCACTCTGTGTATAAAATCAGGGATGCCAAATCATGGTGAGTATATTTGCTCTAATTATAACCATTTCTACTCACTTAGTTTACAGCTCAAATAAGAGTTTACTACCCCTAGCCTATATCCTGTGTTCCATTGAATTAACAGAGGTCAAGTTTATTATAATAGAGGGTTCTTCCCTTCTTTGCTGAGCCCATATTATAGTCACCCATCATTGGATGGACTTAACTACATTCACAAAGCATACAGTATAGAGAATGCCACAGACTAGAAGCTGGCAAACTAAAATAACCCTGGGTCGCAGTCCAACTCACGGTCTGTTTTGTGCAGCTCATGATCTAAAAGACAGTTTTTGCATTTTAAAAACATGCCAAAAAAAAAAAAAAAAACCAAAGCAAACACAAAGAACAATTGTCCACAAGAGCACTTAGGTGACCTGGAAACCTAAAATATTAACTGTCTACCCTTGTAAAGAAAAAAAGTTGTTGGCTTTTAATAATTGTGTATTATTCACTCACAGATCTATTTTTGCTTTGAATTACTCCCAATTTGTCCTACTATTATTAGCTAGTCTGGAAATGAATGAAGCCAAAAATTCTATCTCTTTCTTTCAAAATAGTCTGAGAAAAATGTCCAGGACCTGTTTATTTTTATTTTTCCAATTTATTTTTTTCTAATGATCTTATCCTATTTAAGTTCCCATAAGCAAGGCAAGGGCTTCCCTGGTGGCTCAGAGGTTAAAGCGTCTGCCTGCAATGTGAAAGACCCGGGTTTGATCCCTGGGTTGGGAAGATCCCCTGGAGAAGGCAATGGCACGCCCCTCCAGTACTCTTGCCTGGAGAATCCCATGGAGGGAGGAGCCTGGTGGGCTACAGTCCACGGGGTCGCAAAGAGTCGGACACGACTGAGCGACAAACTACTACTACTACTAAGCAAGGCAAATCCAAACTCACTATGTGCGGTTGTCTTTGTGTGTCTGTGGATATATATTTCTGTATGTATTTATTCATGTTCAGTTCAGTTGCTCAGTCGTATCTGACTCTTTGCGACCCCATGAACCTCAGCATGCCAGGCCTTCCTGTCCATCACTCAAAGTTCATCCAAATGCATGTCCATTGAGTCGGTGATGCCATCCAACCATCTCATTCACTGTCATCCCCTTCTCCTGCTGCCCTCAATCTTTTCCAGTGTCAGGGTCTTTTCAAATGAGTCAGCTCTTCACATCAGGTAGCCAAAATACTGGAGTTTCAGCTTCAGCATCAGTCCTTCCAATGAACACCAAGGACTGATTTCCTTTAGGAAGAACTGGTTGGATTTCCTTGCAGTCCAAGGGACTCTCAAGAGTCTTCTCCAACACCACAGTTCAAAAGCATCAGTTCTTTGGTGCTCGTCTTTCTTTATAGTCCAACTCTCACATTCATACATGACCACTAGAAAAACCATAGCCTTAACTAGATGGACCTTTGCTGACAAAGTAATGTGTCTGCTTTTTAATATGCTGTCTAGTTTGGTCNCATCAGTTCTTTGGTGCTCGTCTTTCTTTAGAGTCCAACTCTCACATTCATACATGACCACTAGAAAAACCATAGCCTTAACTAGATGGACCTTTGCTGACAAAGTAATGTGTCTGCTTTTTAATATGCTGTCTAGTTTGGTCATAACTTTCCTTCCAAGGAGCAAGCACCTTTTTATTTCATGGCTGCAGTCACCATCTGCAGTGATTTTGGAGACAAAAACAAATAAAGTCAGCCACTGTTTCCCCATCTATTTACCATGAAGCGATGGGACCAGATGCCATGATCTTAGTTTTCTAAATGGTGACCTTTAAGCCAACTTTTTCACTCTCCCCTTTCACTTTCATCAAGAGGCTTTTTAGTTCTTCTTCACTATTTGCCATAAGGGTGGTGTCATCTGTATATCTGAGGATATTGATATTTCTCCTGGCAATCTTGATTCCAGCTTGTGCTTCTTCCAGCCCAGTGTTTCTCATGATGTACTCTGCATAGCTGGGCATACACACTGAGGAAACCAGAATCGAAAGAGACACACGTACCCCAATGTTCATCGCAGCACTGTTTATAATAGCCAGGACATGGAAATAACCTAGATGTCCATCAGCAGATGAATGGATAAGACAGCTGTGGTACATATACACAATGGAGTATTACTCAGCCATTAAAAAGAATTCATTTGAATCAGTTCTAATGAGATGGATGAAACTGGAACTTATTATACAGAGTGAAGTAAGCCAGAAAGAAAAACACCAATACAGTATACTGACACATATATATGGAATTTAGAGAGATGGCAATGATGACCCTGTATGCGAGACAGCAAAAGAGACACAGATGTATAGAACAGTCTTTTGGACTCTGTGGGAAAGGGAGAGGGTGGGATGATTTGGGAGAATGGCATTGAAACGTGTATACTATCATGTAAGAACGAAGCACAAGCCTATGTTCGATATAGGATACAGGATGCTTGGGGCTGGTGCACAGGTATGATCCAGAGAGATGATATGGGGTGGGATGTGGGAGGGGGATTCGGGATTGGGAGCTAATATACACCCATGGTGGATTCATATCAATGTATGGCAAAACCAATACGGTATTGTAAAGTAAAATAAAGTAAAAATAAAATAAAATAAAAAAATAAACAGGGTGACAATACACATATACAATACACATAAGTGCATATGTTTCTATGCTTTGGGAAGCAAAAAAGACACATTCTTTCTCTTTCAAATAATCTACTATTAATAAATAACTTTGTTAATTGTAACAAGGAACAAAAATTTTCCTGTTTCAAATGAGGGTAATTTCTTTTGCTATTTCTTTCTCAGTTTCTTATGGAAACTAGTGTCATTGACTAAGTGTAACACAAGTATAAAAATGTGTTTTACTGAATTGTCTGAGAATATCTCATAAAAGGTCCCATATGCTAAGGACCTTGACATCCTCATGTTAAAGTATAGAAAAGAGAAGATATAAAATAACAATTATATTTACTATGAGTGATACTGTTTAAATGGTTTGCATACATTATTTCATTTATTTCTCACAATAATTCTGCAAACACTACAGAGTTTATCCAATACATGAATAAATTGAGGGAAAGTTTATTAAATGTCTTAAGTATCAACTCTTCCAAAACAAAAGAATAAAACTCAGGAATAAATGACAAAGAAATGCAAATACATGAATAAATAAATGAAACAGGTTGGATAGCTTGGGTGAAAGGGAATCACAAAAGGTGTGTGCTTGAACTCTTATGACATGAATTTTCTGCTGACATGCTTTAAGATCACTAGGTCTAACAAGAAGTGAACAAAGCAAGAAATCTATTCAACATTCTTAAATCATGTATAGTCAAGAAAAAAAATGTGCTTTACTACTAACACAACATGTTACGTCAACTTCTCTTGGAAATAACTCTAAGGAAGATATTAGCAAGCTGGTCAGATGCACAGAGTGCTCTTAGAACACATCATATAACAGGACAAGCAGGCAAATTTGGAGAAGGAGAGACATGGAACTATGATTCATCATCAGAGGCACTGCAATCCCATTAGAAGCTCTGGACCTATGAGAACATCTTAGAAACTGTGAGAGTTGAAGTTGAAGAAATAGGCGACTATACTCTGTGCTATCAGTCAGTGTTTTAAGAGTATACCTGGTTAGTTGGTTAGGGGCTAACCTACCACAAATACGTACTCAGCTGAGAACTCTCAGCAGCCAACACGCTGGCTGAGCAGGTGTCAAATATGTAAAAAGGAGAATAGACTGTCAGACCACAAAATGTACTATTATTCATTGTTTGTTCTTCTCAAGGCCTCTTGCTTTGCACAGTAATTTTATCCCATGTGGAAACAATTCTTTAACATCCTGGTTGCTTTTGTTTGTTTGTTGTTCATTTTCTGCCTGGGGAATCACACAGTAGGAAAATTTGTGAGAAAAATACAGCACTGGTCTTGAGTCTTCAACTGCTGTTCATTATATTTTTCTCCTCATTTCTACCAGCCCTTTTAAATTTCCCTTACTTTTGGCTAGAGCCTTCTCAGGCCTAGACCTTTCTTCTTGGTTAACATGAGTGATCAAGAGGCTAAGGGAAGTGTTGCCAATAAAATACCATGATCCCTTGCTGTGTTTCCAGATTGAGCCAGTTCTCAGTAAACGCTGAGGAAAAAAGCTCTGATATTTCCTTTGATAATGAATATCTTAGTTATTTTCCAAAGAGATGTACACCATTGTTTCAGTAATCATGCCCTGACTAGAAAAGAATATTATATGTGTCAAGAAAAGTAATAACACAAAAACATTGATCAAAGAAGCCCAAAATTAATATCAATGCATTTAAAAAATAAAATCTATATTAAAAAAATGTTGCCACTAAGTCGTGACCAACTCTTTGTGATCCCATGGACTGTAGCATGCCAGGCTTCAAAATAATGCATCCCAGCACTAAACCAAGATATGGGAGAGATAAACTGGGAATCTACTGTTGTAAAATCCTTTTCCTCTACATGAAGAAACATATTACTGTTTGAAGGTAGACTCTGGTTATTTAAAACTAAATTCTAAAGCAACTACAAAACTAGAGAAAACATTTTTAAAAGAGGGATGTATAAATAAGTCAACATTAAGATAAGCAAGATTATGGTATATGATTGATTTATCCAAAAGAAAGCAAGTAAAAAGGGAAAATGAAAACAAAAGCAGATGCAACAAATAGAAAACAGCTATTATGATGGTATATTTTAATCCAAACACAACAACAGTCCTGTAAAATATAAATGATTTGAATATACCAATTAAAAGAGAGCTTCAGATTGAGGTAAAAAAAAAAAAAAAAGAACTAATTCTGTTCTGACTACAAAATGTCACTTGAAATACAATAATAGGTTAAAAGTAAAGGGTGGTGTGCTAAGTTGCTTTGGTTGTGTCTGACGCTTTGCAACCCCATGGACTCTGTCCCACCAGGCTCCTCTGTCCATGGGATTCTCCAGGCAAGCATACTGGAGTAGGTTGCCATATCCTCCTCCAGGGCATCTTCCCAACCCAGGGATCAAACCAGTGTCTCTTAGTCTCCTACACTGGTAGGTGGATTATTTACCACTGATGAGACCTGGGAAGCCCATAAATGTGGACCACTAGCTAAAAGACAGAGTAGATGTCAAAGTAGTTATCAAAAGGATACAGGATGCTTGGGGCTTGTTCACTGGGATGACCCAGAGGGATGGTACAGGGAAGGGAGTGGGAAGGGGGTTCAGGATGTGGAACACATGTACACCCATGGTGGATTCATGTTGACGTATGGCAAAACAAATACAATATTATAAAGTAATAGCCTCCAATTAAAATAAATAAATTTATATTAAAACAACAACAAAAACAGAAATATAAGTGAGGATAAAAACTGGTATTATATACTAAAGGACTTAATTCTCCAAGAAAATGTAGACAAATGCAAATCAGAACCACAATGAGGTACCATTTCACGCCAGTCAGAATGGCTGCTATCCAAAAGTCTACAAGCAATAAATGCCGGAGAGGGTGTGGAGAAAAGGGAACCCTCTTACACTGTTGGTGGGAATGCAAACTAGTACAGCCACTATGGAGAACAGTGTGGAGATTCCTTAAAAAAAATGGAAATAGAACTGCCTTATGACCCAGCAATACCACTGTTGGGCATACACACTGAGGAAACCAGAATTGAAAGAGACATGTGTACCCCAATGTTCATCACAGCCCTGTTTATAATAACCAGGATATGGAAGCAACCTAGATGTCCATCAGCAGATGAATGGATAAAAAAGCTGTGCTACATATACACAATGGAGTATTACTCAACCATTAAAAAGAATACATTTGAATCAGTTCTAATGAGGTGAATGAAACTGGAGCCTATTATACAGAGTGAAGTAAGCCAGAAAGAAAAACACCAATACAGTATACTAACGCATATATATGGAATTTAGAAAGATGGTAACGATAACCCTGTATGNCTCAGCCATTAAAAAGAATACATTTGAATCAGTTCTAATGAGGTGGATGAAACTGGAGCCTATTATACAGAGTGAAGTAAGTCAGAAAGTAAAACACCAATACAGTATACAGTAAACACCAATACGCATATATATGAAATTTAGAAAGATGGTAACGATAACCCTGTATGCGAGACAGCAAAAGAGACACAGATGTATAGAACAGTCTTTTGGACTCTGTGGGAGAGGGCAAGGGTGGGATGATTTGGGAGAATGGCATTGAAACATGTATAATATCATATATGAAATGAATGGCCAGTCCAGGCTCGATGCATGATACTGGATGCTTGGGGCTGGTGCACTGGGATGACCCAGAGGGATGGTACGGGGGGCGGGGAGGGGAGGAGAGGGGGGATTCAGGATGGGGAACACGTGTATATTTGTGAAGGATTCATGTTGATGTATGGCAAAACCAATACAATAAATAATTAACCTCCAATTAAAATAAAAAATTTATATTAAAAAAAGGGAAGCACAGTATAAAGTGAAGAAGCATGCAGATATACAGTATTCATTATTAAACAAGGGATTTTCTGTCTGCTCTTTCATTTATAGCTGAATGACATTTGAGAAGTCAATCTTGATGAAACTTAGCCTCTTCATGAATATAAAAAAATCTCATCCACCTGTCAGTGATGTTGTGAAGATTGCCTAAGATGTATACAAAAAACATTTTGTTAAAGTATTAAGTTTGTAATTATCACTAAAAGAATCAGTGTCAAAAGTCAGACTGCATAAAACTCACTTATGGAAAGAACAAGTACCCAAAGATCTTCACCAAATATCTGCTTTATCACCAAATATTCTTTTGGTAAATTTTGCTCTGATCGTTGTCAACAAATGTTTATAGAACTTGTGCTGGAAACAGAATTTATTCATTCGTATTTTTGTGAAAGTGCAGGAAGTTTGGCATCATCCAATGTGTTTCCTGGTTAAATGGTAAGAGTTATTTGAATTCCTTCCTTTTGAGTATGGCAACTTTTGTAGTGTGTTTGCTCAGAGTAGAAAACACTCTTGGTTTGCTTATAGTAGGCTCAGGGAGGCTTCTGTAAGATAAAGTAAAAGACATCACTGTTTTGACTTCTGTTTGTTTTTCTTTCCTGAGACACGGTATAGGTTTTAGTATAGGTATAGGTTTTACTGTTTTAGGTTCTTGCTACTATAACAAATTACCACAAATTTAATGGCTGAAAAAACACAGATTTATACTATTATAAATCTGGAGGGCAGAAGAATAAAATTAAACTGTTATCTGGAGGATTCAGTGTGGAATCCATTTCCCATCTTTTTCAGCTTCTAGAGTCTGCCTGCATTCTTTGGATCATGGTCCCATCCATGTATCACTCCAGCCTCCTGTTTCCACTGTTGCACCTCCTGCATCCCATTTGACTCTCTCTCCTCCCCCTCCTAAGGATGCTTGTGGTTATATTGGGCCTACTTGGACAATCCAGGGTAACCTCCTCACTTCAAGATCCTTAATTTAATCACATCTGTACTATTTTGTCATGTAAGGAAACAATACATGCAAGGAAACAAAACAAAACAATAGAGGTCCAGAAAGTCGAACCTCTATAGTCCAATGGACATCTTTGGGAGACTGTTATTCTGTTTACCATGATACCCAAAACATTTTCTCTTCTTGAACTGTTTCTTTTAGTAGAATTAGATTCACTGGTTTCTGGGATTATCAGTGATCAATTTGTGGGATGTATTAGGTGTCTTGATCATGTTTATTAGATAGCTCTAGTTGTTGTGTAATAAATAAGTGTAAAACCTGCTGCTTAGATTAACATAAACACACTATTAAAGCTGTATATATGATAGATAACCAACAATGACCTACAGTATAGCACAGGGAACTATATTAAAAGAACTATACTAAATATTTTGCAATAGCCTATAAGGGAAATGAATCTTAATATATGTATATATATATGGACTTCCCAGGTAGCTCAGCAGTAAAGAATCTGCCTGCAATGCAAAAGACACAGGTGATTTGAGTTTGATCCTTGGGTCAGGAAGATCCTCTGGAAGAGGACATAGCAACCCACTCCAGTATTCTTGCCTGAAGAATCTCATGGACTGAGGAACCTGGCAGCCTATAGTCCACAGGGTCTCAAAGAGTTGGATACGACCAAGTGACTTAGCAGGCACACACACACACACACATACACACACACACATATATATGTAAAACACACACACATATATATATGCAGATACACACACACACACACACNAATCTCATGGACTGAGGAACCTGGCAGCCTATAGTCCACAGGGTCTCAAAGAGTTGGATACGACCAAGTGACTTAGCAGGCACACACACACACACACATACACACACACACATATATATGTAAAACACACACACATATATATATGCAGATACACACACACACACACACTCACACATATATAACTGAATCATTTTGCTGTACACTTGAAACTAGCACAACTTTGTAAATCAGCTATACTTCAACTTAAAAAACTCTCATTACTCCCCTCCCTTTGGGGAGAAGGTGTTTTCAGAGCACAAGCCCTGCCTTCTCCATCCCTCGATCAATGAATAAAATTTCTGCTTGCTCAATATGCCAGCAAATTTGGAAAACTCAACAGTGGCCACAGGACTGGAAAAGGTCAGTTTTCATTCCAATCCTGAAGAAAGGCAATGCCAAAGAATGCTCAAACTACCATACAATTGCACTCATCTCACACGTTAGTGAGAAATGAGTGTAATGTAATGTAATGAGTGTAATGTAAAGTAATGCTCAAAATCCTCCAAGCCAGGCTTCAGCAATACATGAACCGTGAACTCCCCGATGTTCAAGCTGGTTTTAGAAAAGGCAGAGGAACCAGAGATAAAATTGCCAACATCTGCTGGATCATGGAAAAAGCAAGAGAGTTCCAGAAAAACATCTATGTCTGCTTTATTGACTATGCCAAAGCCTTTGACTGTGTGGATCACAATAAACTGTGGAAAATTCTGAAACAGATGGGAATACCAAAGCACCTGGCTTGCCTCTTGAGAAACCTGTGGCAGGTCAGGAAGCAACCATTATAACTGGACATGGAACAACAGACTGGTTCCAAATAGGAAAAGGAGTACGTCAAGGCTGTATATTGTCACCCTGCTTATTTAACTTCTATGCAGAGTACATCATGAGAAATGCTGGGCTGGAAAAAGCACAAGCTGGAAGCAAGATTGCCAGGAGAAATATCAATAACCTCAGATATGCAGATGACACCACCCTTCTGGCAGAAAGTGAAGAGGAACTAAAAAGCCTCTTGATGAAAGTGAAAGAGGAGAGTGAAAAAGTTAGCTTAAAGCTCAACATTCAGAAAACGAAGATCATGGCAACTGGTCCCATCACTTCATGGGAAATAGATGGGGAAACAGTGGAAACAGTGTCAGACTTTATTTTTGAGGGCTCCAAAATCACTGCAGATGGTGACTGCAGCCATGAAATTAGAAGACGCTTACTCCTTGGAAGAAAAGTTATGTCTAACCTAGATAGCATATTGAAAAGCAGAGACATTACTTTGCCAACAAAGGTCCTNACTTTATTTTTGAGGGCTCCAAAATCACTGCAGATGGTGACTGCAGCCATGAAATTAGAAGACGCTTACTCCTTGGAAGAAAAGTTATGACTAACCTAGATAGCATATTGAAAAGCAGAGACATTACTTTGCCAACAAAGGTCCTTCTAGTCAACGCTATGGTTTTTCCAGTGGTCATGTATGGATGCGAGAGTTGGACTGTGAAGAAAGCTGAGCACAGAAGAATTGATGCTTTTGAACTGTGGTGTTGGAGAAGACTCTTGAGAGTCCCTTGGACTGCAGGGAGATCCAACCAGTCCATTCTGAAGATCAGCCCTGGAATTTCTTTGGAGGGAATGATGCTGAAGCTGAAACTCCAATACTTTGGCCACCTCATGCGAAGAGTTGACTCATTGGAAAAGAGTGATGTTGGGAGGGATTGGGGGCAGGAGGAGAAGGGGACGACCGAGGATGAGATGGCTGGATGGCATCACTGACTCGATGGACGTGAGTCTGAGTGAACTCTGGGGGTTGATGATGGACAGGGAGGCCTGGCGTGCTGCGATTCATGGGATCACAAAGAGTCGGACACGACTGAGCGACTGAACTGACTGATAATGATAAAAACTTTGCTGCTTAAAACAAAAAGATTTACTATCTCTTAAAACTATCTCTCACAGTTTCTGTGGGTCAGGAATACAGTAGTGGTTTAGGTGGGTGGTTCTCACTCAGGTTCTTTCACAGGTTTCACATGCCATCTGTGGCTACAGTCATCTGTGGGTTCACTGGGCTGCAGGAGCTGCTTCTAGGGTCCCAAGGACACTCAGAGACCCAAATAGCAAACTAGTGCTGGATATTGGAGTTCTTAACCAAATAGACATCTAAATAGACTTCTTGAGTGTCTTGATATAGCAACTGACTTTCTCCAGAGATATTCCAAGAAAAAACAAGGTGATAAACGAATGCAATGTTTTATGGACTCCCTTTGGAAGTCACACACTGTGAACTCCACAGTGTCCAATTGGCCACCCAGACCAGCCATGAATCACTGTGGGAGGGGACTACACAAGGGGAGGGGACTACATAAGGGGAGGGGACTACACAAGGGGAGAAATACAAGGAGGGGAGTTTCTCTGAGACCTTTTTGGGGCTTGGCTATCATGTAGTAGTACCCATGTACTGTATAGGTGTACACAAGTGAGTGTTTTCTTGGTGTGACTAAATATTAACCATCTGTGAGATTGAAGGAGCAATCTTTATTAAATCAGCCATGTAGTTGCCTAAGATGATTCAAAAAAAAAAGGCACTGATGAACTTTTTCTCAGATGTGAGTAAGAGGTCGGTCCCAAAACAGCATCAATGTTGGAACGCCAATATTCTGACTTGAATTTCAATGATCTTATCTCTAAACCAAGCCATATTAGAAAAGAAAATTTACTGTGAGATCCACTGTAAGTTATTTCACTTCATTTCATCAGATAAATGATAGGAATTGATTCCTGACTGTCATCTAATGGTCAAGTACTTTAACTCCTAACAATAGTTTTCCTCGGCTGAAAAACCCATCTGGAAATAAGAAATGTGTACGGAACTAGGAGAGAGATGAGCATCTGGCTATCGGCAGTGTTTCTTCTTTAATGTAGTCTGCTGACATTTTCCCAGCTTGGAAGCTTCACCTACCAGAACTCTCTCTGGTTGATTTCAGGATCCACCACATTCCACTTAGTATGTTGCAGAGTATTAACAAATTACATACTTCACTTTTATATTTAGTGTTTTCTGACAGTATAGTTTTCCTACATTCTGCATCTAACAGTAACTAAATGAGATCTAAACTATCACATCATCTCTTCATTTATCCTTCTTCCCCAAAAGACAGAGAGAGGGAGATGTGAGAGGGACATGGGGGAAGAAGGAGGGAAGAGAGAGAGAGAGAGAGAGAGAGAAACCTCTGTCTCACCATATGGAAACTAACCTTGTCATTAATAAATGTGAGGTCTTCAGCATTGTCAGTGGTGTGGGGGCTGGTTGAGACTGCCAGAGATGCAGCAGTAACCCTTTCCTGTAGCACTGAAGAAAGTGTCAAGATAGAGCAGACACTTCAATAGCCAGGAAAACAGGTGCAGCGACAGCCATTCTCTCCCAGGCTAGTGCTGGAGACCAGGATTCTCCTGTCATGAAGAGCAAATTTGAAACCAGAGTCTCTTCTGAAGACAATCTCTTTCCCGTGAGGCTCTCTGGAAGGTGTCTTCTCTCCTGCACCTGAAACAAGCGGGTGCTAGAGGTGAGGCAGGAGCCCTGCTTGCCCTACTGTCCCTGGTGGACCCTTCCTTCTCTTTCCTTTCTAAACCGACAGAAAACACCCAGTGCATCCTGTCTATTAACCCGTCTGCCAAACCAACACCTCCTTATTCCCTGAAGATGTTAGATCCGGGCTTACAGTCACTCTCTCCAGCATTACTCCTATCATAACAGTGGACGATTTCAATATTCACTTGAGTCTTTTTTCCAACCCCATAAAATCTCAGTTTAACCCCTCTCCTCTAATGACGTTTTTCTTCTCAACCACCACACACATTATTTCCACTGAAACTGAAATCCCTTCATAACTTAAATCCAAGTATCCTAGACTCTGAACAGCATCTCTTAGCACTTTTTCTCACTCCTGCTATTGCTCTGATTACTGTTTCAACCCCCTTTCAGAGTTAAAATCCACTGATTCTACCACTTTTTAACTTATTCTCATGTCCTCCCTTCATTCCTGAAATTCCATTGTCAATCATTATAATCAATTCTTTGAAAATGAATTTATCTTTCTCATATCTTTTTGGCAATGTCCCAATCCTGGTTAAATATAAATCTCTGCCTGCTTTATCCTGTAACTATTCAGGGGCAAGTGTCTGGTGAAAAACAAGCAACCATGGTGACCGGTTTTAACTTAAGTTCACAGTTGATAACTTTCACTGGGCCTCTAACACTGCTCAACAGTAGTGCGGTATTTCACGCTCAATTCATTTCCCAGTTCTCCTAAATGACCATTTTATACCTCTTTTTTCACACTTCTAATCTCTTTCTCACATTTTTTGAGGAAGCAATCAGAAAAGGATTTGTCAAGTTCTTGCCATTTCTATGTACTTTATTTCCTCGTGTTACAGTAAAATTGCTTGCGCTCTGAGGTAAGGTCAGCCTCTCTCTTTTGTGCTAGATCCCTTTACTTTCTGCTCATTCGAGGATACGACGTCAACCAATTCTCTTCTTTTATGTCCAAGTTGATAGTGATTTTCTCTCTGTCAGATTTTCTTCTTTGGTATACGAAAACACTACCATTCCTTCCATCTTAAAGAATCGTCTCTTAACCTAACTTCCCCCTCAGTCACTATTTGATTTTTTCTTGTCTGAGAGCAGCCTACTAAAAATAGCTGTCTCCACACACTGGTTTGGGGCTTCCCTGGTGACTCAGACAGTAGAGAGTCACATGCTGGTTTGCCTCCTGTATTGGACTCATTCCAGTCAGTCTCTCACTCTCACCATTCCACCGCCGCTAGTCTTCCTCAGGTCATCAGCTGGCTTGCTCATTCTAAACCAAGGGCCAGTCTATAGCTCTCACCTCCTTTAACCTACAAGTAGAAGCTGACATATGTAATCATTCTTTCCTCCTTGAAACAATTTCACTTGGCTTCCAGAACATCACAATATTGCTTTTCCTGCTTCTCCTCAATTTCCTTTTGCCTTTCCCTGGCCACTTAATTTTGGTATTGGGGTGCCTCAGAGGTAGGTCTTACTCTGTTGGTGATCTCAGTATAGTATATGCACGTGTGTGTGTTCAGTCAGGCTCACTCTTTGAAACCACATGGACTGTAGCCCACCAGGCTCCTCTGTCCATGGGATTTTCCAGGCAAGAATGCTGGAGTAGATTGCCATTTCCTCCTCCATGGGATCTTCCCAACCCAGGGATTAAACCCATGTCTCCTGCATTGACATGAGGATTCTTTACCACTGAGCCACCTGTGAAGCCCCAGGATAGAGTGTTGAATTTATTTCAGGTGTAATTATACACTCATTCTCTCTCTCACACACACACACATATATATATGATTTATATCCACATGTATATATATATATAGATAGATAGATAGATAATTTAACTCCAACTCTCTCTTGAATAACAGACTCGTATATCCAACTGTCTACTGGGCATCTCTTGAATAGATAATAAATCTCTATGGTCACAACTCGGTTCATGCTATTTCTCTTCAAAACCTGTTTCTCTTTTAATCTTCTTCATTTCAGTTAATGGCAGCTCCATCTTTTTGCCAACATTTTCAAATTCATCCTCAATTTCTCTTTTTCTATCAATTGTCACACTTACCTATCTGCAAATCCTATCGTGTGCACCTTCAATCATATTCAAAATCTGATGAATTTACACAGTCATCTATGCCATCATTTCTCACCTAGATAAATGTAACGACCACTGAACTGGTCTCTTTGTTTCTACCCTTGCTATCTCTCTCCTTCTTTTCTATTCTTACACAACATTCAGAGGGATTAAAATAGTTTCTAATTTCCTTTGCAATTTGTTCTTTGACCCCTAAATTATTTAGAAGTGGCTATTCAATTTTTATTTATTAGGAGATGTTCTACTTTTTAAAATTGATTTCTAGTTTTAATTCCATTGTGTTTAAGAAACGTGCTCTATGTGAGCTCAATCTTTTAAATTTATTCAGACTTATTTTTACTGCCTGGCATATGGTCTGTTTTGGTCAGTGTTTTGTGTACACTTGAAAGCAAAGTATTTTCTGTAGTTGTTGGGGACAGTGCACTAGAAATGTTATTTAGGTCAAGTTGGTTAATAGTGAGTGTTCTTCCAATTTCCATATCCTTGCTGAAATTTTTGTCAGCTTCCACTGTAAATTACTGAAGAAAAAGTGTGAAAATTTCCAGGTGTTATTTGTGGACTTACCTATTGTTTTTCTTTTCCATTTTTCCTCCATTTTCCCAAGCATTTTGATATTTGTTATTTGGTTAAATATGTTTAAGGTCATTATAACTTTCTAGTGAATTGACATTTTTTATCATTATGAATTCCCCTTTATTTCTGTTAATAATCCTATCTTTGAGCCAGAAAACATGTCAACTTTGTCTTACGTCAATATAGACACACTATTTTTTTAAAATTAGTGTTTGCATGCTATACAATTTTCTGTCCATTTTCTTTCAATGTATCTGTGTCCTTATATTTAAAAATGGATCTCATATATAGCAATAATTTGGTTCTTTTTGTTTCCAGTGTGGTAATCACTGTTTTTTAAATAGAATGGTTTAGTCTGCTTAGGTTTATTGTAATTACTGATATGATTTGTTTTTTTTTTCGTAGAAGAACTTTACTTTCCCTCCTCCACCTGGTCACATTTGAGCATGTATTCATTCTCTCATCTTTCTTTTCTACTAAGATGGGCAATATTCAGTTCAGTTCAGTTCAGTCGCTCAGTCGTGTCCGACTCTTTGCGACCCCATGAATCGCAGCAATATTAGCTTTTATGAAAAGAATGGGTGACAAGGATTTTTTTTTCTTACACTTTGCTTTGTCATGTTGGCTACTACTTTGAGGCCATTATTTGCCCTCTGTAAAAAACTTTTATTTATTTATCTATCTATTTATTTTTGGCTATGCTGGGTTTTCATTGCTGGGCACAGGCTTTCTCTAGTTGCAGAGAACAATCCTTCACTGCAGTGCACAGGCTTCTCACTGTGGTACCTTCGCTATTGTGGAGCACAGGCTCAGGTGTGTGATCTCAGTAGTTGTGGTGGCACATAAGCTTAGTTGCTCTGAGGCATGTGGGATCTTCCCAGACCAGGGGTCAAACCCATATCCTCTGCATTGGCAGGTGAATGCTTAACCATTGAACCACCAGGGAAATCCTTATTTGCCCTTTTGACCAAACATGAACAAAAACAAAAGCCTCTTTCCATCATCTTATGCTTCAGCATCATTCATGTGTCTCTGCTGCTGCTGCATATTGACCTCCTGATGTAATCAACAATGTCCTTCCCAAACTACTCCCCCCACACACTGTGACCCTGGATCCCCTGCAACATCTCTTTGAATGGATCATCCCGTATTCTAAGTTGCACTGGCCTTGACACTGGAGGTCCACTGTCCTCTTCAAAACAACATACTTGTTTTCTCTTTGCTAAAGAACCACACTTTGGTTTGAGTGACTACCTTCCCCAAAAGGCACTTAAGCAGTTGCTGATCAATCTAGGAAACTTCATTTCTTTTTTTTTTAGATTGGCATATAGTTGATTTAGATTGCTGTGTAAGTTTCTTCTTTACAGCAAAGTGAATCAGGCATACATACACATATCCCTGCCTTTTTGAATTTCCTTTACATTCAGGTCACACAGAGCAACGAGTAGAGTTCCTTGTGCTATGCAGTAGGTTTTTTTTATTAGTTATCTGTTTTATACCTAGTAGTGTATATATGTCAATCTCAATCCCCCAATTCATTCCAACCCCCTTTTCCTCCTTGGTATCTGTACATTTGTTCTCTACATCTCTGTCTCTATTTCTGCTTTGCCAATAAGATCATATTCAACATTTTTCTAGAGTCCACATATATGTGTTAATATATGATATTTATTTTCCTCTTTCTGACTTACTTCACTCTGTATGACAGTATATGACTCTGTAGGTCCATCCACTTCTAGCAAATGACACAGTTTCATTACTTTTTATAGCTGAGTAATATTCCATTGTATATATGCACCATGTCTTCTTTATCCAGTCATCTGTTGATGGACACTTAGGTAGCTTCCATGTCCTGGCTATTGTAAATAGTGCTGTAGTGAACACTGGGAAATATGTATCATTTTGAATTATGGTTTTCTCTGAGTATATGCCCAGGAGTGGGATTGCTGGGTCATATGGTAGTTCTACTTTTAGTTTTTTAAGTAATCTCCATACTATTCTCCATAGTGGCTGTATCGAGTTACATTCCTGCCAATAGTGCAAGAGGGTTCCCCATTCTGCACACTCTCTCCAGTATTTATTGTTTGTAGATTTTTTGATAATGGTCATTCTGATCAGTGTGAGGTTACTCCTCTATGTATTGATAGTTTTGATTTGCATGTCTTTATTTTTATTGTTCTACTCTTAAATATACCAGTCCATTCTGAAGGAGATCAACCCTGGGATTTCTTTGGAAAGAAAGATGCTAAAGCTGAAACTCCAGTACTTTGGCCACCTCATGAGAAGAGTTGACTCTTTGGAAAAGACTCTGATGCTGGGAGGGATTGGGGGCAGGAGGAGAAGGGGACGACCGAGGATGAGATGGCTGGATGGCATCATGGACTCGATGGACGTGAGTCTGAGTGAACTCCGGGAGATGGTGATGAACAGGGAGGCCTGGCGTGCTGCTATTCATGGGGTCGCAAAGAGTCGGACACGACTGAGCGACTGAACCGAACTGACTCTTAAATATAGCATGTGTTTTGCCCCTTATTGGTTTCAAGATTTTTCTGTTTGTCTTTGACATGCTTCAGTTTTTGCTTTTTTTTTTTCTTCAGTTTCCACCTTTATGTGCCCCAGCGTGTTCTTTATTTATTCATTCTCCCAGAATTTGATGATTTTTTTTCACCTGTGGATTAATATTTTTAATCAATTTTGAAAAAAATTTGGCAACTATCTTCTCAAATATTTTGTATTCTGCCCCATTTTCTCTTTACTCTTATATGCTACTTGCATGTATCTCCAACTCTTTGCCATTAGTCCATATGATATGTAAACTTTGGCCCACATTTTTTCATTCTTTCATTTTTCTTCTCTTTACCTCTTATTAGACAATTTCTATGGCTTCTGAGATTAAAACTTTCATGCTTTTTTTCAAATCTGTTTAAGCATCTAACAAATTTTTCAGAGAGATTTTCTTTTCAGTTCTAAAATTTTCATTTGGTGTTTTTCTGGAGTTTCAACTTTTTACTAAAATTCTCCATCTTTTTATTTTTTTGTCCATAGTTTTAGTAAATTATTTAACATATTTATAATATATGCATGCTAAGTCACTTCAGTCATGTCCAACTCTTTGCAACCCCATGGACTGTAGCCCGGATGGGGTTCTCCAGGCAAGAACACTAGAGTGGGTTGCCATTTCCTTCTCCAGGGGACCTTCCCAACCCAGGGATCAAACCTCATCTCCAGCACCAGCATGGCGGTTCTCTACCACTAGTGCCACCTGGGAAGCTGTAACACACCCATAACATATTTATAACTATTTTAAATCCCTTACTGCTAATTCCAACATCTGAATAATGTATGGATTTTCCTTTTTCTTTTTTTTTTCTATTGCCCAATTTTCCATTAAGATGGATCTCTTGTCTCATCTTCTTGCATATTCAGTAATTTTATTATATGCTGAATGTTGTGAATGATATATTGGAGAGTTTCTGGATTAAATTTTCCTCTAAAAATGGGAGTTTGTCCTGATGAATAGTTAAATTTTTCAGCAGGTAATTTTGCTCTTGCTCTTGATTTTAGCATGTTACCAGAGTAAGGATCTTAGGCTGCAGTCAACTCCTAAGGCATAGGCTTTCTAAGTTCTCGATTGGATGGTCAAGTCATTCCTGAAAGTCTCCTATTGGATGGGGATACTAAATGTTTCCCCAGCACTGTGAGGACTCTGAAATCTCTGTTCACCTCTTATCCTGCCAGAAGCTGCTTTCTCCTTGTCCTCCCAGTTTCATGTCCCACACATGTACAACTTAGAATTCAGCCAACAACTTGAGGGGAATTTATGTTAATTTTTCAGACTCCTTTTCATGGTTCCCTCTCTCCAGGATCCTGCCTTTATAATTACAGATGCCTTAAAATCTCCAAAGCCTAACATTCATTTCTTTTACCAACTTACATTTTCCCATTCCAGTCGTGTAGCTCCTTTTGCTTGTTCAATCTTCTGAGAAATGATTTGGAAATCTTTTCCAGACAGAAAGCCAGCATGAAATGGAAAATTAACCTCATGAGCTTGCCTGCTCTCAAAGCAATGGACAGCCTTGCCTTGTCCATTATTTAGCATTTGAAAACAGAAACATTTTTTTCTCCAATATTACAGGCTTTAAAATTTTAATTGGAGGATAATTGTTTTAAAGTTATGGAGGCTTCTGCTGTACAACAAGGAAAATCCATCATAATTATATATATCCCCTCCCTCTTGAACCCCCTCCCACACCCCTACCCCATCCCTCTAGGTCATCACAGAGTTCTAAGCTGGGTTCCCTTTGTTATACAGCAGCTTTCCACTAGCTACCTATTTACACATGATAGTGTATATATGTCAATGCCGCTTTCTGAATTTGTCCCACTTTCTCCTTCCCCAGCTGAGTCCACAGCTCTGCTCTCTATGTCTGTGTATCCATTCCTTCCCTGCAGATGAGTTTATCAGTACTATTTTTCTAGATTCCATATACATGCATTAATATATGATATTTGTCTCTTTCTGACTTACTTCATTCTGTATAACAAGCTCTAGGTTCATCTATCTCACTACAACTGACCCAAATTTGTGTTCTTATGGCTGAGAACACAATATACCATCTAATATACCATTGTATATATGTTCCACAACTTCTTTATCCATTCATCTGTCGATGGACATCTAGGTTGCTTCCATGTCCTGGGTATTGTAAATAGTGCTTTTTTATTACATGAGGGTAATTCTAATACTAGCTTCTCAGTAAGGAACTGAATTATAAGTTTGTTATTTTTAAATATTTTAATAGAGTTTTAAGTTTTTCCCTATGGAAAAATTTAAATGTTACACTTTTCAGTCCTAGGTAAATGTGCTACAGAAATTAAGAGCATTAACGTAGTAAAATCACATTTTAAGTGCTATAAGTGGTATTGATGGTGGTGGGGTATATAGAGGGTAAATTCTAAACTTGACATATAAGATAACAACAGCATGTATGCCAACTTACCATTGAAAAGCCCCTGGAACATAGATTTACATACCATCTTTCAGACAGCTCAACAGATAGTTGTTTAGCTTCTTCTTCCACATCAGACGAAGAAGTTGGCTATGTTAAAGTAAAACTGTAATCTTTAAGCACTAAAGAATGTGTATATGGCAAAGACAGGGAAGGTTTTATTGTTTGTGAGACTACCAAAAGGTGACATTTTAAATATACGTTAGGATTTTATAATATTGCATGCTCTGATACATAGACTTTCTCTTACAGATAATTAGCTATGAATATTTATCTGGTTATTGTAAAACTGAGATCTTAGAATATTTATTCAGGCAGCAGTGTAAATGACTGGGAAAATGGGCATGAGACAAGATCAGGAAACAACTGGAAACCTACTGAAATGGAAAAAGTAAAACTAAACTGACAGGAATTGATCAGGCGAAGAGGAAGGGCTGGATTTACAAGGTAATTTTAACGTATAATCAATAGTTCTGGTGAGGAATACAGAGCATGCTGTTTGAATGCAGAGAATGGACCAAATTAAACACAGTACACTAGATTATTAGCTGAAGAAAAACTGTGAAGGAAAAAGAAAACCACTCCACACATTGGGCTATTGAGAATCATTTTCAGTGATATGACTGAACTATATCCATGGCTCAAATGCCAGCAACCTACAAAAGAAAACAGCAAGGTCTGTAATAAAGAATAAACACAGAAATCCCCAACATTCACAAACCAAATATATGATCCAGAGCAAAGACAAGGTTATTTTAATATTATTCAGTGCTGTCAATAACCAGGACTGTTTTAGGTACTTACATGAGCTGGAAGAAAAGACTGTAATCTCTGTTAATCAAGAGTACCCCATGACACTTGTTTGCCCCACACAGCTTGGTAGAATAATGTATCTGAACGCAGAGGGTCAAAGGTCTTAGAGAGCCAAAGGCTGCATGTGTCTTAAAGGAATAACCAGGGAATAACTAGTTTAGAGTTGCAAACCAACTGCCAGAATGTTTCATCTGGTGCACAGACATACTTATGTAGCCTAAAGCGGGTTTTAAACTAAAATTAGCAGATTTCCTCTAAAAATCCAGATTTCTGGCTTCTCTTGAAATCTTAGAAGATCCAGAAGTATGTGGAAACATTTAACAAGAGTTGCACCTTGCAGTCACCAGCTGTTTATCTGGGTACACCTCACTCATTTATATAATGTAAGCATGCTGCTGCTGCTGCTGCTGCTAAGTTGCTTCAGTTGTGTCTGACTCTGTACAACCCCATATACGGCAGCCCACCAGGCTCCCCTGTCCCTGGGATTCTCCAGGCAAGAACACTGGAGTGGGTTGCCATTTCCTTCTCCAATGTATGAAAGTGAAAGTGAAGGTGAAGTCGCTCAGTCATGTCCGACTCCTAGCGACCCCATGGACTGCAGCCCTGCAGGTTCCTCCGTCTATGGGATTTTCCAGGCATATTCAGTCTCATATCCAAGTCGTGTCTGACTACTGTGGACTATGTGGAACTAAGATGCTCTTGAGGGACATACAGAATGAGACAGAAGTAAAAAATTGTTAGTGCAATCTACTTGCACTTAAAAAACCCTTGAGATATTGGAACACAAGCACAATTTCTTGGGGTCCCCGAGAGAACGTACAAATCTAACAGGTCCAGAGAGCTCTGTTTCTACAGAGCACACAACTGGATTTAGTGCTTTGGCTTCAGTAGCAACATACTTCGCATGAGATGGCAATCCCCAGAGGAGCAGCGGTAAAGTTGACTGGATGAGATAGTTCCTGGAGGCAGTGGCACTCCTTATCTGAGGCTGCTATAGTGCCTGGAAAATAAGTGGTGCCCAGAGGGAATGGTGGTACTCAGCAGAAGCAACACAGGTGTTCATAGGAAGACAGAGATACCTGTGATGCTAGAGGCACCTAAGGAGCAGGATAGTACTCAGAAGATGCCGTAGTACTGACAGGAGTGGCAATACCAGCATTACTGCTTGATGAAGTGGCTGGGCTATTCTGGCAAAAGGGGAAAGCAGACAGGCAGAGGAAAAAAGTGATGTGCAATAGAGTAGCTTACTGGTAGCATGTGTGAAAGACACTTTGAAGATTTACAGAGAAACTTGAAAGCTGGATAGCCCAGGATTAGAGATCTGAATGTAGGAATAAAAGACAGGAAAATATGTGTATAATGTTAATACTGTGCCAGACATAGAGTAAAAAAGCTTAGTTGCTCTGAGGCATGTGGGATCTTCCCAGACCAGGGGTCAAACCCATATCCTCTGCATTGGCAGGTGAATGCTTAACCACTGAACCACCAGGGAAATCCTTATTTGCCCTTTTGACCAAACATGAACAAAAACAAAAGCCTCTTTCCATCATCTTATGCTTCAGCATCATTCATGTGTCTCTGCTGCTGCTGCATATTGACCTCCTGATGTAATCAACAATGTCCTCCCCAAACTACTCCCCCCACACACTATGACCCTGGATCCCCTGCAACATCTCTTTGAATGGATCATCCCGTATTCTAAGTTGCACTGGCCTTGACACTGGAGGTCCACTGTCCTCTTCAGAACAACATACTTGTTTTCTCTTTGCTAAAGAACCACACTTTGGTTTGAGTGACTACCTTCCCCAAAAGGCACTTAAGCAGTTGCTGATCAATCTAGGAAACTTCATTTCTTTTTTTTTTAGATTGGCATATAGTTGATTTAGATTGCTGTGTAAGTTTCTTCTTTACAGCAAAGTGAATCAGGCATACATACACATATCCCTGCCTTTTTGAATTTCCTTTACATTCAGGTCACACAGAGCAACGAGTAGAGTTCCTTGTGCTATGCAGTAGGTTTTTTTTATTAGTTATCTGTTTTATACCTAGTAGTGTATATATGTCAATCTCAATCCCCCAATTCATTCCAACCCCCTTTTCCTCCTTGGTATCTGTACATTTGTTCTCTACATCTCTGTCTCTATTTCTGCTTTGCCAATAAGATCATATTCAACATTTTTCTAGAGTCCACATATATGTGTTAATATATGATATTTATTTTCCTCTTTCTGACTTACTTCACTCTGTATGACAGTATATGACTCTGTAGGTCCATCCACTTCTAGCAAATGACACAGTTTCATTACTTTTTATAGCTGAGTAATATTCCATTGTATATATGCACCATGTCTTCTTTATCCAGTCATCTGTTGATGGACACTTAGGTAGCTTCCATGTCCTGGCTATTGTAAATAGTGCTGTAGTGAACACTGGGAAATATGTATCATTTTGAATTATGGTTTTCTCTGAGTATATGCCCAGGAGTGGGATTGCTGGGTCATATGGTAGTTCTACTTTTAGTTTTTTAAGTAATCTCCATACTATTCTCCATAGTGGCTGTATCGAGTTACATTCCTGCCAATAGTGCAAGAGGGTTCCCCATTCTACACACTCTCTCCAGTATTTATTGTTTGTAGATTTTTTGATAATGGTCATTCTGATCAGTGTGAGGTTACTCCTCTATGTATTGATAGTTTTGATTTGCATGTCTTTATTTTTATTGTTCTACTCTTAAATATACCAGTCCATTCTGAAGGAGATCAACCCTGGGATTTCTTTGGAAAGAAAGATGCTAAAGCTGAAACTCCAGTACTTTGGCCACCTCATGCGAAGAGTTGACTCTTTGGAAAAGACTCTGATGCTGGGAGGGATTGGGGGCAGGAGGAGAAGGGGACGACTGAGGACGAGATGGCTGGATGGCATCACGGACTCGATGGACGTGAGTCTGAGTGAACTCCGGGAGATGGTGATGAACAGGGAGGCCTGGCGTGCTGCGATTCATGGGGTCGCAAAGAGTCGGACACGACTGAGCGACTGAACCGAACTGACTCTTAAATATAGCATGTGTTTTGCCCCTTATTGGTTTCAAGATTTTTCTGTTTGTCTTTGACATGCTTCAGTTTTTGCTTTTTTTTTTTCTTCAGTTTCCACCTTTATGTGCCCCAGCGTGTTCTTTATTTATTCATTCTCCCAGAATTTGATGATTTTTTTTCACCTGTGGATTAATATTTTTAATCAGTTTTGAAAAAAATTTGGCAACTATCTTCTCAAATATTTTGTATTCTGCCCCATTTTCTCTTTACTCTTATATGCTACTTGCATGTATCTCCAACTCTTTGCCATTAGTCCATATGATATGTAAACTTTGGCCCACATTTTTTCATTCTTTCATTTTTCTTCTCTTTACCTCTTATTAGACAATTTCTATGGCTTCTGAGATTAAAACTTTCATGCTTTTTTTCAAATCTGTTTAAGCATCTAACAAATTTTTCAGAGAGATTTTCTTTTCAGTTCTAAAATTTTCATTTGGTGTTTTTCTGGAGTTTCAACTTTTTACTAAAATTCTCCATCTTTTTATTTTTTTGTCCATAGTTTTAGTAAATTATTTAACATATTTATAATATATGCATGCTAAGTCACTTCAGTCATGTCCAACTCTTTGCAACCCCATGGACTGTAGCCCGGATGGGGTTCTCCAGGCAAGAACACTAGAGTGGGTTGCCATTTCCTTCTCCAGGGGACCTTCCCAACCCAGGGATCAAACCTCATCTCCAGCACCAGCATGGCGGTTCTCTACCACTAGTGCCACCTGGGAAGTTGTAACACACCCATAACATATTTATAACTATTTTAAATCCCTTACTGCTAATTCCAACATCTGAATAATGTATGGATTTTCCTTTTTCTTTTTTTTTTCTATTGCCCAATTTTCCATTAAGATGGATCTCTTGTCTCATCTTCTTGCATATTCAGTAATTTTATTATATGCTGAATGTTGTGAATGATATATTGGAGAGTTTCTGGATTAAATTTTCCTCTAAAAATGGGAGTTTGTCCTGATGAATAGTTAAATTTTTCAGCAGGTAATTTTGCTCTTGCTCTTGATTTTAGCATGTTACCAGAGTAAGGATCTTAGGCTGCAGTCAACTCCTAAGGCATAGGCTTTCTAAGTTCTCGATTGGATGGTCAAGTCATTCCTGAAAGTCTCCTATTGGATGGGGATACTAAATGTTTCCCCAGCACTGTGAGGACTCTGAAATCTCTGTTCACCTCTTATCCTGCCAGAAGCTGCTTTCTCCTTGTCCTCCCAGTTTCATGTCCCACACATGTACAACTTAGAATTCAGCCAACAACTTGAGGGGAATTTATGTTAATTTTTCAGACTCCTTTTCATGGTTCCCTCTCTCCAGGATCCTGCCTTTATAATTACAGATGCCTTAAAATCTCCAAAGCCTAACATTCATTTCTTTTACCAACTTACATTTTCCCATTCCAGTCGTGTAGCTCCTTTTGCTTGTTCAATCTTCTGAGAAATGATTTGGAAATCTTTTCCAGACAGAAAGCCAGCATGAAATGGAAAATTAACCTCATGAGCTTGCCTGCTCTCAAAGCAATGGACAGCCTTGCCTTGTCCATTATTTAGCATTTGAAAACAGAAACATTTTTTTCTCCAATATTACAGGCTTTAAAATTTTAATTGGAGGATAATTGTTTTAAAGTTATGGAGGCTTCTGCTGTACAACAAGGAAAATCCATCATAATTATATATATCCCCTCCCTCTTGAACCCCCTCCCACACCCCTACCCCATCCCTCTAGGTCATCACAGAGTTCTAAGCTGGGTTCCCTTTGTTATACAGCAGCTTTCCACTAGCTACCTATTTACACATGATAGTGTATATATGTCAATGCCGCTTTCTGAATTTGTCCCACTTTCTCCTTCCCCAGCTGAGTCCACAGCTCTGCTCTCTATGTCTGTGTATCCATTCCTTCCCTGCAGATGAGTTTATCAGTACTATTTTTCTAGATTCCATATACATGCATTAATATATGATATTTGTCTCTTTCTGACTTACTTCATTCTGTATAACAAGCTCTAGGTTCATCTATCTCACTACAACTGACCCAAATTTGTGTTCTTATGGCTGAGAACACAATATACCATCTAATATACCATTGTATATATGTTCCACAACTTCTTTATCCATTCATCTGTCGATGGACATCTAGGTTGCTTCCATGTCCTGGGTATTGTAAATAGTGCTTTTTTATTACATGAGGGTAATTCTAATACTAGCTTCTCAGTAAGGAACTGAATTATAAGTTTGTTATTTTTAAATATTTTAATAGAGTTTTAAGTTTTTCCCTATGGAAAAATTTAAATGTTACACTTTTCAGTCCTAGGTAAATGTGCTACAGAAATTAAGAGCATTAACGTAGTAAAATCACATTTTAAGTGCTATAAGTGGTATTGATGGTGGTGGGGTATATAGAGGGTAAATTCTAAACTTGACATATAAGATAACAACAGCATGTATGCCAACTTACCATTGAAAAGCCCCTGGAACATAGATTTACATACCATCTTTCAGACAGCTCAACAGATAGTTGTTTAGCTTCTTCTTCCACATCAGACGAAGAAGTTGGCTATGTTAAAGTAAAACTGTAATCTTTAAGCACTAAAGAATGTGTATATGGCAAAGACAGGGAAGGTTTTATTGTTTGTGAGACTACCAAAAGGTGACATTTTAAATATATGTTAGGATTTTATAATATTGCATGCTCTGATACATAGACTTTCTCTTACAGATAATTAGCTATGAATATTTATCTGGTTATTGTAAAACTGAGATCTTAGAATATTTATTCAGGCAGCAGTGTAAATGACTGGGAAAATGGGCATGAGACAAGATCAGGAAACAACTGGAAACCTACTGAAATGGAAAAAGTAAAACTAAACTGACAGGAATTGATCAGGCGAAGAGGAAGGGCTGGATTTACAAGGTAATTTTAACGTATAATCAATAGTTCTGGTGAGGAATACAGAGCATGCTGTTTGAATGCAGAGAATGGACCAAATTAAACACAGTACACTAGATTATTAGCTGAAGAAAAACTGTGAAGGAAAAAGAAAACCACTCCACACATTGGGCTATTGAGAATCATTTTCAGTGATATGACTGAACTATATCCATGGCTCAAATGCCAGCAACCTACAAAAGAAAACAGCAAGGTCTGTAATAAAGAATAAACACAGAAATCCCCAACATTCACAAACCAAATATATGATCCAGAGCAAAGACAAGGTTATTTTAATATTATTCAGTGCTGTCAATAACCAGGACTGTTTTAGGTACTTACATGAGCTGGAAGAAAAGACTGTAATCTCTGTTAATCAAGAGTACCCCATGACACTTGTTTGCCCCACACAGCTTGGTAGAATAATGTATCTGAACGCAGAGGGTCAAAGGTCTTAGAGAGCCAAAGGCTGCATGTGTCTTAAAGGAATAACCAGGGAATAACTAGTTTAGAGTTGCAAACCAACTGCCAGAATGTTTCATCTGGTGCACAGACATACTTATGTAGCCTAAAGCGGGTTTTAAACTAAAATTAGCAGATTTCCTCTAAAAATCCAGATTTCTGGCTTCTCTTGAAATCTTAGAAGATCCAGAAGTATGTGGAAACATTTAACAAGAGTTGCACCTTGCAGTCACCAGCTGTTTATCTGGGTACACCTCACTCATTTATATAATGTAAGCATGCTGCTGCTGCTGCTGCTGCTAAGTTGCTTCAGTTGTGTCCGACTCTGTACAACCCCATATACGGCAGCCCACCAGGCTCCCCTGTCCCTGGGATTCTCCAGGCAAGAACACTGGAGTGGGTTGCCATTTCCTTCTCCAATGTATGAAAGTGAAAGTGAAGGTGAAGTCGCTCAGTCATGTCCGACTCCTAGCGACCCCATGGACTGCAGCCCTGCAGGTTCCTCCGTCTATGGGATTTTCCAGGCATATTCAGTCTCATATCCAAGTCGTGTCTGACTACTGTGGACTATGTGGAACTAAGATGCTCTTGAGGGACATATAGAATGAGACAGAAGTAAAAAATTGTTAGTGCAATCTACTTGCACTTAAAAAACCCTTGAGATATTGGAACACAAGCACAATTTCTTGGGGTCCCCGAGAGAACGTACAAATCTAACAGGTCCAGAGAGCTCTGTTTCTACAGAGCACACAACTGGATTTAGTGCTTTGGCTTCAGTAGCAACATACTTCGCATGAGATGGCAGTCCCCAGAGGAGCAGCGGTAAAGTTGACTGGATGAGATAGTTCCTGGAGGCAGTGGCACTCCTTATCTGAGGCTGCTATAGTGCCTGGAAAATAAGTGGTGCCCAGAGGGAATGGTGGTACTCAGCAGAAGCAACACAGGTGTTCATAGGAAGACAGAGATACCTGTGATGCTAGAGGCACCTAAGGAGCAGGATAGTACTCAGAAGATGCCGTAGTACTGACAGGAGTGGCAATACCAGCATTACTGCTTGATGAAGTGGCTGGGCTATTCTGGCAAAAGGGGAAAGCAGACAGGCAGAGGAAAAAAGTGATGTGCAATAGAGTAGCTTACTGGTAGCATGTGTGAAAGACACTTTGAAGATTTACAGAGAAACTTGAAAGCTGGATAGCCCAGGATTAGAGATCTGAATGTAGGAATAAAAGACAGGAAAATATGTGTATAATGTTAATACTGTGCCAGACATAGAGTAAATATCCATATATACATGCCAGATAAAATACAGGATGCCCAGTTAACTTAAAACCTCAGAAAAACAGTGAATAAATTTTTAGCACAAGCATACTCAAATATTGAATGGAGTATCAGTTCAGTTCAGTTCAGTCTCTCAGTCATGTCCAACTCTTTACAACCAAATGGACTGCAGCACATCAGGCTTCCCTGTCCATCATCAAATACTGGAGCTTGTTCAAACTCATGTCCGATGAGTCAGTGATGCCATCTGCTTCTCCTCCTGCCTTCAATCTTTCCCAGCATCAGGGTCTTTCAAATGAGTCAGTTCTTTGCATCAGGTGGCCAAAATATTGGAGTTTCAGCTTCAACATCAGTCCTTCCAATGAATATGCAGGACTAATCTCCTTTCAGATGAACTGGTTGGATCTCCTTGCAGTCCAAGGGACTCTCAAAAGTCTTCTCCAACACCACAGTTCAAAAGCATCAATTCTTCAGCGCTCAGCTTTCTTTATAGTCCAACTCTCACATCCATACATGACTACTGGAAAAACCATAGCTTTGATGAGACAGAACTTTGTTGGCAAAGTAACATCTCTGCTTTTTAATAAGCTGCTAGGTTGGTCATAGCTTTTCTTCCAAGGAGGAAGCATCTTTTAATTTCATGACTGCAGTCACCATCTGTAGTGACTTTGGAACCCAAAAAGATAAAGTCAGCCACTGTTTCCACCATTTTCCCAACCATTTGCCATGAAGTGATGGGACCATGATCTTAGTTTTCTGAAAGTTGAGCTTTAAGCCAACTTTTTCACTTTCCTCTTTCACTTTCATCAAGGGTTTCTTTATTTCTTCTTCACTTTCTGCCATAAGGGTGGTATCATCTGCATATCTGAGGTTATTGATATTTCTCCTGGCAATTTTGATTCCAGCTTGTGCTTCATCCAGACTGGCATTTCAAATGATATACTCTGTATATAAATTAAATAAGCAGGGTGACAATATACAACCTTGATGTACTCCTTTCCTTATTTGGAATCAGCCCATTGTTCCATGTCCAGTTCTAACTGTTGCTTCTTGACCTGCATACAGATTTCTCAGGAGGCAGGTCAGGTCATCTGGTATTTCCATCTCTTTAAGAATTTTCCACAGTTTGTTGTGATCCACACAGTCAAAGGCTTTGGCATAATCAATAAAGCAGAAGTAGGTGTTTTTCTGGAACTCTCTTGCTTTTTTGATGATCCAGCAAATGTTGGCAATTTGATTTTTGGTTTCTCTGCCTTTTCTAAATCCAGCTTGAACATCTGGAAGTTCACAGTTCACATACTGTTGCAGCCTGGCTTAGAGAATTTTGAGCATTACTTTGTAGCGTGTGAGATGAGTGAAATTGTGCAGTAGTTTGAGGGATTGGAATGAAAACTGACCTTTTCCAATCCTGTGGCCACTGCTGAGTTTTTCAAATTTGCTGGCATGTTAAGTGCAGCACTTTCACAGTATCATCTCTTAGGATTTTAAATAGCTCAACTGGAATTCCAACATCTCCACTAGCTTTGTTAGTAGTGATCCTACGAACAAAATTATCCATTATTTGTCTCAGCCTCAAAGCTAACTGGCATCTGTATTTTAGTTAAGTGCAGCACTTTCACAGTATCATCTATTAGGATTTTAAATAGCTCAACTGGAATTCCAACATCTCCACTAGCTTTGTTAGTAGTGATCCTACGAACAAAATTATCCATTATTTGTCTCAGCCTCAAAGCTAACTGGCATCTGTATTTTAGTTTTCCAAGTCTGACAGCCTTATGTCCTTAAAGCATCATTTGTTTTTATGGTGACAGCTTCCCTGGTAGCTCAGATGGTAAGGAACCTGCCTGCAGTGCAGGAGACCTGGGTTCGATCCCTGACTTGGGAAGATCCTCTGGAGAAGGGAATGGCTACCTGTTTCAGTATTTTTGCCTGGATAATTTCATGGAGAGAGGAGCCTGGAAGGCTACAGTCTGTGGGGTCTCATAGAGTCAGACACGACTGAGTGACTAACACTTCATACTATAGCTTGAACGGGCATCCTAAGTGATGCTAGTGGTAACGAACCTGCCTGCTAATCTAGGAGATGTAAGAGACATGGGTTCGATCCCTGGGTGGAGAAGATCCCCTGGAGGAGGGCATGGCAATCCACTCCAGTATTCTTGTCTGGAGAATACCATGGATAGAGGAACCTGGCAGGCTTCTGCCCATGGGGTCATACAGAGTTGGTCACAACTGAAATGACTTAGCATACATATAGCTTGATTAATTGCTCTTTACTATTTGGAAGCCATTTTCTGTGTAGCAAACTTTCCCTCAGGCTTATTGTAGTTGGGTTTAAAACTATTTACTTAAAACACAGTGCCACCTAGCTGAGAGTTGCTATTTAACTATTTCATGCCCACTGCCTGTAAGTCTCATCCAAGTAGTCATGATCTTGCACTATGTCACAAGATTCAATATATTTTATTACCTATTGGGAAGAA